>CM059871.1:22129896-22268295 GCA_030490815.1 Acer saccharum
TGCATTTGTGTGCATTCTGTTTGCTACATTCATTTCATTCAGTTGCATACATCACCCAAACACTATATGGATTTGTGAGGCTAGAGGTGCGTTACTCTCCGAACCACCATTGCTCACCATGATAACTATTCCTCATGGAAAGTTAAAATGGAATTCTTTTCTAAAGGACATCGATGAGCATGTGGATGTTTGTGGAGAAGGATACTCACCTCCCCACAGAGAGACTTGAAAATGGGACTTGTGTCCTAAGCCTAAGTCCAGTGGTCCAATGACGAACTCGAGGGTGAGAATGGAACTCAAAGGACATCCATGCCTTATCTTGTACCATGGATGAGAGTCAAGCAAACTCATCCAAACCACTCGAGATGGTCGAGAAGCGTGGGAGATTCTAAGAGTGACCCACGAAGGACCGTGAAGGAGAAAAAAATGATCTCTACGGTGGTAGATGAGAAGAAGATTAATCCTCCTAAGAAGAAGGAAATGTTGCTTTGAAGACTTCGAAGCATGACAGAAGGAGATGACTTGAATGAAGACATGGCGTTAGTTTGTTTAAAGATCAAGAAGGTTTAAGTCTTCAAAAAAGGGTTATGGCTCAAAGGGTGATGACTTCAAGAAGAAGAAGACCAAGGTCAAGAATGATGAGCCAAACCAAGAGGTGTCTTCAAGAAGGGGACTAATTGCCTTGTATGTGGAGAACTCGGGCACTCTTCCTGGGATGGTGAAAGCTTGAAGATCTAAGGAAAGAAAAGGTGATGGCCACCTCATGAGTGAAGAGGAGTAAAGAAATCCTTCGAGTGATGAAGCTGCTATCAACTACATGGCATTGGAGCCACTCATGTATAAGTTGAAGAAATAGTCAAGTTGCCTGATTTTGTGACCTTGAAGAAGGAGTAAATGAAATGGTACTAGGAGTGTGATTGATGTAGCTACGCAAAGGGAAGTTGCTTGTATAATCAAGTGACAAGTTTGATGACCTTGTGAGGAAGTGTCTCCGAGAAGAATGACTCTCGTGGTGGAGAATCTTGAGAGAATCACAAAATCTCACAAGAGAATATGACCTCAATGAAGAAGGAGAATAGTATGAACTCCAAAGGAAAGGAAAGATGAAGGCATCTCTCAGAATGGAGAGCTACTCAGACAAGTCCTCAAGAAATATCACCAAATGCTTTGAATGCGGAGGATTTGGTCACATAGCTCCCATGTGCATTACTTTGAAGGACAAAGAGAGGAAAAGGCATGAAGCTTGGAAGGGTGTAAAAATGCTTTGAATGTGGTGGACTTGATCACATAGCCTCCTGTGTGGTACTGAAGTGTGAGAAGAGAGAGAGCTAGCCTTGATGATACTACTCTCACAAGCATTAGTGGGAGAAGCCTTGAAAGTGATGAGTGTTGCTCATACTCATGTGAATGATAGCTCGCTTGGAGATCTTGTCAACCAATGAAAAAATGATTATAAGGATCTACTGACACTCTTTCGTGACTCCTTGAAGATGAAAAAGAAGGAGATTTTGTGTTGAAAGAAGATACCTCAACTAAGAGAAAGGTGATTCTCTTAGATAAGGAAGTTAATCTTGTTAAAGTAAATGAGGGCAAGTTGAAGAAAGAGCGAGAAGCAAGGATGTCACTTGCTAAATTTACTTCGGTACGGAAAAGCTCAACATTATGCTAGGTTGTGGAAAGATGCCTAGTGACAAGAGACTAGGGTTTGTTGATGAGGAAGTCACACCATCATCCAACAACACCTTTGTGAAGGAAATTGTTCCTAAGTTGGCTCCTCAATCTTCCTTCACAAGAAGATGCTTGAAATGCGTGATCTTCTAAAGTGCTCATATGAAGACTTTCAAGGACAAAGAGACAAGGCATCTAGAAAATTTGAAGAAGGTAAGATCAAGCAACCTCAAGCTCAAGGAAATTCTTAGCCTCACCCTCTCATCACCCTAGGAGGAAGATTGATGTTGGAGAGTCATCCAAGAATGGCCAAGTGAAGATGCCATCAAGGGTAAAGCTCAATCACAACATTCAAGCTCAACACCCGAGCTTTGCACAACCAAGGAAGCACATTCAACCGGCTCAACCACCTCAACAAGCTAGACCACAAAGGTGTCACCAATCGGCTCAAGCTCCAAGAGAAGCACCGATGCACCATGAAAGACAACCTCATCAACATGGCAATGCCTCGAGATCACAATGCAATGGTATAAATTCTTACTTTGTACCTACTTGTCATTTTTGTGGTATGATTGGTCACTTAAACCAATTGCTTTGATTACATTAAGAGGTGTAGGTTAGAGAACATGAAGAAAACGGTTGAAAAGAAGGCAAGTTTGCATGAACCTAGGGAACTTAGAAACATGCCTATGACCACTAAGTTGTAAAGTGGAACCTAGAGGGTTAGAAAGAATGAACCCGCTTGCCATTGTGCCAATGGATACCCGTAGATGCTACTAGGTCCAATAGACTTGGTAAGTCTAAGGGATCATGCCTCCCTTTGACTTGGTTGAATTGACCCTATGAGGGGAGCTCAAGCAAAGAGAGCAAACTTGCATGATTTGCCATGTGCAAAAAGTTAATTAAATTTATGCTTTTTTGATAATTGCTTGAGATTGTTGGTTGCACATATATGCTTATATGTCCTTTTTTTCATAATGTGTGAACCATTGCTTTACTTGCAATCCATGTCATATTTATGCTCAAACATGCATCTTTGGAAATAGGAAACGTATTTTGGGAGTACTTTTTGAATGACCTTTAATTGATTCCTATGACATGATGATTCTTTAAATAACATGCTTAAAATACGCATGAAATGCTTTTGATTGCTTGAAATGCAAAATGTGTGTGCAAAGCAAATATTGAGACTTAAATTGTTAAAGGATCTTAAAATCCAAAGTCTCTCTTTCTTTATTAGTAGAACAAGGCTACTATCATACAGGTACTTTACCCGGAAAAATCAAATAGGGTGCAAAGTCACTCATGCCTTGTTTTGCTTATAAAGTTGGATATAGTTTTTTTTTGTTTAATACTTAAACTCTATATCCTTGCTTTTCCATGACAAATGGTGAAATTGGTTTTGAATTCTATTAGGAAACCTTTGTTGTTTGCTTTGCCAAATACCATTGTTTTTTAACTTGAATGCAACATGTCTTGCATGCAAAGCATCTTTGTCACACATTGTCTTTAAATAAATCTCCTTGAATCTCTCTCAATTACTTGAATTGCATAAAGTTTGTTTATATGATTATGCAAATGCTTTTTGTGCAAATAGCTCTCTTTGCTAAAGCAACCCGATAGGGGGAGCTCCTTTGCCTATCTCATGACAAAAAGGGGGAGAAGTCTTGAGAGTTATAGGGGGAGCATTATGTATGCTTTGGGGAGAGAAATTTGAGAGAGAGTAACCTTTAAGGGGAGCATTGCACATGCATTTATTTGACATGTTTTATTGAGTGCAAATGCTTTGTATATTTGTTTACCTCACATGCACTTGGTCTTGGAAAGTGCTTTCTTGCTATTATGTGTAGGTTCAATGATCTACGAAAAGATTGAAGACCTTGAAGACTTAGTTTCTTAAGTATCTCTTTTTGTAATGTAGAATACACTCAGGATGGACAATAGCTTTATTTTGTGTTTTGTGAGGATTTCTATGTAAGTGGTGTTTTGTCATGAAATAGCCAAAGGGGAAGATTGTAAGTGCCTCACTTTTGATTGGCTTATTTCATGACACACCATATTGGGATTGGTATGTAACGGGTAGCTTAGGACTTCGTGGTTGGCAAGCTTCCGGACTTCCCAAGGTGACTTCAAGAGCTTCTAAAGCTATATCTCTTGACCTTGATTCTTGAAGAGATTAGGTGCACACACACACTTGCATGCATCTTTATATATTGTGTATTAGTTACATTGCATGTGTGTTTCCTTAGTTTGTGCATCTATGTCTTTTAGCACACACACACTTCCATGCATCTTTATATATCTTGTATGTGTTACCTTGCATTTGTGTTTCATTGATTTGTGCTTCTATGTCATCTTGCACACATTCTTATTGCATTTATATGATTGCTTTTATATGTTTGCACACACACACTCTCATTGCATTTATATGATTGCACTTGTGTTTTTTATTGATTGTGTGCTTACATGCTTTATCACACTTATGCATTTTCATAATTGCATATCTTTTGTGTGTCACATGCTTGGTGAGTTTTTCATGATGATTATACATTCCCATGCATGCTAAATTGATTGCACCTTTTATATTTTTTGAATGCCATGTCATCTCTTAGGCATTAGGTGCATAGCCTTTTCCAAGGGGCATTCGGCGCCCTAGGGCGCAGAATAGGCCACCGTTTTTCGGCGCCCTTGGATTCGGCGTTTAGGGACCGCCGAAACAAGGCGCCGAAAGGGACCAGAACGTTGCACTTTTTGTCCCATTTCGGCGCCCTAATTCGGCGACCAAGGGCGCAGAAATAGGGCGCAGATTTCCCTTTTCTGAAGCGACCTTTGGAATTTGGCGCCCCTATTCGGCGGGCAAGGGCGCAGAAATAGGGCGCATTTTTGTGCGTTTTCTGGAAACTTTTCCAAAACGATGTCATTTCATTTTTGGACTCTATATATGCATTCTCTTCTTCCTTGCTCGTTCCAAGGAGCTCATAATCAGATCTTAGAGAGAGAAACCAAACCCTAGAGAGAGAAAGCTCTCAAGAACCCATTTTTACTCAACCAAACCACCTCCCATGTGCATCTAACTTCTTCTTAGCATCATTCAAGCATGGAGTGTGTTGATTTCATTGACTAGGTATTCTCTACATGTCCTAAAACTTCTAGTTTCATATTTATGACATGTATGCCTAGATTTAGCATTTATTGGGTAATTAAATGCTTGTCTCTTTGCTCATTGTTGTTTATAACATGTTTGAGACATTATTGATTGGTTGAGATAGGTTGTATGTTGATAGCTAGGATCTAGAGCCATTTTTTGCCATCTAGCTAATTTAATCTCATTGTGTGATTGAGATGTTTTATTTATGATAGCTATGATTGTTTTGTGATTGACAACATCTAGCTAAGTCTATATGATTTTCATTTAGACATTGATGTGTAGGACTTCTTAATTGCATTTAGAGTCTATGCCATGTTCATTGACAACTTAAGTTGATTGGCATTTTGTTTGGTTAATTGCATTTAGTATCATTGCCATGATTTGACAACTTAAGTTGATTGGCATTTTGTTTGGTTAATTGCATTTAGTATCATTGCCATGATTTTGACAACTTAAGTTGATTGGCATTTTGTTTGGTTAATTGCATATCTATTATCATTGCCATTATTTTGACAACTTAAGTTGATTGGCATTTTGTTTGGTTAATTGCATTAGTTGATTGCATGCTATTAGGCATTGCCATAATTAATTGACAACTTGTGTTGATTGGCCTTGATTGATTGACAATTTATTGATTGCATTTGATTATTGCATATCTATTGTCATTGCCTTGCTTTTTTTTGACAACTTAAGTTGAGTTGGCTTTATTTGTTGGCAATTAGGTTGCTAGTGTTTCTCAGCACCTAATTGAGTCTTTATGCACATTCATGTAGACTTTGTTGATAACTAGGATGTTCACTTGCATTATAACATCTAGTTAAGCATATAGTGTTTAGTCTAGCACTCATTGCTTTTGTGCATCATTGTGATACACTTAGACCTTTTGATTCTCTTCTTGAGTCAAAGTCTTGTGTCTTCTTGGTGAAGTTTCACAAGCAAGGAAAGTCTTGTGGCTAACCATGTGTAGTGCTCAAGCAATTGGTCGAGTGCCACTGTAAAAGGCCCGTTGGGTAGATTAGGGGTTGCTCACGCCAAGAGTAGTGTATCAGGGGATATCACTAGGGATTGAACCAAGAGTGGCGAGTGGTAGTGTCCATAGCCTGAGGTTATCTAGGGTGAGAGTCCGAGAATCACTTGAGGGTGTAGATTCCTTTTCATATAGTGGATTTCGTTGACCGTGTGTGGCGCACATATCAGCCCGTGGTTTTTCCCCGTGTGGGTTTCCACGTAAAAATCAAGTGTTCTTTAATTTCCGCATTTTATACTTGATTTTATTATATGTGTGTTTTGGGTTAATTGTGATTAATTTTGACTAATCGAAAAGTTGGTAATAATCGATTAACAACCCATTCACCCCCCCCCCCCCCCCCCCCCCCCCCCTCTAGGTTGTTTAGACACGTACGCGAGCTTATATTTGTATTTTCACGAGGAAGAAGAAATCGATAGTGTGGGATTGCATTGACCCTATAATGGTAAAGAATACGGATAGTTGTGAAATTGAGCGTGCTCAATGTAAGTATTGTCAATCTGTACTCACAAGTACAAGTAAGGGAACTGGTCATCTCATGAGACATAAACTAAAATACATGGCTTCCCATGGGCAAGTCGATACAACTTGACAAACCCAACTGCAGCGGAATCTAAATGGTTCTGTGAGTACATGCTAGTATGATCCCGACCGGGTCAGAGAGCAGGCGATGTTGTACTGCGTTGCAACTGACCAACCCATAGGTTTTCATGATAACCCTCATTTTCAATATTTTATTAATAATACTTTTAACCCCTAATATGTCCCTGTTTCTAGAAACACAACTAGGAGCGATTTGATTCATACTTTTCAAAAACGTAGGACTGAATTGATTTATGAATTGCAAAACATTTCTTTTTCAATTGCATTAACGTTCGACATCTAGAGCGGACGTTCAAAACAAGATTATTTTTATGTCACTGGACACTATGTAGACACCCAATGGATTTTACAAAAAAAGCTCCTTATTTTTCGTGTCATGGATTATTCACACACTACACGAAATATTTTTGAGGTTATTATGTCCATTATACAAGATTATGGCATTCATAACCGCATCATGTCAATTACTTTGGATAATGCATCTACTAACTCCAAAGTTATAGAATAATTCATTAATTCTAACATCCCTAATATTGTGGGAAAATTTTTCCATGCCCATTGTGCATGTCATATTATAAACTTGATTGTAAAATCAGGTTTAAAGGAGGTGGAAAGTCAAATCGACAATATTAGGGGGGCTTTGGGTTGGATTATGGCATCTAACCAAAGAATTGTTGAGTTTGCCAGATTTTGTAAATCAAAGAACCTAAAACCCCGTAAGTTCCAAACAAATATGCCGGTAAGGTGGAACTCAACATATTTTATGTTGACATCTGCTTTACCATATGCTTTGGAAATTACTAGTTTTTATACCCTGAACACCGCCAACGACACCGAACGTGAAAAACTCACGGAAGGTGATTGGTATGTGGCAATTATTTTTGTTGAATTTTTAACTGTTTTTTATAATGCTACTGTAGAACTTTCCGGGGTTTATTACACCACATCTCCTCTTGCACTTCATAAACTTTATGACATGGTTGATTTACTTTGACAATATAGTAAAAATGTGTTGGTAGCTCCCGCTGTTGCTGCTACGCAAGAAAAATATATAAAATATTATGGGAAAATTCCTCTTTTGTATGCCTTTGGTATTGTTGTAGATCCTAGGTTCAGAATTAATGCTTTAGAAGGTTTTTCCAATACTTTGAGTGAGGCTCTGGGATTAAGTGAAACGGATGTTGCTGAACATCTTGGTACACTGAAATCCCAAATGTTCGAGGTTTTTTCTATTTATGAGAACAGGTACAATGACGAAACAGTGGAACCGGTGCCTCCTCAGCAACAATCGTAACAACAATCGAAGCTCATGAGGATTTTTGGAACAAGGCCACAACTTCTCGCGCTTTAGGAAGTTCAAGTTCGAGTCAAAGTCAAAGTCAAAGTCAAGGTCAAGGTCAACAACAACACGTGGAGCTAAACAGATATCTGAGTACGAAGTATTCCATCACGGAGAACGATGATTTCACAACCAACGAACTTCTGAAATGGTGGCGGAGCAATAGAAACAGCTTCCCTATTCTAACGAGATTAGCATGTGCCGTCTTTACTATCCCGGTTTCAACAGTTTCAACAGTTTCATCAGAGCAGGTGTTCAGCACGGTCGGACGAATACTAGAAGAAAGAAGATGTTCATTGGCCCCTGATGCGGTGGAAGCTTTGACATGCCCTAAGGATTGGCAAAATGCAAGTTTGAGACGACAACATCAACTGAACAACGAAGAACTCATGGATGACTTCTCCAGCATGACCATCAATGAAAGTTCCAGTAGCAACCAGCCGGCGAGCTGATGTAATTGTAAATACTTAATTATTATTATTTTTTTCCAATTGCACTCTTTTTCCCTTACCAAGTTTTTATCCCATTGGGTTTTTCTTGATAAGGTTTTTAACGAGGCAATCATGATTTGTAATTTATACTTTTCACCACAAATTTAATACGAAATTACAAAAATATTATTCATCGAAAACTATTTAAGTGTTGTATACTTGTATGAAATGAAAAATGTTATATTTCATATTAAAATTATTACATTAATAATTACACAAAATTATATTTCAATGTATAAAAAAATTATATTGTATAAATAAAATGTTTAAAAATTAAAAAAAAAAAAAATCAAAGCCCGTTACAGGCCTCGCCTGGCACGCCTCGGCATAGGCCACGTGCCCAAGCCATGCCCACCCCTCCCCCTCAACAGGCCGGCCCAGCCCGGCCTGTTATCCTAACAGGCCATGCCTGGCCCGACCCATTATGCTAACGGGCCGGGCCGGCCTATTTTGACACCATTACTCTTGAAGCTTGGGGATGCCGAAGGATGCTTTGATCATGATCAAGTTGAATCACCTAAATCTACCCGTACAACATTAACCCCTTTGTGGTTTGTCAACGAAATAAGTCAATCACAAAATGGTGGGACTTACATATCCTTATGATCTTTACCCTCATCTTGCTCCCTTTTCCATTTTCAACACAAACTTTTCTTATGCCATTCCTTACCATAAAACACATAACTACAGTATTCACCATATCCTTCTGATCTTTACCCTCATCGTGTTCCCTTTTCCATTTTCGGTATGAACTTTTCTTATGCTCTTACTTACCATAGTGGTAACAACTTCCTCTGAATCTCGACTTTGACCGATGTAAACTTTCACCATCTCTATGTCCTCTATAAATACTACTTCCCCTGCTCTCATCAACAAAATCTTAAGCATTGTCTATACCGACACCAAAAGTCTTCCTTCTGGTTTTCCCATTAAACAAATTGTTGGAAACAATATTGTAAGTGCCTCAAGTTTGATTGGCTTATTTCGGTGACAAACCACATGTAGGGTTTGATGTAAGGGTAGCTTTGGCTTTTGATGGTTGGTGCTTTACACAAGCAAGTCCCTTTCAAGACCTCAAGAGAAGAAGCACCAAAAGTAAATTTCTAAGTGCTTACTTGCTTTGAAGAGATGTAGTTGCACACACTCACAACTCATGCATATCTTTAATACTTGTATGTTGTGTGTTTTTATATATGTACATTTATGTTAATTAATATCTCTTCATGCATGTTTATTTGATTGCATTTTGCTTGTTTTGCCTTAACATGTTTAGGCATTAGGATGCAAAGCCAAGGGATTTCGATGCCCTGGTTTGGCGGTCGGTGGCTGCAGAATTAGGCCACTGAATTGAGACTAGTCGATCTGGTGTCTTTTCGGCGCCTTCGGTTCGGCGATAAGGGGCTGCATAACATGGCCGCCGAATTCAGACCAGTGGGTCTGATTGTAATTCGGCGACCTTGTTCGACAGGCAGGGCAAAGAATGAGGCCGCAGAATCCAAATCAGCGTGACTGTTGGTATTCGGCGCCCTTGTTCGGCGGTCACCGGCAGCAGAATTTCCTGTTTCTGGGCACTTTTGCAAAACGCTGTCACTTCATTTTGGCTCCCTATATATATGCCTCTTTGTCTTTTGGTTGAGTTTAAGAGTCCAAAAATTATATTTTTCCCTTAGAACATTTTTCAAGAGAAAGAATTCACAGAACATTTTTCAAGAGAAAGAATTCACAAGAACTCACATTTAAACACTCAAAGTCATTCATTTGTGCATCAAAGTTCATCTAGCATCATCTATGACTATATAGGATGCATCCATCCATGGTTTTGCAACATCACATCTTGCTTGGTAAGGTTTTCACTAATTTCATCTAATCTTAGTGTCTTTCTTAACAAGTCATCTCTTTAATTACTTGTATGCTCTTATAATATATTCTAGATACAAGATAAAGATTGTTTGTGGTGTTTTGATTGAGTGTTGTTTTGTGATAGCTATACCTAGGATTGTTTAATCTAAGTTAGCTAAGCTTTATGCCATGTCATATAGCAGTTGATATCTAGGATTGATTTAATTGTCATCTTATAATCCTTGATAAGCATTTAATGTTCCCCAGCTCTATTTGCATTTTGGATATCATATATATTCACATAGGCTATTTTATCTCTTCATTGAGGAGTAAGTCTTGTGGCTAAGATTGCTTAGGCCACAAGCAAATTGGACTAGGTTCACTTTTAAAGGTCTGCGGGTAGTAGTGGTGGGTTATAGACCGTGAGAGATAAAGGTCAACCTGGGTTGTAAACACAATTGCAATTAGTGGATTCGAGGTTCGTGTGACGCACATAATAGCCCGTGGTTTTTCCTTGTTGAAGGTTTTCACGTAAAAATCAAGTGTTATTTAAATTCCGCAATTTACACTTGATTTATTGATTTGACTAGATTGAGGATTTTCGTAATATTGACTAATCGCGAAAATTGGGGAATAACGATTAAAATCTATTCACTAAATTGAGACCAGTTGATCTGGTGTCTTTTCGGCGCCTTTGGTTCTGCGATAAGGGGCTGCATAACATGGCTGCCGAATTCAGACCAGTGGGTCTAATTGTAATTCGGCGACCTTGTTCGACGGGCAGGGCACAGAATGAGGCCGTAGAATCCAAATCAGCGTGACTGTTGGTATTCGGCGCCCTTGTTCGGCGGTCACTGGCAGCAGAATTTCCTATTTCTAGGCACTTTTGTAAAACGCTGTCACTTCATTTTGGCTCCCTATATATATGCCTCTTTGTCTTTTGGTTGAGTTTAAGAGTTCAAAAATTATATTTTTCCCTTAGAACATTTTTCAAGAGAAAGAATTCGCAAGAACTCACATTTAAACACTCAAAGTCATTCCTTTGTGCATCAAAGTTCATCTAGCATCATCTATGACTATATAGGATGCATCCATCCATGGTTTTGCAACATCACATCTTGCCTGGTAAGGTTTTCACTAATTTCATCTAATCTTAGTGTCTTTCTTAACAAGTCATCTCTTTAATTACTTGTATGCTCTTAGAATATATTCTAGATACAAGATAAAGATTGTTTGTGGTGTTTTGATTGAGTGTTGTTTTGTGATAGCTATACCTAGGATTGTTTAATCTAAGTTAGCTAAGCTTTATGCCATGTCATATAACAGTTGATATCTAGGATTGATTTAATTGTCATCTTATAATCCTAGATAAGCATTTAGTGTTCCCCAGCTCTATTTGCATTTTGGATATCATATATATTCACATAGGCTATTTTAACACTTCATTGAGGGGTAAGTCTTGTGGCTAAGATTGCTTAGGCCACAAGCAAATTGGACTAGGTTCACTTTTAAAGGTCTACGGGTAGTAGTGGTGGGTTATAGACCATGAGAGATTAAGGTCAACCTGGGTTGTAAACACAATTGCAATTAGTGGATTCGAGGTTCGTGTGACGCACATAATAGCCCGTGGTTTTTCCTTGTTGAAGGTTTTCACGTAAAAATCAAGTGTTATTTAAATTCTGCAATTTACACTTGATTTATTGATTTGACTAGATTGAGGTTTTTTCGTAATATTGACTAATCGCGAAAATTGGGGAATAACGATTAAAATCTGTTCACTGAATTGAGACCAATCGATCTGGTGTCTTTTCGGCGCCTTTGGTTCGGTGATAAGGGGCTGCATAACATGGCCGCCGAATTCAGACCAATGGGTCTGATTGTAATTCAGCGACCTTGTTCGACGGGCAGGGCACAGAATGAGGCCGCAGAATCCAAATCAGCGTGACTGTTGGTATTCGGCACCCTTGTTCGGTGGTCACCGGCAGCAGAATTTCCTGTTTCTGGGCACTTTTGTAAAACGCTGTCACTTCATTTTGGCTCCCTATATATATGCCTCTTTGTCTTTTGGTTGAGTTTAAGAGTTCAAAAATTATATTTTTCCCTTAGAACATTTTTCAAGAGAAAGAATTCACAAGAACTCACATTTAAACACTCAAAGTCATTCCTTTGTGCATCAAAGTTCATCTAGCATCATCTATGACTATATAGGATGCATCCATGCATGGTTTTACAACATCACATCTTGCTTGGTAAGGTTTTCACTAATTTCATCTAATCTTAGTGTCTTTCTTAACAAGTCATCTCTTTAATTACTTGTATGCTCTTAGAATATATTCTAGATACAAGATAGAGATTGTTTGTGGTGTTTTGATTAAGTGTTGTTTTGTGATAGCTATACCTAGGATTGTTTAATCTAAGTTAGCTAAGCTTTATGCCATGTCATATAGCAGTTGATATCTAAGATTGATTTAATTGTCATCTTATAATCCTAGATAAGCATTTAGTGTTCCCCAGCTCTATTTGCATTTTGGATATCATATATATTCACATGGGCTATTTTATCTCTTCATTGAGGAGTAAGTCTTGTGGCTAAAATTGCTTAGGCCACAAGCAAATTGGACTAGGTTCACTTTTAAAGGTCTGTGGGTAGTAGTGGTGGGTTATAGACCGTGAGAGATAAAGGTCAACCTGGGTTGTAAACACAATTGCAATTTGTGGATTTGAGGTTCGTGTGGCGCACATAATAGCCCGTGGTTTTTCCTTGTTGAAGGTTTTCACGTAAAAATCAAGTGTTATTTAAATTCCGCAATTTACACTTGATTTATTGATTTGACTAGATTGAGGTTTTTTCGTAATATTGACTAATCGCGAAAATTGGGGAATAACGATTAAAATCTATTCACCCCTCCCCCCCAGATAGTTTTATACACACCGTGCATTATTAGTTTCAAATATACATAGACAATTTACCTTAGGGAACAAAGTTACTAACCGTCTGAGTAAAGGCATCCAAAGTCTCTGGCTATAAAGTCAGCAAGAACAGTGCATGTAGCTCATCATCAAAGTCTAGCTTCTTTGCGGCGAACTGGTTCATCACACTCTGGAATTCATTCATGTGTTCAGCTACATTACGGTCTTCCATGAACTTCAAGTTTACAAGCTTATGAATCAAATACATTTTGTTGGCAACAGACTTCTATTCATACATACTCTATAATTTCTTCCATTGGGCATGTACACTCGTCTCTTACGATATATGATGAAACACGGTATCAACTACCTACTGTCTGATATATGCGATTGTCTTCTTGTTCATTTTCATCCAATCTTCATTAGGCGTACTCTTTGGCTTGGTTGCGACGTCTCCTTCAATGGTCTCAGTCAATTATTTAATTGTGAGAATTTCCTTCATCATGGGTTTCCAGATCACTTAATTCAAACTGTTCAGTTTAATCATGGTAGTAGAAATACCCTTAATTACAATCACACATAAATAACCAACATGTAACCAACAAATCAACACTACCTGGGAACCAACAAACCACAGAACCAGCAAACCTGGCTCTGATACCACTTGTTATAAAATACTGCTCCGATATTGTAAGTGCAATAATTGTGTGATTGACTTATTTCTATGTTAAAACATTGGGGTGCCTTTGTATCGGTAGTTTAGGTTCTTCGTGTGATCATTAGTGTTGTGATCGTGATCGAAGACAACTTTCCCAACATCCTAAGATCTTCAAGAGCCAAGCATTAAAGGTATATCTACTCGACTTGTACTCTTGAAGAGACTAGGTGCACACACACACACACACACACACACACACACACACAGTTAATACATGCATTTGTGATTCTCATGCATTTATGGTTCTTTAGTTAAGTGTGCATCCATTACACTTTAACACTTCTACATTATTCATAATTTTAGGTGTGGTGTAATTCATTTCTGATTGTTTATCGGAAACGTTCGTGATTGCACGTTGATGTGCTTATATTTGCGCGAAGGATAGACCACTCGAGAAGACCTTTCTTTTTTCCTCTTAGTGGTCTTAGTGGGTCGCAAAAATAGGATGCAAAATCTCACCCGAGAAGTTGGCTGTCCAGATTTCGCCATTATAGGGGGTGATCCTTTAAGGCAAAAATCTCTCCAGAGAAGTTGGTTGTCCAGCTTTCACTGTCAGGGGGGGAGGGGAACGTTGTGGGACAAAAATCATGTTTTATCAAAACTACGTAGTTTTGATTAGGGCTTCCATATATACTTCTCCTTTTCTTTCCAGCTGCTAAGAACTCCGAATTTGTGACTTTTTGAGAGAGAAATAAGAGTTATAGTGAGAGAAGTTCCAAGTGAGTGTCTTTAACTCTCCACCCTCAAAATCCATGTGCATTTAACATCTTCAAGCATCATTACGCATAGGTCTTCATTGATTCTCCTTGTGTTAGGTAAGAACAACAACTTACATCATTTATTGTACTTATTCTTTCGTTTATTTCACATGTATTGCATCTTTTTAAGTAACTAGAGATTGTATGAGGTTATTTGATAACTAGGTTGTTAGGTAGTTAATTCTACACCTAGTTAAGCATTGTATGCTTTGTTTAGCATACTTTGCATTATAACATCTCCATTATTAGGGAAGAACAAATCCCCATCTTATTTATTGTTCTTTCCTTTTTAGACTTCGCATATTTGAAGTTATGGAGATTGTTTTAGGGTTAGCTAATAATTAGGATTGTCGGGTAGCTATTACCACACCTAATTAAGCATAGATTGTTTTGTCTTGAATTCTATGTATTGAGCATTCATTACATGCTTACTTTAGACATATAACTCTCTTTATTGAGTTCAAGTCTTGTGGCCAAGGTGTCGGTTGCACAAGCATTGCCAAGTGCCACTGTAAAAGGCCTACAGGTAGATTAGGAGGTGCTCACGCCAAGAGTAGTGGATAAGGGGATATCGCTAGGATTGAACCAAGAGTGGTGAGTGGAAGTGTCCATAGCCAGAGGTTATCAAGAGTGAGAGTCTATGTATCACTTGAGGGTGTAACTTACTTTTCATATAGTGGATTTCTGTGGCTCAAGTGGCTGACGAGGCTAATCCCGTGGTTTTTTCCCAATCGGAGGGTTTCCACATAAAAATAAAGTGTTCTTTAAATTCCACATTTTTATTCTTGATTTTATTATAGTGTTGTTTGCCATTAAAATTGTCAAATCGAAAATTTGGTAACATAATCAATTAATTGGTAAATAACCTATTCAACCCCTCTAGGTTTATTGTATTCGTATTAGACACATTTTCAGATGCCACTAGTTGCCAAAAAACATCTACTACACCTTCCCGATAACACTAGTTACGCAAAACCACCAAAACCAATTATATGTGTGAATTGTAGAAAACACAAATAACCTTAACAATTTAACACAACCACAACCAAGCAGAACGACCCAATTAACTCTCAACCCAATTAAAAAACAAGAACAATCTCAACCCAATTAACTCTCTCAAACACCATAGATTGAGGTAGATACGAATCTTATAAACTCATTGCATCTGACTAATTCGAAAACTGAGGTGGAACGATCGAAGAAAATGTACCCAATTTTCGTCCTCTTTTCTCTCCTTTTTTTTTTTCCCTTCATTTTCTTCTCTCTCTTGGCTGCCGCACCCTTCTTTGTTTCACTTCCCTTAGCTGCCGCACTTTAATTCTAAAAGCAAAACCCATTTGCTTCTATATTAGATATCTAGGGTTTATTACAAAAACCCTCCCTTGAAGTTATCAAAATGCCCTCAATCAAATTGAGCATCTACTTAGTGTATGTTTGGTATGGTTTTTGTAGAGGTCAAAAGTACTTTTTTAATGTTAAAAGCTATTTTGATGGTTTTTTTGGTTGTTTGGCAAAACTAAAGAAGTATTTTTTTTTTTTTTTTTTTAATATTCAAAAGGCTATTTTATGTCTTTTGGGAGAAGCCCAAAATTTGAGCTTCTCCCAAGAAGCTCTTTTTGAGCTTTTTAAAATGAGATAAATAATCTCAATTACCTTCCATAAACTTTATATATTTCACCATTTACCATTCTATTACAAATACTTTGTTAGTGTCCTTTTTTTGTTTTTTGTTTTTTTTTTTTTGTTTTTTGTTTTTAAATACAAAAGCTCTTTTATAAATATTTTGTCAAACAATCTACTAACTTAAAAGCGCTTTTTTAAGTGAATACCAAACAACATACGGCTTTTTGTTAAAAGCTCTACTCAATAAAAGCTCTATTTATAAAAGATCTAACATAAAAGCTCTACTTGAAAAGCCATCCCAAACACACCCTTAGACTCTTATTGTGTTGGATTCTATTGGGCCTCCAACCCCAACATATTGTTATTAGAATATCACTTGTTTTTTTTTTTTTTTTTTTAAAAAAAACTTTATTATTTATTAAAATACTACTATTTTTAATTATTTAAAAAAGTATTTAAATATAAATAAAATTATACATATAATATTAAACTTAGATTATGGTATAATGGTCATATCCTAATTAGAAGTGATTTTTTAAATCAGACATGTTTAAAAGCATTTCAGGATTTAAAAGCTATTATGAAATATAATATCCAAACGGTTAGTGAAAAGCTCAGACTTTTACTTACTTCTCTTCTTCTATCGTCAAAAGCTAAAAGTAAAAACAATATCAAACCAACCCATAATCTGATTCTATTAATCAATTATTTGGGTGTAATTATAAAATGAATGCTGTCAAGATAACATTGGTGGGTTGCAATAATGTAGGTTACAACTTGAAATAATCAATTTTTTTTTTTTTTTTGAGTCCTAAATAGAAAAGTTTTTATAAAAAGAGAAAAGTTAAATCCGATCCATATGCAGTAGTATATATCTCTCTATATATAGAGATTGCATTCGTATATGGATTTGTTAAATTAGCGCCTTTTGAGTAAGGGGTTGTTTGGTAACGTTTTCTATTTTTTCGTTTTCATTTGAAAATGAGAAATTGATTTTTATATTGTTCAATTATGAAAACACGTTTGGTAGCAATTATTGAAAACAATGTTCTAAGAATGAAAACATAAAAAACGCATCTGATAGAATGAATTTTCAAAACCAATTTCAACTAAGTGTAACTACCGTATATAATCAAACATTCTATAAAGTTTAATTCAATTTTTAATATGACAATTTTGTATTGACAATCGACTCAGTGGGTTACCCCTCACACCTACAACATGAGTTTATTGGTTTGAGTCTCCACCTCTCCCCAAATCCCAAATAATAGTATGACCCCTAATAAAATGTACTCACAATAAAACAATAACGCTACAAATTTTTATTATCGATAATATTTAGGGGAAATTGCCAAATGTAGCCAAATAGATTATGGGAAAATTGTTTTTAACATTGTTTCATATTTTAATTGTTTATAATCATTTTGCAATAAATTGTTTCAATCCCTAGCTAAAATTATAGAAATACCCCTAGGCACATAGTTTTTTATTTTATTTTTAATTGTTTCCTTTATTATTTTTCTTTTCCACGACACTTGTTCTAATCTTTTTTCCTTCTTTCTCTGCTTCCATTATCTAACAAAGGTTTGAATCTAATCTGTACTGAAAATGTTGCTCTGAAAACTGAGATCGTCAGTTAAGCTTGGTTCCGACTTTGAGTTGAAGATTTTAGGGAACTCATTTGGGAAGTTTTTGGACAAAAACCTTCAATTCTCTCTTGAAGTGATCAATGTGTTTAAAATCTCTTACATTTTCAAATTATTTTTGTGCATTATAGTTTATATTACATGGAGTTTGTGTTATTGCAAAAATTTAGGTCGTATTTGGCAAGATCTATCAAATTTTTAAATATTTCGAAACTTCTAGTGGGTTTCATGCAAAAAAAAAAAAAAAAAACAAATATCATAAAACTAGGTAAAAAGGTGAAACCTTAGCGTTTTCCCCAAAAATCGTGAAACCTTAGACTTTTTCCTAGAAAATGTGAAACCTTATTTTTGACCAGAAAACGTGAAAAACCATATTGTGATGGTTGGTGTGCTCAGTCTTCTCTCTCTGGCGTCGTGAAACCTTAGACTTTTTCCCTCTCCGGCGTTATCTCCTTCGTGTGCGCCGTCTATTTTATTTTTTTATCATGGACCTCGAACCTTCGAATGCACCATTTATTTTATTTTATTGTGGTCATTATTCTATATATTTATAAACACTAAAGTCATGCACAAACTCATCGTTTAATAATCGAAGGAAACGGGACACCTAAAGTGATTGTTATAATAACAATGGTTGTATTCAATCCCACATCCCACATCAGATAAATAAGAGAAGTGAAGAGAGGTCTACCTATATAAGTCATGGCTCAATACTTTATAATATCCTTGCTTACATTTTATTTATAAATGAAGTGTTATTTTTTTATAATGTATTATTAAAAAAAAAAAAACAAAAAAGGAATTGAACCATCGAAATAGGGGGAACTTGACTGGAACCGGGTGAACCGGAACCCGCTCCAAGTGGTTTACCGAAACCGGTTGTTTGGAACTGGAACCGAACCACGGTCATGACTATTATGGGTGTTTGAATGAAGAAAAATAATAGTTTAGCTCACCCTAAAATAAGACAATCTTTAAAAGTCTCTTTTATTTTCACTTTTCAAATGTCTATTTGCTTACCTAATTAGAAATACTGTTTAATTAGAAATAGGTTTATATTATTTAATGAAAGCATTCAAATTCCACCCTCTCGACCAACAAATCTAATTACTCTCCATTTTTTCAAATTAGAAATAATAACTTTTCAAATGCACTAGTTTCATACATGTGAAACTAGCATTAATTGTAGGCGGATATGAAAATCATTTGAATGACCTTCCAAATTATTAATATGTATTATTAAATATTCAATATTAGTCTCATTTTAAAGATCTAAATAAGACTTTTCTAATGGTATAATTTTTATGATGATAAAATTTATAAATTAAAAATTATTATATATTAATTGAATTTAATTAAAAAGATAAAAAGGATATAGATATCAAATTTTAAAGATGATGTGATATAAAAATAATATAATTATAATTGAAGACGAAGAAGTTGCTATTCAATATTAAAGAGAGAGAAGCAAAATCTTATTTGAAGAATCACATTTGAAGAGTCTATTGGAGTCAAATATGTTGATGTAGCTCGTTTAACTTTAACAAATATCTTATTTGAAAAGTTTTTTTTTGAAGATGCTCTTAAGTTCTGGTTACATCCCAGTCAAGTCTCCAAGGCATTTTGATGAAACATGTTTTCAATATTGTTTTCAGCATATTAATGTGCATGAGAGACCCAAAAAAGCTTTTTTTTTTTCTTAAGATGGTCAATTTATTGTTAATTTTATTCGATCACAGATAAAATGAGATTGGTTTGATGGTAAAATCTCTTATACCCGCATCACGGGGTTATGGGATTATGTCTTTCCCCCTTCCTTCATAAAACCCCGAATTATTGTAATTTTTTTAAAAAAAATTATTCAATCACTAAAATGTCTCTTATCTAGGATTATATTAAACCTAAAATAATTTATACAAAACAAGTAAAGTTAATATTTAATTTTATTTCTAAAAATCTGATGTCTCAAAACTCACAGAAATAGGTAAACTTTAGTACTTAACCAATACAGTCATCGTGTTGTCTTTCCTTATTATGACTCAAAGAATAACGAGCATTTTATGTGAGACTGTTTTCCACAAATTAAATAGATTTATTGTGTCATTCATATATTTATCCATCACTAACACTACAAGTCTACAACCTAAAAAATAGTCGCAAAACCAGCTCTAAATGACGAGGGAAACGATTTGTGCTTACCAAATCATTCACATCATCATCCCATAATTTGTAGAGTAATAAATACTTACTTACCATATCGAGTTCAATTTTATATCGTATAATTTACTCTTTTTTTTTTTCATATATCACTTACAATATGAGCGATTCAAACATGTGATATTATCGATCTAAATAAGCGCTCTTACCAAACAGAAGTATAGAACCACATGGGGTGAATATTACTCTCATTTTGTCTTTTCTCATTAACCAAATCCACTTGCTTTTTAATAAATAAATAAAAGTATTGTAACACGTGGATGTAGGAGAAGCAATTTATAGTACAACATAACCACCAGAAATTAGAGTGAAACCAAGAAAGTAGAGCCCAACCCCAACTGCTTTAAAGTTAGCCTCTCCACCTATTTCAATCTCAAATCAATGAGCCCAAACATTGCTTAATTTTTTGTTTCTGTTTTTTGTGAAATTATGGCATAAATAGACAACAGAGACAGCCAATGCCACCTCTTCCTCCTTACTTGTATCAGACATAGCATTTAAGTAGTCTTCAACAGACCTTCCATTAACTATTTTTCTATTCCATCAAAACCAAAACCTGCTTAAACCAATCACAGAACAAAGACATCCCTTTTGACTATCTTCTCCTTCTCTTCAATTTATGTCTCCACAATCACTTGGAACAAAGTTCTCTGTTCTTATTCAAAGTTCCTCTGCTCTAAGTGAAACAGAGTACTCTGTTTTCAACAAGAATATATTGTTTTTGTTATTGTTGCAATGAAATATATAAGGACCAACAGCTTGAAACGGCTATTTTCATTGAAAAGAAGAAGCTTTGAAGAAGAAAGTATCAAGGAGAATGTTGTTCCAGTAACGACAAAGAATTCTCAGAGACCCACTTGGAGATGTTTCTCCTTTGAAGAAATCTCTCTTGCCACCAATGCTTTTAGCTCAGGTTTGCTTCATGACAAATCTTTCCAAAAAATTCGTACTTTTTTAGGCTTGTTTTGGGTGATTTTGTGTTAATGTTTCGGTTTTGTGAAATGGGTTGTAGAGAATTTGGTTGGCAGAGGAGGCTATGCAGAGGTCTATAAAGGAGTTCTGCAAGACGGCGAAGAGATTGCTGTGAAAAGGCTAACAAAAACTTCAACAGATGACAGAAAAGAGAAGGACTTCTTGACAGAGATTGGAACAATTGGTCATGTTTGTCATCCAAATGTTTTATCACTTTTTGGTTGTTGTATTGACAATGGCCTCTATCTCATCTTCCAATTCTCTTCCAGAGGCTCTGTTGCTTCTCTTTTCCATGGTAACAAAAAAACATGACTTCAATAGTTTCTTCATTCACAGTAATGAAAATTAAGTAGACTTTAATTGGTTGTTTGATTTCTCCTATTGCAGATGTGAATTTGCCACCAGTGGATTGGAAAATAAGGTACAAGATTGCAGTTGGGACTGCTAGAGGCCTGCATTACTTGCACAAAGGCTGTCAACGGAGGATCATTCATCGCGACATCAAATCTTCTAACGTTCTATTGACTAAAGATTTTGAACCCCAGGTAGCCATTTGGAATTTTAAGTCTCATTTGCCTTTTCTTGATGAGATTTTAATGAAATGAGTTTTGATGTTATTATTCCTTGTTTATTATCATGGATGGTTGAAGATATCTGATTTTGGATTGGCAAAATGGCTTCCATCTCAATGGACTCATCACTCAATTGCACCAATTGAAGGCACATTCGGGTACTAAAACTTTTACAAATTTTAAATCAGAATATATAAAAGCTGTAAAACGTGATTGTGATAGAGATATTGAATGTCTTGTAGGCACTTGGCACCTGAGTACTTCATGCATGGAATTGTGGATGAGAAAACAGATGTGTTTGCATTTGGAGTCTTTTTGCTTGAAATCATTTCAGGCAGGAAACCAGTTGACGGGTCTCACCTAAGCTTACACAGCTGGGTAATGTCAAATTTACATCAACTTTGTTTATTTAACAAATCTCAGTCTTCATTTTTTTCTTTTTAAATTGTATTGAATCACCGGCTCCAGTAGAGAGATTCCCAGTTGGATATTTGTTAATTGTATAATCAATCAAACAGGCCAAACCAATATTGAACAAAGGAGAGATTGAAAAGCTGGTAGATCCAAGGCTTCAGGGTGGTGGCTATGAATATGATGTTACACAGCTTAATAGACTTTGCTTTGCGGCATCTCTCTGCATTCGTTCATCTTCAACGTGGCGCCCTACCATGAGCGAGGTAAGTAGCTGCCATGCTGCAACTTGTTTCCGTATTATTTACAACCTGTTAGCTATTAATGTTTTTATTTTTCGATATATCACCTGCGGATATGGCCACTCGAATTTCGAATATTGTCCGACTGATTGATCATCAATATCGTTTTTAATCTATACTTATGCTATTGCTTCATTAATTTCACCTACCATTACAAATGTTTTTAACTTGTGATTGTGGTCCTTTTAATTTCTTTCTCAGTAAACTAAACTTTTTTGATGGTAAGGAACATTACATCATTCTAGTGTGTCTTGTTCAAGCATACAATAGACACCTTTTAGTTGATGACTGGCCAAGTGACTAATTGAATACAATTGGGTTCCTTGAATTTGAAGTCATCAAATTTATTGATATTATTATAGGCTGACATATTCTCAATATGTTGGTTTGCCTGCAAGGACTTCGCATATCGTATTCACCGGCTTAGATTTTGTCTTTTTCTGGAATTTTGGATAGATTTTTTCACGCAATTTGTGTACTAGTCAGAGGATGTTCAAGCCTACCTAACCTAAAAATTAATACAAGTAAAATAAACAGTATAATATGGTACTCCCATGTGATTAGTAGGTTAGATTATGATTATCAAAATGGTTGTGAAAGGTGTCTCTCCGGATTTGACTCGTTATCTATAGTGATTTAAACAACTTCAACATAAAATCGTGATTTCTGCTCAATCGAAGCAAATCAAGGCTTTTCCTTCTGGATGGTAAAATTTAAATATGGTTAGTTGCATGCTTGAGTTTTAGTAACTCTTATCACCAACCCAATTAATTTGCTCCTCTTTTATTCATTTAAATACCCATAAAAGTGATTATTTAAACATCTAATTTATTGAGCTCATGGGTCGCAATCACTCTTTTATTTTATTTTTATTTTTTTCTAATATCTATTAATTTGGGATTAGTTAGGTCGCAATCACTTTTTATAAATCACATCAAGTAAATATTGTATTATCAGTTATCACTGTTTGTCACATACACATATATAAATAGTTATCCATATTTTTTATTTGGAATTTCTTGTAACGTGAATTCTACCATGTAACTTTATAGAATCTTTGCATATGATAATGTTTCTCGTAAGTGAAGTATACATTAAAGTTGTTTGGTGTTTGGCCAACTATCAAAAGAAACACTGAGGTGGAAATTGGTTGTATCAATTGACAGGTTTTGGAAGTAATGACAGAAGAAGGAGAATTAGAGAAAGAGAGGTGGAAAATGCCTGAAGAAGAAGAAGATGAACAAGAGTTTTGGGGATTTGAAGATCTTGAATATGAATGTGACACCTCCTTCTCAGTTTCTCCTCAAGATTCAATCTCTACCGGAAGTTCTTAGTAAATAAATTTTGTCAAACATGTAAATAATAAGTTATCACACAATTATATACTTATATTTATATTTTAATATGTAACAGTATATAGATGGATCAAAGTACTGCTGTCTTGTAGTAACACGACTCTCTTTCTCTAATCAAAGTTGATATGAATGAGAAGTTTTGAATATTTCAGTGGTGATTGTTGATTTGATTAGAATCCAAATTGGTGACATTAATTGATCAAATGGAGGAAATTATTCCAACAGGAAAAAGGTTGGAAATGATGGGAAAATGTCAAATGCATGGGGGAAAACAAGTGGTTTGATTATTAACACACTAGTGGGGTCTAATGTCTGTCAATTAATAATTGTGAGATGATAGGATTCAGCTGTGCTTTTATCATATGCTTTTAAGTTTTGCATATGATAAAAGCATTCTATCCATTTAAGGCAGCCATTTAAATGGATAGAATGCTTTTATCATATTTAAAATAATAATAATATTTATAGATGCAGAGAAAACTTCGATCTATTATTGGAGAAGGCGGTAAGTATTTGTCTTTGATGTGTGTTATCTGTAAAATTAATTCTTTGAATTTACACTATAATTTTCACATGAGTAATGTTAAACTGTCCCCAACCACGCCAAATGTGGTTTGGTGGTAAGAGTGCTAGTTCATTCAACCAGACAATATATCAGGTTCAAGTGGCTTCTACCGCAAGAGGTATTTATATATAAAAAATTAAATTATCAAAATTAATTATTTATTCAAAATATGTGTGGCAAATGAGTTATATATCTAATGGATCATTCACTAAATCACCCCATGATTTACTAGTGGTTACAACTTAAATGTCATATCATTTGGGTAAATAATTTAGTAATTTAGTCTAATATTATTCTTTTCACATATATAATTATTAAAGTGGTTCATATGTGGTTTAAATTAGTCAGTAACCTTATTTGATGTAAATTCCTATTTTGTCTCTACCCATATTATAAATATGTTGTTATAGGATCTTTTAGAAAAAAAGTCTATTATGAGCCACTAGAGAGTTCTTTTGGGTGTATTAGGGTTTTGGGTTTTGTGAGAGATTCTGATACACTCTTTTATAATCACCATTGATCATAGTAATTATTTTTTTATTTTTTTTAATCTCCAGAATAGGTTTTTGGCCTAAATTCAAACCCTTAGAACAAACATTTATTTGTCCCTCTAGATTGCTTTGTTACCGCATCACAATTACTTATATTCAAATTATCAAAATTAATTATTTATTCAAAATATGTGTGGCAAATGAGTTATATATCTAATAGATCATTCACTAAATCACCCCATGATTTACTAGTGGTTACAACTTAAATGTCATATCATTTGGGTAAATAATTTAGTAATTTAGTCTAATATTATTCTTTTCACATAGATAATTATTAAAGTGGTTCATATGTGGTTTAAATTAGTCAGTAACCTTATTTGATGTAAATTCCTATTTTGTCTCTACCCATATTATAAATATGTTGTTATAGGATCTTTTAGAAAAATGGTCTATTATGAGCCACTAGAGAGTTCTTTTGGGTGTATTAGGGTTTTGGGTTTTGTGAGAGATTCTGATACACTCTTTTATAATCTCCATTGATCATAGTAATTATTTATTATTTATTTTTAATCTCCAGAATAGGTTTTTGGCCTAAATTCAAACCCTTAGAACAAACATTTGTTTGTCCCTCTAGATTGCTTTGTTACTGCATCACAATTACTTATATTCAAATAAAAGCATGTAAGCTTAGATACAAATACCTATTTGAGTCCACTTCCACAAATGTGAGGTAATATGAACAAGTAAACCTTACAAATAAATAGTCTAAAAATCTAATATTCACGAGTACAAGTATATTAAAATATCAACAAGTAAGGGATACAAATAATGATCTTATTAAATGTTTATCATTTCTCTTTTGTAACTCAAACTACAAAAGTATCTCATATACAAGTACGATCAATAAAAGCTCAATTTACAAGTTGTAATTTGGATGTTACAATGTTATCCTTTTAAGCCAAGCTTTACAACTTAATACAAATTCTTACAAGATATACAATAGAGCTCAAATAGTACAAATATAAAGGAGTTTGAGTTAAAGACATGGAACACATGATTTTTACGTGATAAACCTTCAAAGAGGAAACATCCACGAGGTTGATTTCACAACCATGGCAACACCACTATTCACTAGCTGAATATGTGTACACCCTCAAGTGATCAATCTCCATGACCTAATACTATTGGCATGCCCTACACTATTCTACCCGCATGCCTTTCACTAATGGTAGATTTCCCACTCAACCTAGATCCTGTAAGACCTTATTGAGATTTTAAGCTTATTCCAAGGCATCTAAGTGATGATCTAAGTGATTCATAACAAATACAATCAACATAGAATGCAAGATCAAATCATTCTATGTAACTAGATGAAATATAAGCAAAAATCAAAAGATAATCTAGTTAAAAATAAGCTAGATCTATGATAGGCATAATCAAATACAACATAGCTTAAATCAAGAGCTAATATTCATAAAATCATACAATCAAAGAACAATATAGCTCTAAATCAAAGCTAGAAACACCAATCCATGTAATCTAGATCAATATACAATGAAACCAAAGTAACAAATACAAGATATCATGCAATCAAGTCAAAGAGACAAGAAGAAACTAGAGATACAATGAGAAGTGAAGAAGACCTGTAAGATCTTAGATTTGTGTTGGCTTGATTCCATTGCAAAACACTTTTTGTTTGTATTGCTTAGTTGCTTAGGTGTTTCAGTGATTAGATCAAGCTTCAAAGAAGGAAAGCAACGTCGCATGCAAAGTTCGTCTTCAAGAGGAAATGTGCTTATTTGAATGCTAAGGTATCGAGATACTTCTTCCTCTTACAAGGCATAAGCGCATATACACACAATTCATACATGTGTGTCCCTACATCGTAGTTAAACATTTGGTATAACACATTCACACACTTCTTAGTATGCACATGCATTGATCTCTAATAATAAACATTGTAAAATTGCATGCTTTGTGACTATCTCTTTGATATGGCATGCTTGTGTGAATTAGTGTTTGTATGTTTCCGTATTTCTATATTTGGACTTGAATATGCTCTATTATGATTCCTTATTGAGTTCCGGTCATTTCGGTTACTCATTCATAAGGTTTTGAGTCCAAACGATGTAGCTATGCTACTTTCATTATCATTCGTTGAGTTGACTTCATCGTCGTTTTCTGAGATGATTTCTCAACCATTTTTCAAATTTGTGTAGTCTTTGTTGTGCATGAGGGAGTCATGGTTCGTAATCCAAAAACAGATTCGAAATCGGAGTTTGGATGCCCAAGATACGGCTGAAGAATGTGAGGGAGCGCGCGAGAGGTGAAGGTGGCCAAGAGGCCACATGTGGCCCAAGCCGTGGGCCCCACGGCCAGAGGGGCTCTTTGCTCCCGTGTGGCCCATGCGCCCCCCACTGGCTGGGTGATATGGCCATGCTTGATTGGCTTGTTTTTGCCTTCTCTCTCCTCCATTTAATCCTCTCTCCTTCCCTCCAAAACATTTGAAGATTTTCAAGAACACTTTCAAAAATTCTGCAGAAATTCTTCAAGTTTTAGTTTTAGTATTTTGATCATAACTTTCTCATACGAACTCGAAATCGATTGATTCAGAAGTCAAAATTGTTGGTCTTGATGAGAGCTATAAACCTCAAGCATTTCTAGAGGCAGCTGACTTCGCCATTCTTCCCAGTAGACTGATCTTCAGTACGTGGTCAAGGTTGTTTTGTTCAACTTCTTCTTTTTCATTTCATCTTTGATCATCTCTTTGATTCTTACTACTTGAATTGATGAAATATGTTGAGAAGGATGTTAGATCATATGCTAGGGGTGTTTGATCATTTGTCAATTGAGTTTTTAGCTTTGTGATTTCTCTTGAACATATATGTGCTAAACTTGATTTTGTTTGAAATTGATTCTAGAAAAAGAATATATGATGTGCCTCATGTTATTTTCTAGGTTTAATTTCATGATCTATGAACTAGGTTTTTAGTGTGATATATTGAATAATCATACCTTGTTCTTATTGATTTGCATGTCATGATTTCTAGACACTTTTGTGATTGTTTGTTGAAAAGCATATTCTAGATTATCATTGAACATGTACATTTAGCTTAATTGATCATCTAGCTTAATTTGACTGTGTTTGCATCATTTGCATCACTTAGATCATAGCCTTGCTTTAGGTTGAAGTCTCTAGCAAAGTGAGTGAAGCTTTGTAGATAGAGCAAGGAAGTCTTGATTAGAGTCGGAAGGACTCGGATAATCAAGCAAGGAGACTTGTCTAGGGTCGGGAGGATCCGGATAGGCAAGCAAGAAATCTTTCTAGAGACGTAAACGTCTTGGATAGGAAGTTGCTTTCTAGAGGTGTAGGACACATCTCGGATAGGAAATGGGCTTGGTGATTCACTAGCTCGAGGGTAGATTAGGAGTTGATAGCTTGAGCGGATATCATGAGTTGGTAGCTTGAGTGTGTAAGTCCTTTTTCACATAGTGGATTGCTGTGCCGGTGGTTGTGGTATCAACCCGTGGATGTTTCCTCTTTGAGGTTTTACCACGTAAAAAATACTTGTGTTCATTTTTGTTTTACTTTTCTTTATCTTCCATATCTTACATTGATTGCATATCTTGTAAATTGATTAACTCTTATTTTAGTGAAATCAATTCATTTGTTAAATCTAATCAAGTGTACATTTTCTTTGTTATATTCCGCGTTATTTTTAATATTGGAAGAATTTGAGTCTATACCTATTCACCCCCCCCCCCCCCCCCCCCCCCCCCCCCCCCCCCCCCCCCTTCTCCAGGTATATTTTGCACTACTACTTAAGGGAAATTTCAAGACCTCCACAAATCAGAGTAAAACCAATATGTGACCAAGATTTTTGACATTAAAATTTATTGAGATTGAATCTATAGTGAAAGACGAAACTCTTGCTTTTTGAATCACTCAAATCGAAGCTCAAACTAATGAGAAATCGTCAATTAAAAATCGGTGCGTAGGGCTGGAAATTTAAAAACGAAAATGAACTCGGCGCTGGAGGGTCTATGCCATGGCACCCAAGCCACGTGCATGCATGGCGCAGGCACCGTGCACGGCCTGCGCGCTTGGCATGAGCAATGGTGCATGGCCTACGCATAAGTTGTGCGCATTGTGCCATGCCTTGCGCGTTGGTGCATGGCATGCGTCGGCCGAGAAGGGTGTTTGATGCACCCTAGCCTTCGCCAAGGCATTTCCTTCCACATGGGCTGTGACCATGTTTTGGTGTGGCCTAGCCCTCACCAAGGTCATTTTGTCCACACCAAGGCCATTTCACCCAAAAACGCTCGTAAGGCGATTCTGACCAACCTGTGATTCAGAAACCAAATCTAGTTCCGACTAACAGGGTGATTTGCATGACTCTATTGATAATACAAAAAAAGAAATACAACAATACAATATAGCCACAAGGAGGGAAAGAAGACAAATTAGCTGTTAGGGGTGAATTTGAGATGAAAGATTTGGTAGTTGCGAAGAAAATTTTGGGTATGGAAATTCACAAGGATAGAAAAGTGGGCAAGTTATTTTTGTCGCAGAAAAATTATATAGAAAAAAATTCTTGAACGTTTTGGTATGAAAGATTATAAACCTGTGACTACTCCAGTGACTGCACATTTTAAACTTTCATCAGCTTTGTCACCAAAGCCTAAGGATGAGGAGGAGAAAATGTCTCGAGTTCCTTATGCTAGCGCTATTGGGAGTATGATGTATGCTATGGTTTGCACTTGTCATGATATTTTTCATGCTATTAGTGTGGTTAGCAGATTTATGGGCCTTTAGGAAAAATTCATTGGGAAACAGTGAAATGAATTTTTCGATATTTGAAAGATACTACAGATTTGTGTTTGGTATTTGGAAAAAATAATACAGTCAATAATATTATTGGTTATATGGATTCTGATTATGCTGGTGATTTAGATAAAAGGAGATTTCTAACAGGTTATGCCTTCACACTTTCAGGTTCTGCCTTCACACTTTCAGGTTCTGCCATTAGTTGGAAGGCTAATTTACAGTCTACAATTACTTTGTCTACTTCAGAGACAGAGTATATGGCAGCGATTGAAGCAGTGAAGGAAGCTATCTGGCTTAAAGGTTTGGTTTGTAATCAAGGTTTACAACATGATTCTACAATTGTATTTTGTGATAGCTTGCGATACATTTGAATAAAAATCTTATGTATCATGACAGGACCAAACATATTGATATCTGATATCACTTTATTTGGGAGATTGTATCTAAGAGAGCAATTACAGTCAAGAAAATTGTTATAACATAAAATCCAGTTGATATGTTGACCAAGCCTATTCTCGTGCTCAAGTTCAAGAACTGTTTGGACTTGATTAGTGTTTGTAGTTTGTGAGTTACCCTAAGGGGTCTGTTAAAGGAGATGACAGACTGAAATTCTACTTAGTAGACCTTGGTACAAATTTAAGCTAAGGTGGAGATTTGTTTATATGTAGCTTAAATTAGTCAGTAACAGTATTTGATATAGATTCCTATTTTGTCTTTACCCATATTATAAAGGTGGTTATATGATCTTTTAGAAAAGAAGTCTATTTTGAGCTGTCAGAGAGTTCTTTTTGGTGTAATAGGGTTTTGAGTTTTGTGAGTGATTTTGAGCCACTTTTTGTAATCTCCATTGATCATAGTGAATTTCTTTTCATCTCTGCCCATGGACGTAGGCTTTACGCTAAACCACATAAATTTCTCTTGTTCTGCTTTGCTTTTATTTTACCTATTTATTTTGTGTCTTGACAATTTTCACAGCATAAAGTTAACTAATAACAAAAATGATGTTTTCTAGAGATGAGACTAAGGTTATTAGTCGAGTGGGATGCCCCTTACATCTACAACAATGAGATTGTGGGTTTGAGTTGTGTGTCTCCCCCCTAAATCTAGAAGTAATTGTCAAAGTTTTTTTTTAAAAAAAATTAGAAAAAGTAAATAAATAGCATATATGCAAACTATAAAAATCTCCTTAACTCTTGCAATATATACACATATATATGTCTAGATGATTGATTCCAAAACGTGTCCAACAGATCATCTTGTTTTGTCTAAAATTTGTTTCATACATGTGACAAATTAAATGATTTGTAATTGACATTTAAATCATGTAATTGTATCATATTATTTAAGAGATGCTTTTGAATAAAGTTTTGGACTAAATAGTGTATATATATATATATATATTTATATTCTACATATAGTGACGGCGACTCGAACCTAAAATATTATCAAACCGAACAAGCGTCCTAAACTCCAAAGAATCTAAGCAACATTGTTTTTTAAGCAAAAATATTTCTTAAAATATCGGTGAGGATGATTGATGAAGTATAGCATTTTATTTGAAAGCAGCTAACAGCCAATGATGAAAGGATGACGTTTGATTTGTCTGGATGGAAAATGAAACAACTTATAATAATCGTTTATTGATGGGGCATGCACTTCAACATTTTCACACTCATAGGCGGCATACTATATGCTGCCTTCGTATCTACTTAAATGATTGATGATAATGTTATTTTATTTTTTGTTTTTTGTTTTTGTTTCATGGAATCTTTTGAATTTGATACGTACAATTATTATGACTCTAATCACTCCAAGAATCATCAACTTCATAAGTTTAACGTGTAACTTCAAATATCATTTCTTTCAAAAAAAAAATATATATATATATTCATTTATCACTTACATTAATATATGCAAAATTTGTGATAAATATAACAAATTTAACTGTCAATTTAGATATTTACCACAGTCAAATATGTTTAAGTGGTAAGTGCTCATCCAGTTTCTCAATGTTTAGAAAGTTCGGGCCGCCACTATTACAAATTTGCAAATAATATATAAAAAAAAAGTGTCAATTTTTATTCATTTTCAATTTAATAACAATGAGATATCTATAAAATTTAGAGTAAACTAATCAAATCTTTTTGGACCTAATTTTTTTCCTTGTATAATCATCATATATTATGTGTGCTGCTACAGTTAATTATCTAAGGTATATTTTTTTAAGATTAATAAAAATTCCAATATACTAGTTAGAGTGAACAACAGGCCTTGGATCCTTTGGAGATCATCAATAATGATAGTCTTGCTGTCATGTCAGGTGTGTTTAATCTCGATGAGCTGTCTTTTGTGGAACCCATGCCACTATTATCAAATGAAAAATTAAAATCTATGCTCCACATTTGTTGATTTCATTTTCAGCCAATTTATTTTCCATATGCCACTGCCAGAATTATTATTTTTTAATAGAAGTTATCAGATGAGGACGTTCACATCATGTTAAAATAGTGATATCATATTTTTATAGTGAGGGATGTTTACTAATTGGAAATGGTAAACGGAACTCAATTTTTTATTTTTTATTGAAGTGTTTACTAAAAACGATTGGTATTCAATTTACATGAGCTTCATAAATAAATTAGGATTATTTTGAATAGCAAACTTAATTCCACCCATTAAGTTTGGTACTCTCATTTTTTTTTTTATTCGTAGTTAGTAATCGCATTATAAAAATTTAGACACAGTAGAACCCTTGTAAATTAATCTCTTATGAATTAATATCCTCTTAAAATTAATAAATAAATCCTGGTCCCAACTTGGACCAATGTAAAAAATTAATAAACCTCTTTATCGTAATAATTAATAATTTCTTTTTAAAACCTAGTATAAAATTTTGGTCCTAACTGTCGCATAAATTAATAATTTCATAAAAGTACAAAATATATTATATATTATTCAAGAACTATAAAAGTACTTCAAGATGCTAGTTTGCACTAGCCCACCATGTTTGATATAATTTTTGACTTCATCCTTCATTTTTTGAATTGTCCTTAAGAAGTTATTGTGACCATATTCTTGTTGTAGTCAAAAGGTTTCAATTAAATTTAGCATTTCAACAGCCTTACTTGTGGAGATTTTAGGTACCTCATAACTATCGTCTTTGTCATCATCTGTCTCAACCACACTATCGTTATTTTACCTTGTGATATCATTGATGATATCCTCTTTAGTTGGAGTGTAACACACTTCTTCTTCCATCGGATGGTTAAGTAGATGATTGACATCCATAGGATTGTTATAATGGGAACTTTGAATTTGTTGTTCTAATTCACTCATAACACCATTATCCTCAATGTCACCCTCGGTTTCTCCTGTTAATGTATGAATTTTGCAATGAAGAAAACAATTAGCGATGGTCTTGGGCTTAACATCAAATGTCCATGCTGCAAAAGTTATATGAATGGCTTCTAAAATATAAATCTTTTCAAGATCAAGAGTGTTGGATTCTAAACGTTCGAGTCCATACAATTAAAGTGATGACAATAATACACTATGACGTTTCAAATTATTCTAGCATCACATTGTTGTAGCTTTGATGTCAAATTTGGTGGCAGATAGTGCACTGTGGTGTTCATGAGTTGGATGTGATTAGATAGCTCTATAAGTGTACATGGATAGTGCAATTGTCAAGGAGAAGTAAAACCTTTCGATTTGCCATGGGCAGTGCAATTATGATTAGTAATCCTGAAAAAAATAAAAAAATAAATAACTTTCCTTGAAGAAGAAAACTGATTAAATAAGGAATCCTAAAAATGAATCTTCCCTAAACAAGAAAACCGACTTCCACACGTTTTTAAAGATAAAATAACATTTTATAAGGTAAAACCCTTCAAATTAATAACCCCTTTAAATTAATACTGAAGGGTGGATCCAAAGAATATTAATTTAGAAGGGTTCTACTTATATAAAATAATAGTTTGCTACTGTTTGAAATCTTAAAAAAAATATCAATAAAGATATGAAATAGTCAATTTCTTTGACAAAAATAAAATCCTATGTTTTGACATCCAAATTACTGTAAATCTGTCGGACTAAATTTCTCTCATCACGATGAATGCAATGCAAGTCGAAAAAATACAACTCATGGAAGGATGACAAACCCTACTCAAGACTCAACCAACTTAAGAAAATACAACTTTTTTTTTTTAAGGGAAATTATCATTCTCCCCCCGTAGTTTGCCGTATTCTCTAATCTCCCCCCTCTAGTTTTAAAATTCTTCAATTTCTCCCCTCCCATGTCTATTTTTATATGGTGAGATGGTTGTATTTGTACATGGGAGGGGGGAAATTGAAGAATTTTGAATCTAGAGGGGATAGACTGGAGAATACGGCAAACTACAGGGAAGAGAATAATAATTTCCCTTTTTTTTTATACAAATAGAGGCCCAAAAATATTAATATTCAAAAGTATAATTGATGCTTTTTTGACAAGAATTCTGCTCTCTCTCTCTCTCTATCCTACTCAAGACTTAACCAACTTATGAAAATACAACTATTTTTTTTTATACAAATAGAGGCCCAAAAATCTTAATGTTCAAAAGTATAATTGATGCGTTTTTTGACAAGAATTCTGCTCACTCTGTCTCTCTACCCTACTCATGACTCAACCAACTTAAGAAAATACAACTATTTTTTTTTATACAAATAGAGGCCCAAAAATATTAATGTTCAAAAGTATAATTGATGCTTTTTCGACAAGAATTCTGCTCTCTCTCTCTCTCTCTCTCTATATATATATATATATATAATTGCAGTAAAGCATGCAAGAACACATGGCAGTTGATGAACAGGTAGACTTGCCCGCAGCCTTTTGTGATAATGGGGTCGGCAAAACTTATGTGCATATAATGATTAATGAATATTCATAATATTATGTGTTAGTTGAACAATGAGAGAGTTGTTGTTTAGGGTCTGGAGCAAAAATTTGAATGGGGTCGGCAAAAATTAAAGCTGTTTTAAATTAAGGGGTTGAAGTTTGTTTAACTTATTATAGACTTTAGGGACTGGTAGTGCAACGACAATAAACGATTATATGTGGCGTTTTGGGAGAGAAGAACAAAAAGAAGCAAAATAAGTTATTGTTTGAAATTGTGATGACGAGTTTCAAATACTATTAAGATAATGGGGTTTTGGTGGAAGTGATGATTACGATCAAAGCTTTTTTTTAACATAATATAAAGATGTTAAGAATCTTAGGATTTCGATTTAAAAAAACCATCGGAATGTTTGAGCAACAGATAAGCACTTGTAGAAGAAACTAGTAATGGAGGTAGGTCTATCTTTACCCACCTCTGCCTATGTGCATTGTATTATGTTGGAAAGAATATAATATTTGTTCTATTGTAATGAAGCGGAAACAAGGAAGGGGCGGGCAGGCCTCACCGTTTGGAGCGGTGAAGCGTCACTGATGGAAGGCTGGAAGCGGACAGTGAGGAACGAGTCTCCACTACTTCCAGCGGTGGTCCCTACGGAACAATTAATGCCCTGTTTTGGAGCACTCCATTTTGATTTCTCACATATTTTTACTTTCAAAATGATTAAAAAAATTATTAAAAAAAAAAAAAAAGATTAAAAATTGTTTTTCAATGTTTGAAATCCTGTTTTCAAAGTTGTTTCAAGTAAGAAAAGTTGATATTATTTTCTAAAGGAAAATGCTTGGATACTGACTAATCAGTACCCAAATATACTGACCACCTAATCGGATGTTGCCACGTGATCAAAACTCTTTCACTTTTTACATTTTTCTCCTTGCTTTGAGTTACGTGGCAACCAACCATTGGGTTGGTCATTACCTTACAGCACCCAAGTCTTGTCCTTTTCTAAACCTTTTAAAAATTAAAACTACTAACTTGAACTTTTCAAAACCCTTATAAAGTGAGAAAACCAATTGATGAAGTATTAATTATGCTTAAATTGAAATTTGTATAGTAAAGGTATCATGCAAGAATCTTACACTTTAAGGAAATTCATCTACATACATGAAATTCATCTACATACATGGTAACGCCTCAAGCTTTTGGATATCAATGAGATGATTTTATTGAACTTGAAGGAAAGAAGACTAGTTTTAGGATTTGATTTTCATATATTATAAACTAGTCTATGTACTATTGGATATGATTTAAATGGATTGGGTCAAGCCACTTAAATTGGACCTTAGGATCCATTAATTGTGTTTATCTTTTAATCCTAAGTGGCCTTAATTAGGCCCTATCAAAATTGGTTGAGACTTAGATTTGTCATTTAGACATGAAAAACCAACCTAGAATGCATTAATCATTATGGTTTATCAGGGGTATATAGGTGCATTGTTTTGAAACTATGGGGTCAAAACTATAATTTGATAGAGACAAAAATAAAATATTTCAAAACTGTATGTGCCAAACAGTAATTTACATAAGTCCCAACGGTTTTATTTCCAAATTTAGTGTAGAGGGATAAACGGTAATTGTACAGGGGTCAAACTGAACTTTCCTAAAAACTCGAGGAACCGAAGTTTAGTTTGCCACTTCAATAGAAAAAAATAAATGGCTACTTATGATAAATGTCTATAAATCCATCACTCAAGTCATTCTGTCTTCTAAGAGCTTAAGAATCTTTCTATCATCCATATGAAATATTTTGGTGATATGTGAGCCAATTTTCATCATCAAATCATATCACACACATTTTAGAGGTTGAATATTCTTATTTACTCTTTGAGAGAGAATTTCTTTATACTAAATCTTTTATATTTATATTTGAGTGTGAGAAACATTTGTTGAGGTTTAGAAACACTTATAGTTAGAGAAATCCAACTGTGAGGATCACTTGGTAGAAAATGTTGTAAAGGTTTAATTGTCACCTGAAAGTATAGGTGGCCACGGTTTGGTTAAATCGTCGGTTAAAACTGTAACCGTTCTTGCAAAACCATAATTGTAACCGAAATCGAAACCAAAACCGACGGTTAAAAAACCAATTGGAAACAGGTTACAACACGGTTACGTTACAGTTACGCTTCCAAAAAAACAGCCGAAAACTGACGGTTTAACTGCCGATTTCCTAAAAAAAAATAAAAAAATAAAAGCGGACCAATCAGAGGTTGCCATGTGGCAAAACCATAACCGAAAACTGAAACCAGCAATTAAAAACCGTGAGCAAAACCGGTTTGGCCGGTTACGGTTACGGTTACGGTTTAGTGATGAGGTTGTTTGTGCTCAACAAAACAATGTATTTATATGTTCACTTGAAAACCATGTTTAACCACTTAGAAATCCACTTAAGATGTAAAGAATAGTAAAACGGTAAGTAAAAGATTCGTTCCACAGGGAATTAGAGTAATTAGTTGGATTAATTAACTAGTCTAAAATACAATAAAGTAAATCATGGTAGTTTGGATAGTATATGGTTTGAGAAACCATCAAACGTGACATGTAAATTAAATGTAACAAAAATGATAGAGAAAATAGAATACTCAACTATCTTTGATAAGATAATGGAATATAATCAATTAAGAGAATACTAGAGAAATGATGGAGTTGCAAGTGGATTATAGGCAATGCTTATCAAGCTACTTTAATGAACTAATCTCATACTTATGAACCATTTGTAGTCTTAGATGTGAATAGGCCATCGAAACAAAACCCAAACACTTCCCATCAAAAAGCCTAACTGATTAAAGATAGGGGATTAAGGTGGGATCAGTTACTTACAAATCAAAGCTTAGATGATTGGGGTTGATATACCCTCTAACAATCTATCCTATTCACTATATTCCTAATCAATCAAGGGTGTCAATCAGAGATCAATTATATCACAATTTATCCTAGCAAGATTGTAATCAACAAGTGGTATACAAAGTTAATCACATAATGCATAGAATCTAATTATCAAATGAATAGAACACAAATAGATATTCAAATACAATATAGCTTAAGCAAAACCCAAATCCAAATGTTCCTCACATCAATCCCCTAGAATGTGGATTTAGTTACACATAGTTACAATCAAAAGCAAAGAAGTAATATATTAGGAAATCACCCTTGGACCTCCTTCCTTCCTTTGATGCTCCTAGTGCAAAGAATGGTAGATGAGGATGTGTTTAGATGAATGGATGTCTAATGGGTAGTGACAAAGGTAGAGAATGTAGAGAATGGAAAGAGAGGAATGATTAGGTGAAGTAATCAAGATTTTGTGTTGAGTTTTTGGATGGAAAAGGTAGTCTAAGATTAGAGATGGAGAAAGTTGAATGAGGGAAAAATGGAAGAGAGAATGCTTGTAAAATCTTAGATTTTTGTGCTTGGGAAGAACCTCCTTTCAAATGGGAGAAGAAGATTATTTATATGGCATCTCGAATCTGTCATGTAACTGCTAGAAATGTTGATGTGGCATGTGTCGTGGTTGCGTTTTTACGGTTTTGGAGACAATGACGTTATCACGACAGACGGTTATACAATCTTCGATTTGGTTGTCGCAGTTGATTTTCATCTTTTTCGTGGTCGTGAAGACAACGTCATTTGAAAGTCGACAATGGGATCTGAGATCTTGTGAGTGGTCGTTGTTTGGTCACACATCAACATTAAACAACGACATTGGACCTGATTGATTTCTTGGCTTTCTTTTTCTTTGTTGCGGTTATGGCTCATAGAGACATCTCACCGCAACACCACACCTAATTGATTTAATTAGGTTTTCACCTCTCTGTCGCGGTGTCCTTCACATTGGAACATCGACGATGCCCTGTTTTCACTTTTTTGCATTTTTTGTATCAAATTCTCCTACATCTTCACAAACGCCCATGTGGCACTAATAATCCTGAAACACTTGATTAACATAGTTAAAACGACAGAATTTCACATAAGTCATACCTTTTTAGTGATTTGTCACCTTTATAAATGTCTTTCCAAATTCATCACTTTAGTCCTTATTTTTTCCAAAACTCATCACTTTAGTCCATTTGACCAAATATATGAAAGTCAACTATTTTAAAACCTGTGAAAGTATAGTTTTACCCTATTACTATTTAATTTAGCTAAATTAAAATGAAAAACAATAAAATTCTCAATAATAAAATCTGAAATAAATATATTACAAAAAAAAAAAAAAAAAAAACACTTAAATAAATAATTAAAAAATCCATTAATTTTTTTTTTTTTTTTTTGTATTTTTTTCATAATGGATTTTTATTTAGCTAAAATGATTATCTTAGCTTTAAATTAAATTGAAAAATAATAAAATCTTAAATAAATAGATTATAAAAAAAATATATGTATGAAAAAAAAAATCATTTAAAGTTAAGATAATCATTTTAGCTAAATTAATATCCCTTATGACAAAAATACAAAAATACAAAAATAAAAAATAAAAAAAAAATAATTAATGGATTTTATTATTATTATTTATTTAAGATTTTTTTTTTTGTAATATATTTATTTAAGATTTTATTATTGAGAATTTTATTATTTTTTATTTTAATTTAAAGATAATATAATCATTTTAGCTAAATTAAACAGTATTAAGGGCAAAAGTGTACTTTTATGGGTTTTAAAATAGTTGACTTTCACATATTTGGTCAAATGGATTAAAGTGATGAGTTTTGGAATAAGTAAAGACTAAAGTGATGAATTTGGAAAGACATTTATAAAAGTGACAAATCACCAAAAAGGTAGGACTTATGTGAAATTCTGCATAGTTAAAACACGGGAAAATGCCCGAGAATCAAGCAAAAAGAGAAGGAAATTAGGGCCAAAATCATATCTATTTTGGCTCGATCAAATACCCAAAAACCTATCTTTTGCTAGTCCTCAAGCAAAACAATCACAAAACAACTCAAAGACATGCATCAAATCATTTCAAAGGTTTTCAATTAAAGCACTAACTTATTTTTGCAGGGATTTACTGGACATTGAGTAACATGCGAAACCAACTTGAATAGATTAAAACAATAATGCACTATTGAGGAATTAGTCATGTAAGAACCGCTAAGTAAAGATTAAGGGCATGCCACTATAGATAGAATTGCACGCAATGCAATCCTACATTCAAAATGCCAAAGCTTCAAAGCAAAAGTACTATTCGGTTTAGAATGTAATTCGCCTTGACAACTAATTCTCACCGGCTTCTCTCATTTTCACTCAGATTCCTAGGCTTCACATAAGAAACATATGCAACATGAGTTAATGTCATGGATAAAAAATTGATTGCACATGATGTATTTTAAAACATAATTTCTGAAAATTCAGTCCCATGAATGGAATTGCAAGCCATGAATTGAACATGCATCAACCAAAATTTACAAAGTAGACATTTCTAAAGATCATGAAGGTCTTTCTTTCGGTTGTAATGGGGCCATGGGTGAATGGTGAGTCAAATAATAGAAAAATGGATAGCAAAGAACCTAATGGTTACACAAAGGCGTACATTCTAATAGTGAGTTCAATTTGCTATCAACACATACCCATTCACACTTTTTGGCGTCCAAGCTTACAATACAATTCAGTTGTGCAATCTCTACTCTAACTTTTTATTGAGTAGTTAATTCAACTCTTCATTTTCTATTTAGGCCGATTGTGCCCAATTCATAGTTCTCTTTTATTTGCTTTTCTTTTCTTTGCTTTCAAGCTTTGCATTTATCTTTTCATTCAACCCTTTTTCTTTTTCTTTGCTTTTCTCATATTTTCATTGAATCTTACATTTCAATACTCTTTTGCACAAACTTACATGTTTAGGTACACACCTTAACAAATTTGAGTATAAGAGCTTACATTCATTTCCTAAGCCTTAGCAAATCATTTGGCACAAGGTAAGTCAAGTATATAGGCTATATGGTTAAATGTAGATGTGGTTCATGAATGAAAAGCTTAGATGTGTTTGGCTTCAAAATGGCAATGGAGCACACACATTAGAGGGTATGGAAGTATTTAGGCTAATTTAGTGGTTTTTTTTTTTTTTTTTTCACATGCATTGCCTAAAATCATTTCTAAAGGTTTGTCCATTGAAAGTATACAAACGTAGTTAAATTGCTTAAGGCATACCTAGGAGGGGGGGGGGGGGGGGGGGGGGGGGGGGGGGGGGGTGAATAGGTTTTTACACCTTTTTTCAATCCCTTGAACAAACTTTCGTTTGTCCCTCAAGGTAGCCTTACACACAACAAAATAAACCAAGAAAGATATAAATAGACAATATGAGAATATAATCATATGAACAAGGTCTAAGTATATCACCTAGTTGTGTGAGGTATAAGAACAAATAAACACAACAACAAAGAAAGCTTGTATTTCAATAGATGTTCAATGAGTTACAAGAGTGATCAAATATCATTAGACAAAAAATTACAATATACAAAAGAATCATATATACAAAAAATTGATCAAAAGAATGAATCCACAAATCACACTTTACAAATACTTGCTTCACTATATATCACAAGTGAATAATATGAAACCAGATAATAACATACATAAATAAAATATAAAAGATAGAGATAGAAAGAATTAACACAAGAGATTTTTTAACGTGGTAAAACCTCAAAGGAGGAAACATCCACGGGTTGAAATACAACCATTAGGGTACTATATATATTGGATGATAAAAATAGAGAATCCATAAAGTGACCAATCTTTAGCTCACCCAACCTAGTGGAGTCTAAGTCTACCTAACCCTATTGGAAAGTATGAGATCCCTCAATGATGCGAAACCACCATATATTGGACAACACACAAAACCAACATCAATGGAAGATTAGAAATTCCTCAAGAGTGCATACACCTCCCATGTACCCCGCTCTTTTGGAGTCTATGTCTAACCATACGCCTAGGCCTACCAATATAATAGTCAACTCCCTATCCAAGGCACTCATACCTCTAGGGAGCCTCCCATGCATGACTATCCGAGTCCTCTCGACTCTAGCCATGACTTCTTGCTTATCTATCCTAGTCATCCTGACTCTAGGCAACTCTTCTTGCTTGGCTATCCGAGCATCCCGACTCTAACCAAGACTTCATGCCTTTTACAAGGACTTCCTAGTGTGATCATGTGAATGCAAATGATGCAAACAACCAATTCAACGTAGAACATGTGATCAATACATTCCATGGTACAAATAGACCTAAACATGTGATATCACAAGTAATAAAAGTCTAGATGCAAATATAAGAATAAAACCTAAAGCATGTGTAAACACCAAACACATAAGCTCAAAGTCTCATTCACACATACAACACTTGAAAAAATATATTCATGAAGTACAAGTTCAAGATGCTATCAACATACAATAAAATGCTAGATACATGAGATTAAATCAATCAATATTCTAGCCAAAAATATAGAGCAAGGATTCAAGATATAAATCAATTAAATCCTAGATTGCTCTAATACACATACAAATACAATAATCCTAGATTTCATCAATCAAAGGATCAAATCAAATTTCAAGGTCATTTATCACAAATTGATTCAATCAAGTAACAAACAACCTAAGATGTCATTCTAATCACAATACAACTCACAAACATGTGAAAAACCTATAATCATAGAAACTAGTCCACATTTGTCTCTAAATAGACTTTTGATTAGAATGATTATAAAGCTATCTTTCTCAATAGCATTCACCAAACATAAACATACATATAGAAGAAGAAACCCCAAGCAAATTGAAGGTTAAAAAGAAAGAAACCCCAAAGATAAGACCAATACCTTGGATTCACGAGCTGGTTCGGATTTCTGTGTGGAACCACCAGAAAAATCGATCAAACAGCCACCAAACCACTTGGAAAAGGTAGAGGACTCGATTACAAACGTTCTCCAACTTGAATCACTCAAATCCGACTTCATATGAAGAAGTTATGGTGTTTGGAAGGTGAGAAAATTTGGGAGAAAAATTCTGACGGGATTACACAATCTTTTCTTCTTGAAAATAAAATGGAGGGAATGGAGGGAAATAAAAAGGAGGAGAGAGAAGAGAAAAATGGGCCAATCAAGAGTGGCCACGACACCCCAGCCCGTGGGGGGTGCGTGGGCCTCACGAGGCCAGAGAGCCTCTCTGGCCGTGGGGCCCACGGCTCCCACACGGCTTGGGCCACGTGGTCTCTTGGCCACTCACTCCTCTCGCGCGCTCCCTCACGTTCTTCAGCCGTATCTTGGGCATCCGAACTCTGATTTCGAATCCGTTTTCGGATTACAAACCGTGACTCCCTCACGCACTACGAAGACGATGACTACATAACTTTGAAAAATGGTTGAGAAATCATCTCGGAAAATGACGATAAAGTCAACTCAATGAATGAGAACGAAAAGTAGCGTAGCTACATCGATTGGACTCGAAATTAAATGAATGAGTAACTGAAACGATCGGAACTCAATAAGGAATCATAATAGAGCATATTCAAGTTCAAATACAAAATACGGAAACATACAAACACAAAGACACACACATATGCTATTTCCAAGACATAGTCCTAGAACATGCAATAAGCAAAGTTTGTCAAGATAGTATAAATGCATGAGCATATATTATCAAGTGTGTGAAAGTGATATATAAATGATGTTTAACCATGAAGGAACACACAAGGATGCCATGTGTGTGTGTGTGCCTAGCCTTGTAAGAGATATGAGGTCTTATATTACCTTTGATGATCAATGAAGCACATATCTTTTTGACGCCGGCATTTTGCATGAATTGTGGCCAAGACTTTCTTCGTCTTCATAAATCTTCAACATATGGACCACTAAACATTACAAAAGAAACACGTTTTGATATGGAATACATGCCAACACAAACTATAAACCTAACATCCATAAAGCAAATTAAAGCATCCACAAGCAGTCCATAATATTAATGTTCTATGACAAGCAACATTTAAGTGCAAATGAGACCTATACATGTTTTCATGAGTGTTTGAGAGTGAGTGTTTAAAGAGTGGATGTATGACATCTCAAAATACGTTTTTTAAGGCCGTGTTTGTGATCCTCACGAGAGTCTCAACTATTAATTCTGTTAACCCAAAATTGTCACCAGGGTGTAATTTCCAATTAACAATATATGAGGGACCCAGATCTAGATATATCGGGGTTAGCGGGGGTACTTAGTAGCCCGGTATCCCGCTAGTTCTTACAAATCTACTAAGGACAGTGTGTAATAGTAGCAAGATAAGTGAAATTCTGGTATGTTGAAGGCATGAACACATAAACTATTTTATATAATGACTTAGATAAAGATTAACAAACCAATGCTAGAACGATTATGATTACAATATCAAAGAAAAGAAAAAATCTCTTTTTGGGTAAGGGAGATGGAGCTTTTCGTGCCTGTCGATGAGTAGAAAATGAGGTAGGGTTTTTCGGTCCCTTTCCTGTAAACATACGATGAATATATATAGGCCCGTTTCTTGCTGTCCACTCCTAGAATTTCGGTCTAGGGTTTTTAGCAGCTCACGGGTCCTTCCTTGGAGATTCACAGATTCGTCGGGATTAATCCAATAAATCAGGTGATTCCCCTTTTATCGGATTTACACGAGTTGACTTTGTTTTTGAGTTGGATTCTCGAATGGCGGGAATGCGCGTAGCCTTCTGTCTTGAACGACGGTGTTTAATGTTAGTCCTTCTTCTTGATTCAATGTTTGGGGTTCCGGCTTCTCGTTTTAGGTGGGGTTGATATGCTGGGATTTTTAGTTGGCTGGGTATCTGCCACGGGTTTTGTGGGTCAGGGCACTCTAGGTACCCCGCCTTCCTCTTGCTCATTTTAAAGTGATGTTTGCAGATATCGGGGTGCCGGGTATCGGGCTATTAGGATACCCGAGTATAGGGGTACTCGGGGTAGATGGGCGCTAGGATCTCGTAAATGTTGCATTTCTGGGCCTTTTCTCCACAGCTTTCCCCAATGCTTTCTTGGTCCCGAAGGTTTTGGATCTAGCCGGGGTGGGTAGAAGCTCTTGCTCTAGCCCGTCTATAGGCAGACAGGGTACCCGGATACCTCTCCCGTTGTTGCTTTCTATCCCGACTCTCTTCTCAAGGCTAGTGGAAAACTCTTTTTTGGTCCCCGCCATTTTTTACGGTTAACAGAAGTCCCCCCTGACTTGAACACCGGTATCTTGCTGGGGTTGGAGTCAGGATTTTCTAGCCTGTTCGGAGGATTTTTGGTCTTGTCTGCTTGTCTAGTCCTGTCCGGCTAATTTCCATAGCCAAGGGGGGAAATCTTCTCTCTAAATGGTGGTATTTAATGATTATCCACGTGTCAGATGGTGGCTGCTTCGCAAATTCAAATTGGTCGTTTCTGGCGCGGCTTTTTCTGAGTTGTTCTCGCGCACGTCTTCAGCTATTAATCCTTGTTTCCTTCTATGTTTCGGTAACCGCCCCTCTCCTACCTATAAATAAACCTCTCTTCCTCTCTTTTGTGCTTCACTTGTCCTTCAGAAATCAAGAACCAAAATTGTTTCCTTCTTTCGAATCTTTTTCCTTTTTTTTACCATGGCGTCTCCCTCAAAACTTCATACCTCCACTCAGGATGCTCTTCCGTCCTCTTTGCCTCCTCGACCTGCCTCCTCAGGTTCTCATTCAGCCTCCTCTAATCTTCCTGGTAACCAGAAGACGGATTTGGCAGTGAGTTCTCCGTCAATTAAGGGGAAGAAACGTAACCGGGGTGATGGTGATGTTACTAGAGAAGGTATCTCATCCCAGCGTTGTCGTTCTGTGAGGAATCCCTGAATCGGATCAGGTTTTCATAACGAACCTGATGATCCAGTCCAGATAGTGGACGAAGATGAGGGTGCTGATGTCGATGACAATGAAGGGGAGGAGGCGGGCGACATTCTTCCTGTGGACTCTTTAGGAGCTCTTGATGGGCCCCTCTTCCCTTTTGGTGAAGGACGCATAATCCTAGACTCGGTCTGCACAGCTGATACTTTAGCCCGGCTCAGGAAGGTTTACAGGATCCCGGATGCTATCTGTCTCTCCCTCCCTCATCGGGGGTATGATGTGTACACTCCCCCTACGGGTTGCCTGCTAATTCACGTGGCCGCTTTCGAATGCGGAGTCCGGCTTCCTTTTCACCCCTTTCTTCGCAAGTTACTTGTCGCTCTAAGACTGGCCCCGCTACAAATTTTGCCTGGATTCTGGAAGAATTTAACGGGGTTCCTAGTGCTCTGGAGGGAGCAGTGTGAGAAAGACGGTGTCGAGAGGGAACCCGGCTTCGATGAGTTTCGTTATATTTACCAAATAACGAGCATGGTTCCTCGAGGTCAATTCTATCTGAGGCCGAAGAATAAGATGCAGTTCGTTGTTCTTGGGGTGAACGTGAAATTCAATCCACCCTGGAAGGACGAGTGGGTTGTAGTTAAGGGTGACTGGGGCCAGTCGGTGTATCTGGATGGGGTCGAGCACTCGGTTTATATCCTTTTTTCTTTACAAGATAAGTGGAGCACGGGTGAGCTTTCTACAGAATCTAGTAGGATTCTTAAAAGATCCAAGATAGGAACTATACCAATCTGCAGTATCCCACATGTGACCCCTTTGAAGGGGCTCAGCTGGAGCGGTATCTGTGGATATCCCTCGCGCATCCAGGTAGGCCTTGATTCTCATTTTTTATTTTTATTTTTATTTTTTTACTAATGGTTCCTCTGACAGTTTCTGCTACTCCCCTTCTTTCTCCTTCTCCATCAGGACCAATACATCTGGATTCCCTCCCGGCCAACTCTTCTATCCCTTCTCCTACCGGTGTCGGAGCTACCTCCAAATCTCAGCCACTTGCGTCGACTCCTCCTCCTGCAATTATGGGGTCGGCTTTACACTCTCCCACTTCCTTTCATACAAAAGTTGCAGCGCGTCCATCTTTAAGTGAGATGCTAGCACAGGCTGCCAAAGCCAAAGTTTCTCCACTCCCTACTTCAAAAAAAACTTTCAGTGCGGCCGTTGTTCCACCTGCAATGGTGGCTGCTCCTCCTCTTCCCCCACCGCTCCAACCCAGCTTCCAGCTAGGAAGGAGAAAAGGCAAGTTGACGTTGCTCGGGCTATTCCCTCCATCGATCTTTCCTCTGGGTTGGGATCACAAAACTATAATCAAGAGAAAGTCATTTCTAAGTTCATTGTCGCTTGCCCTGGTGGGGGTCGACAGCCGATGTCTTCTTTTCCTGCTGATATCTTGGCATCGAAGGGGGCTTCTCTTCTTACCGAGGTATGCATTCAGTTACTTCAACTTGTCGTGTGGGAGTTTCCCCTTTCTTTTTTATACCTTTTTTGTATCTATTTGTAGGGTTTCAAGTTCACCCTGGCCATGGGGCAGTAGGTGATTGCCCTAAAGGAGGCTAACTTGGCTCTTCAGGCTAGTCTAGGGGAGGCGAGGAATAATCTAGCCTGCGCCAAAGAGAACGCTTCTTCCCTGGTTCAGGATGCCTTCTAATCTAAAGCTGGCAGGAAAGCTGCCTTGATGGAACTAGACCGGATAACTCATGCCTATGACATGGAGCTTATCAGATCAACTCACCACCGGAATGAAAGAGAGACCATCAAGGCAGAGATGACTATCCTTCTAGACGACCACCGGTCCCCTACGAGCTTCCATGAGTGTTTTGGAGGCTAGAGTGGATTCTTCCTTTAGAGATGGGTATTTTACTGCTTCATATGAAGTTGCCAAGGCATTTCCTCCTCCCTTTGACTTGTAAACTACTCTTAACTGGGATCGTGAATAGATTATGGCTCGGGCTACCCAATTTGAAGATCAAGACCAGGGAGGTCCTCCTCATGCTACCACTATTCTTGAGTCTGCCGAGAAGGGTACTCAGAGTCCCTTGGTTTCTCCAAATGACTTGGGGTAAGATTTTACGCCCCCGACTGAAGACATGAATCCTTCTGTTGGAAAGGTCATGGTAGGAGCCGGGAAGACTGATGATGCCACTGGTGATGAAGGGGCTGAGGAAGAAGGCTGACTGAGGCAAGGAAAAACGGTGAAGACAGAGTCTTGATTTTCTTTTTATTGATTTTTCTGGCTGTGCCATTGTTTTGCCCCTTTTTTTTGTAGCCCGAAGAATAGGGACTGGGCACCCTGATTGACTGAATGAAACTCCTTTCTCCTTTTTCCTTGCTTTACTTCCTTAATCGTTTGTGAAATCATAACGCTTGACTTGGCTTCTGCTTGATTGATGATAAGAAAAATCCATACTTACACTCTGAAGATCGTTCCGGGATGATGGCCTCCCCTGCCTTAGTTCATTTGTTTTTTTTTTTTTTTTAACAAGTAAATTTGTATAGGTAAGGAGCTATCTTGGCCGGAAGTTCTTGACCCGGGTACGCGACTTAGACTGTCTATCGGGATGAGGAGTCTGACTTGACTCTTTAGTAGTCAATCCTGACAGGCGACTAGGGCTACCTGCTCTGGCAAGCGACTGAGGTCATCTTGATATTAGGTTTATCCTGAAGAGGGGGATTCCCTGCCCGAGGCTTCAGGGGTCCATATAGGTCCTCATGGTCTTGATAAAGTAGAGTCTGGCAGGCGACTACGCCTTTTATGCGTTCAAGCACCAGATCCTTCCTAGAGGGAGGTATACCCCGACCAAGGCAGCAGGAATGCCATGTGGCCCTTCCTGGTCATGAGGCGAAAAGGATGGCGAAGACTTGCTTAGGCGATCTTAGGAGAAAACCGTAGGAGGGAAAAACTGATTTTATTGAATTTCTCAAGAGTAAATACAAAGTAAAATCGGGGTATATGTATCCGGAATATACCCACCGGGATACATTCTTCTTCAAAACTCTAAGTGTGATCCACCGGGTAACCATCCATATCTTCTAACTTGTATGCTCCCCTGCTTACTACTACCTTTATCAAGTATGGACCTTCCCAGTTAGGGGCCAATACCCCGTCTGACCTCTTCCAGGTATTCTGGGTCACCTTCCTAAGGACCAAGTCTCCTTCTTTGAAATTTCAAGTTTTCACCTTCTTATTGAAGCATTGGGCTATCTTGTTTTGGTAGGCCGCTACCCGCTCGGCGACTCTATCTTGTTTCTCTTCGAGGAGATCTAAATTGGCTCTTAACTTTACTTCATTTTCCTCTAATTCAAAATGCTGGACCCTGAAAGATGTCAACCTATGCTCGATAGGTGAGACTACTTCTGTTCCAAAAGCAAGAGAGTAAGAGGTTTCCCCAATAGCAGTCCTTTTGGTAGTCCGATACGCCCAGAGAACGTTCGGAAGCTCATTAACCCATCCCCCTTTCTTCTGTTGGAGTTTCTTCTTGAGGAGCTTCTTGATAGTCTTGTTGGTGGCTTCGACTAATCCGTTAGACTAAGGATGAGCCACTGAGGCCAGACGAAGATCGATACCCCTTTCTTCGTAGAAAGATCTGAAGTTGGCATTGTCAAACTGCTTACCAAGATCGGCGATTATGGCCATCGGGGTACCGAATCTGCAGATGATGTATTCCTTGACGAAGCTCGTGGTATTGGCTTCGGTTATCTAGACCAGGGATTTTGCTTCTACCCACCGAGTGAAATAGTCTATGGCTATTACAGCGTGGTTAGCCTGGCCAGGCGCAGTAGGAAGTGGCCTGATCAGGTCCAGCCCCCAGATAGCGAATGGATAAGGCGTACTGATTAAAGTGAGTCTTTCTGGGGGTAAATGGTGAAGGTCCGCGGTCTTCTAGCATGGCTCGCAGGATTGCATAAATTTTTTGGCGTCTTGATGAATAGTAGGCCAGTAGTATCCCATTTTGAGAACCTGATATGCCAACGTCTCTCCTGAAACGTGATTGCCGTAGTCCCCTGCGTGTACCTCATCTAACGCCTATTTAGCAACATCCGGGGTGCAAACATCGTAGCAATGGGAGTGATTTTCCTTTGTGATAGAGGTGTCCTTCTACCAGGCAGTACTAGGTCGCAATCCTTTTGAGTTTGTGTGCCTGATCCGGGTTCTCACAGAGAATATCGTTTTGTAGGTAATCAACTATGGGGTCCATCCAGCAAGGCAAACGAGTGACCGGGCTTACTTCTAGCCCCGGGGCTGTACTAGGTCTAGGTATCAATTGGAGCGGAATCCCTTTAGGTAATGCACGTCCTCCTGTTACGGCTATCTTGGCTAGGACATCTGCCCGGTGATTTTTCTCTCGAGGGATCTGTTCCATCCTCATACCCTTAAACTTCGTAGTTGCTTTTTGGACTTTCCGAAGGTACGTTATCATGTTGTCACCCCTTGCTTGATACGTGCCGGACACCTGGTTGATTACTAGCTGGGAGTCACTTCTAACTACGAGGTATTCGGCTCCTAACTCCGTTTCCACCTTCATTCCTGCCAATAGAGCTTCATATTCTGCCTCATTATTGGTAACCTTAAACTTAAACCTGAAACAGTGACTGCATTCGATCCCTTCGAGGTCAATAAGGACGATCCCGGCCCCACAGCCGGCTTGATTTGAGGAACCGTCTGTATATAGGATCCAGGTCTCGCAATCAGTCGGCCATCCCAGAGATTCTGGACTTGAGCTTGGAACTATAGGAACATCTGGATGGGAAACCATGTTGAATTCTGCTACAAAGTCAGCTAGAGCTTGGGCCTTGATTGTCGTCCTAGCCTTGTACCTTATGTAATATTGGGTGAGTTCTAAAGTCCACATGACTAGCCTACTTGATACATCTGGTCTTTGGAGGAATTGTCTCAAGGGTTGGTCTGTTATCACTGCGACGGTGTGAGCTTGAAAATAAGGTCAGAGTTTTCTGGCCGTGGTTACTAATGCGAAGGCCAACTTCTCCAGAATAGTGTAGTTCTTCTCAGATTTTGACAGAGCACGACTTACATAGTAGATTGGTCTCTGGGCTTCATCACTGCACTCCTTCACCAAGGCTCCACTTGTCGCGGTTTCTGATACTGCCAGGTAGAGTTGTAGCTCTTCTCCTGGGAGGGGTTTTACCAGTAGTGGTAGACTGGCTAGATACTCCTTCAGTGCCTAAATGCCTGCTCACTCTCTTGATCCCATTTCATGTTCTTCCCCTATTTGATGATTTTAAAGAAAGGTAGGCACTTATCCGTGGATCTTGATATGAAACGATTCAACGCTACTATCCGTCCAGTCAACCCCTGAGCTTGTTGGAGTGTATTGGGAGACTCCAGATCCATGATGGCGTTGATCTTTTTGGGATTGGCTTCGATTCCTCTCTCATGTACCATGAAGCCTAAGAACTTTCCTGCTGCTACCCCAAAGGCACATTTAGCCAGATTTAGCCTCATCTGGTTCTCCCTGATCACTTGGAAAGTCTGGCGTAAATCTTCAGGGTGCTGGTGGGTCATTTGAGATTTGGTGATCATGTCGTCTACGTATACTTCCATGGACCTCCCTATCAGCGGCTTGAATAACTTGTTTACCAAGCGTTGGTATGTGGCTCCAGCATTTTTGAGGCCAAAAGGCATGACTTTGTAGCAGTAGAGACCTTGTCCAGTGATGAAGCTGGTCTTGTCCTGATCGTTGGGATGCATCATGATCTGATTGTATCCCGATAAAACATCCATATAACTCAGGAGTTTGTTTCCTGCAGTAGAGTCGATCAGTTGGTCGATTTTTGGAAGGGGAAAGCTGTCTTTTGGGCATGCCCGGTTGAGGTTGGTATAATCCACACACATATGCCACTTTCCATTAGTTTTGGTTACCATGACCACATTGGCAATCCATTCGGGGTAGTAGAATTCTCTGATGAACTTAGCTTTCAAAAGTTTATCCACCTCTTCCTGTACCGCAGTATTCCCCTCCATGTTGAAATGTCTCCGTTTCTGTTTAACAGGCTTGACGGTAGAGTCTACTGCCAGCCGATGAACTGCTAGGTTGAGAGGGATGCCCGGCATTTCATCGTCACTCCAGGCAAAAATATAGTTATATTCTTCAAGAAGTTCTATCAAACTTCTTCTGACCCCGCTATCCAGTGCACCTCCTATCTTTACTACCTTAGTTGGGTCACCCTTTCTAATCTAGATCTCTTCTAACTTCTCCATGGGGTACCCTCCAGTCCATCCCCTTTCTTCCTCTTCGGTTTCCTCCAGGATCAAGCCTGGCGTCTCCCTTTCTTCTAGGACGCAATGGTTCGGCTCTGGAGTCCTGTGATCCAACTCCTGGGTGGCACGGGTGTATCGCTTGGTTAAAGTGGTGGGGTTGGCAGATACTGCATGACAGGTGCAGGCTATCTGCTGATCTCCCCTGACCTCTCCTACTTTGGCTCCAACTGGGAATTTCAGGACATTGTGGTAAGTAGATAGGACTCCTCTGATTCCTGACAAGAAAGGTCTTCCTAAGATCGCATTGTAGGCGGACAGGGTATCTACCACGATGAACTCCGTCATGATGTTTTGCTAAAGGGGGGCCTCTCCAATTATCACCGGTAAGGTGTGCATTCCTACTGGCATCACGGAGTCCCCTGTAAACCCATATAAGGGTGTACAGCAACTGTTGTAGCAGGGGTTCTTAAGGTTGAATTTCTCTAAGGATTCTTTGAACAGGATATCTACGTTGCTTCTGGTGTCTATCAGGATACGGTGGACCCGGCAATTGGCAATCCGGGCTGTGACCACCATTGGATCGCCATGGGGCTGTACTGTGTTGTAGGCATCATCCTCAGCGAAACAATCTGAGCAGAATGAGGGCATTCTCGTGACCTTTTGGACACCCGAAACACATCCCGGCCAATGGCGTGCTTCGGGTCTTCCTAGCATGGTTCTTTCTTGAATTGTTGGAAGTCCCAGCTAAAGTTGGGCCTCCGCTGATAGTATGAATAATCTGCACTTGTTGCATTGAGTTCTTTCCCTCGTTCTTCTTCTTGGATCTAGTATTGACACCTGCATCAGGTTACGGATCTCTTCTTTTTACTGCTAGTCTCGTCGTTGACTGGCCCCTTCTAGGCGGGATGTCGATCGCTGAGTTCACCAGTCGATGTCTAAGACCTTTGGTCTGATCCTGCACTGGTACTGGTGGCCTGAGTCCGTCTATAACCGGTACCCGGGTACTTGGTCCAGCCCTTTCTACAAATCTAAGTGTTTCAAAGGATATTCCTTGAGTGATTCCTCGAAGACGAACGCTTTCTACACAGGCAGCAGCATGTTGCTCTATGGCCTCTTCTGGGACCACGGGGTCCTGTGGTGCTGATCCGGGATTGGATGGTGGAACTGGTGCAGGATCTGGCTTCTGGTTCCCTTTTTTTTCCCTCGATTTCTCTATGTGGAAGCGAGGGAATGAGGCCCTGAGTTTGCGGGCTATCCCTGGGAGGATCAGAGTCTCATCTTCTGTTCTCTTCTGGGTTGAACTTGATAGTTTGTTAAGGGTGGAGAGTTGTTCCCACAGACAGCGCCAAAGTGTTAACCCAAAATTATCACCGGGATGCAATTTCTAATTAACAATATATGAGGGACCCAGATCTAGATAGATCGGGGTTAGCGGGGTACTTAGTAGCCCGGTATCTCGCTAGTTCTTACAAATCTACTAAGGACAGTGTGTAATAGTAGCAAGATAAGTGAAATTCTGGTATGTTGAAGGCATGAACACATAAACTGTTTTATATAATGACTTAGATAAAGATTAACAAACCAATGCTAGAACGATTATGATTACAATATCAAAGAAAAGAAAAAATCTCTTGGTGGGCAAGGGAGATGGAGCTTTTCGTGCCTGTCGATGAGTAGAAAATGAGGTAGGGTTTTCCGGTCCCTTTCCTGTAAACATACGATGAATATATATAGGCCCGTTTCTTGCTGTCCACTCCTAGAATTTCGGTCTAGGGTTTTTAGCAGCTCACGGGTCCTTCCTTGGAGATTTACGAATTCGTCGGGATTAATCCCATAAATCTGATGATTCCCCTTTTATCGGATTTACACGAGTTGACTTTGTTTTTTAGTTGGATTCTTGAATGGCGGGAATGCACGTAGCCTTTTGTCTTGAACGACGACGTTTAATGTTAGTCCTCCTTCTTGATTCACTGTTCGGGGTTCCGGCTTCTTGTTTTAGGCGGGGTTGATATGCTGGGATTTTTAGTTGGCTGGGTATCTGCCACGGGTTTTGTGGGTTGGGGCACTCTAGGTACCCCGCCTTCCTCTTGCTCCTTTTAAAGTGATGTTTGCAGATATCGGGGTGCCGGGTATCGGGGTACTCGGGGTAGATGGGCGCTAGGATCTCGTGAAGGTTGCGTTTCTGGGCCTTTTCTTTATATGTTCTCTTGAAAACCATGTTTAACTGTAAGGATTCCCTTTATTTGATTGGCTTATTTCGTGGGCAAACCATATGTTGGGGTTTGGTTGTAAGGGTAGTCTAGGTGATTTGTTGAAGATCAAAGACCCTTTCCAAGACCTCAAGAGGACAAGCACCAAAGGTATATCTTGTGCTTACATTGGCTTGAAGAGATATAGTTGCACACACACACAACATGCATAACTCTTATTCTTGAATGTTGTGTTTGTATTTTGTGTGCATTGTGCTTTATTGATTTATTCAATATCTCTTCTTGCATTTAATTGATTGCATCTTGTTCTATGAAATGCCATGTCATGATAGGCATTAGGATGCATTCAATATCCACACTTGCACTTCATGATTAGTCTTAAGTGTGGTGTAATTCGTTTCCGTTTGTGTGATCGGAAACGTCCGCGCTTGCACGATGGTGTGCATGTCTTAGCGCGATGGTTGACCACTTGAGAAGGTCTCATTCTTCTCTTGGATAAGTGGTAGTTTTGGTTTGGTTGATTGGAGTAAGGTGTCTAGTTTCAAAAGATTGGATTTCAATGTTTTAAGTGTTTTCAAAACTGACCTTTGCATGGTCGTGTGACCATAGCTTTTTACACAAAGATTCAAAATGAGTTTTGAAAATTTCTGTACAAACTAGACACCCATACCTTTCCAACGGTATATTATTCGTAATATTTCATGACCGTTTGGATTGGTTTTGAAATTTCCAAAGTGACCACTAAAACAGGGCGTCACAGCTGTTATCCGAATCTGACCTTTGGTCACTCAAATGACCATAATGTTTTCTAAAGTTATCCAAATCATGTTTTGTTAATTGGAGTAGAAAGTAGACTTCCATACCTTTCCAACGGTATATTATATGAAAGGTTTCGATGTCGTTTGGTCATGTTTTGAGTCGCTTGAAAATCAAGCTTTGTGCTGTGACGCCCGCCGCGGTTTCAGTGCCGCGGTTTTTGCAACCGCGGCAGTCGAGCCACAGAGCAACCGCGATAGTGTGATTCAGGGGCAAAATTGTCTTTTCACTTGCCCTATTCTTGATGTCTATAAATATCACACTTTCTCATTATCTGAACAAGTTCTTGACTCTTAAGAACCCTAAACTTCAAAGTTAGATTTTGAGAGAAAATCAAATCAAGAATTCACCTTTAACCACTCAAATCAAACCCCTTTTGCATCAAATTTCATATTGCATCTCCTATGTCTATATAGAGTGCATCCATGTATGGGTTTGCATCATCACAACTTGCTTGGTAAGATTTTGATTAATTTCATCTTATTTTAGTATTTTAAATACCAAGCCATCTCTTTTAAATTACTTGTATGTTTTAGATCATATGCTAAATACAAGAAAAGAGATTATTTGTGATGTATTGATTGAGTGTTGTTTGTGATAGCTTTGTATCTAGGATTGGTTATCCTTTACTTAGCTAAAGTTATATGCCATGTCATATAGCTACATGTGATATCTAGGATTGATTATATTGTCATCTTATAATCCTAGGTAAGCATTTAGAGTACCCTAGCTCTTATTGCAATATTTGGATATCATTGCATATTCACATAGGGTTGTTTGATCTCTTAGGAGATTGTAAGTCTTGTGTGATAGACCGGGATTAGGTCGGACACCGGGATTAGGTTGTCACATGAGCAAATTGGACTAGGTCCACTTTTACAGGCCTGCGGGTAGTGGTAGCGGGATATTGGCCGGGATTAGGCCATCAAACCTGGATTAGGTTGTATACGTTATCATAATTAGTGGATTCGAGGTTCGAGTGTGGCGCACTTACCAGCCCGTGGTTTTTCCCGTGAGGGTTTCCACGTAAAAATCAAGTGTCGTTTATATTTCCGCACCATATTACACTTGATTATTATATTGTCTAGTTTGGGGCATTTTCGTAAATTTGACTAAAAACGAAAATTGGGTAAAAAGCGTAAAATCTATTCACCCCCCCTCTAGATAGTTTTATACACACCGTGCTATAATTAGTTTCAATTGGTATCAGAGCGGGTTCCTAGATATACTTAGGTGATCCTTTGCTCATTGTTGGTGTGTTTTTGCATTTTGTATGTTTGTTTGATTTCTTCATACATTTTGCATTCTTCTCTTTTGCATTCATTCAACGCAAACACTATGAGTGATTTCATGAGAGAAGAAATTAACTCCGTTGAGGAGATGTCTCTCTTACTAGAGAGATTTAGGAGATTTGTGAAATTAACCACCTCACCTCCTAAGAAGAAGTTGACCACCTCACCTCCTAAGAAGAAGAAGATAATTGCTTTGGAGACTTCGAAGCATGACAAGAAGGAGGGTATCTCTATTGAAGACATGGGACTCAATGACAAGTCAAACCAAGGAGTGTCTTCAAGAGAGGGGATTCAGTGCTACGAATGTGGAGGATTCGGGCATTTATCCCCGGAGTGTGGAAACTTGAAGGATAGAAGAAAAGGGAAGGCATTGGCCACCTTATGGGAAAAATATGAAGATGACGAAAATCCTTCAAGTGATGAAGAACTTGCCATCATCTACACAGAATTTGGAGCCAAGAGTGTAGAGGTTGAAGAAGATGGCATAGTTGCTCTTACTTGTAATCCCCAAGAAGAACTAGATATAAAAGTAGTTGGCGTAGCTACTCATAGGGATTTGGCTCATTCCTCATCAAGAGACAAATTTGATGATCTTGATGAAGGAGATGACTCCATTGGTGAAATGGAGATTAGAGGAGATGACACAAGTGTTGAATATTTGTCATCTAACTCTACAAATGGAAATGTGGAGTGTATGGATCTTAATGACTACAAAGTCAAAGTTGAGAGCTCAATGATGAGGAACAAGGAAGAAATTAGAAGATTAAAAGAAGAGAATCTAGAGCTTTCAACACTAGTAGACCACTTGTGTGAAGAAGTGGTAAGATCCATGGCGAATGAAGATAAGCTAAAAGAAGACTTAGCCTTATCTAAGAGGAGAGAAGAAGAGCTAGAAAGAGAGCTTGAAGAAGTTAAGGTCTTAATGGCTAAAATGACTTCAAGCACCAAGAAGCTTGACCACATGTTGGGAGTAGGAAGAAAGCCAAGTGACAAGAGAGGTCTTGGCTACATTGATGACAAAGATGCCTCCTTCACAAGCAAGACATCCTTGGTCATGATGGACTTCAATATGTCCCCTCCTCCTCAACACCCTAGGAAGAAGATGGACCTAGGAGAGTGTTCAAGAAATGCCCAAGTGGTTGTGGCACCAAAAGGTCAAGCTCAAGCTCACACCCAAAGGGCTCCTCACCTTATCTTCCCTCAAACTCAAAAACAACATGGGAAGAGTTCAGACATGCAAGCTCAGACAAGCAAGCAACCTCGTCTTGGTTATCAACAAAGGGGGAGAGATCCTATCCAACAACCAAGACAACCACAACGACAAGGGAAAGCACCCATCCATGCTCAAGGGAATGGTATGATTCCTAACCTTTTTCCCACTTGTCATTTTTGTGGTATTATTGGTCATATTAGACCAAATTGCTTGCATTACATTGAAATGTGTAGAGCTAAAAGCATGTTTGACAAGAAAAAGGCTAGAGCTAAGATGCTTCATAAAAAGGAAGAAAATCATGTGCATAATCCTTTTTCATCTTGTACTCTAGAACCTTTGTCCACTAGGATTGACTTAGTGTCACCTAAGTGGATTAATAAGAATGAACCCGCTTGCTACGAGACTAACAAGTCTCAAATAGGTTCAACTAAGTCCAAAGGACTTGGTAGGTCCATAGGACCTCATACCCTTCTTTGAAGAGGTATGGAAAATTGACCCCATATGGGGAACTTGAGCAAAGAGAGCTATTTTGCATTCTTGTCACTTGCAAAAAATTTAAAATATCTTATGCTTCTCTTTTTGTTGCTTGAGTAAGCTTGGTTACACTATGTATATATATTTTCTATTCAATAAGTGTGATCAATGCTTGTATTGCAATCCATGTCATATTTATGTTCAAACATGCATTTTTGGACTAGGAGATATATACATAGGATAAAATTTGAATGACCTATAATGATCTCCATGACATGATGATTGTTAAATGACATGCTAAATGCTAATCTTAAAAAGCATGTTTTGATGATTGCATTTCTTAAATGCAAAAAATGTGTGAAAAAGCTTATGAGACTCAAATGAAAAAGGATCTTGTATCCATTCAAGGATTTTACAATCCAAATGTCTCTCTTTCTTTATTGGTTGAACATGTCTACTATCATACGGATATCTTATCCGGAAAAATCAAGTAGGGTGCAAAGTCGCTCATGACATGTTTGGCTTATAAAGTTGGATATAGTTGTTCTTATATTGAAATCAATGAAAACCTATATCCTTGCTTCTCTCATGACATTGGTGAAATTGGTTTGAATTCATATTAAAAACCTTTGTCATTTGCTTTGCCAAATACCATGGTATTTTGGACTTAAATGCTATATGTCTTGTATGCAAAGCAATTTTTTGATTCACACATTTTCTTTAAATAAATCTCCTTGTTTCTCTCCAATTAATTGAGATTGCATAAAGTGACTTATATTGATTATGCAAATATCTAGATTGCTACTATCTCTCTTTGCCTTGAGTGACCCGGTTGAGGGACTACTCCTTTGTCTATATCATGACAAAAAGGGGGAGTAGGTTGTGGTAAGGGGAGTTGCAAATTGTAGTAGCAATTATGCAGGTTGGGGAGAATACTAATTGAGGGGGAGTAACCCTTTGAGGGGGAGCATTTGCACATTACATACATTGCATGATGTTGTGCTTAAATTCTTAAATGCAAATGCTTGTTTTATCTCACTTGATTCATCTCACCTTGTCTTGTATTGGATAGTATAGAAACTTTATTTTTCAGGGATTGATTGTTCTACTTGAGATTGAAGACTTCAAGATTATTTATCTTATCTCTTTGTAATGTAGAAAATCATAGTAGACCCGTAGTTTCTATTATGTTGTGAGGAATCATTGTGAGTGGTGGTTTTGTCACGAAATAGCCAAAGGGGGAGATTGTAAGGATTCCCTTTATTTGATTGGCTTATTTCGTGGGCAAACCATATGTTGGGGTTTGGTTGTAAGGGTAGTCTAGGTGATTTGTTGAAGATCAAAGACCCTTTCCAAGACCTCAAGAGGACAAGCACCAAAGGTATATCTTGTGCTTACATTGGCTTGAAGAGATATAGTTGCACACACACACAACATGCATAACTCTTATTCTTGAATGTTGTGTTTGTATTTTGTGTGCATTGTGCTTTATTGATTTATTCAATATCTCTTCTTGCATTTAATTGATTGCATTTTGTTCTATGAAATGCCATGTCATGATAGGCATTAGGATGCATTCAATATCCACACTTGCACTTCATGATTAGTCTTAAGTGTGGTGTAATTCGTTTCCGTTTGTGTGATCGGAAACGTCCGCGCTTGCACGATGGTGTGCATGTCTTAGCGCGATGGTTGACCACTTGAGAAGGTCTCATTCTTCTCTTGGATAAGTGGTAGTTTTGGTTTGGTTGATTGGAGTAAGGTGTCTAGTTTCAAAAGATTGGATTTCAATGTTTTAAGTGTTTTCAAAACTGACCTTTGCATGGTCGTGTGACCATAGCTTTTTACACAAAGATTCAAAATGAGTTTTGAAAATTTCTGTACAAACTAGACACCCATACCTTTCCAACGGTATATTATTCGTAATATTTCATGACCGTTTGGATTGGTTTTGAAATTTCCAAAGTGACCACTAAAACAGGGCATCACAGCTGTTATCCGAATCTGACCTTTGGTCACTCAAATGACCATAACTTTTTCTAAAGTTATCCAAATCATGTTTTGTTAATTGGAGTAGAAAGTAGACTTCCATACCTTTCCAACGGTATATTATATGAAAGGTTTCGATGTCGTTTGGTCATGTTTTGAGTCGCTTGAAAATCAAGCTTTGTGCTGTGACGCCCGCCGCGGTTTCAGTGCCGCGGTTTTTGCAACCGCGGCAGTCGAGCCACAGAGCAACCGCGATAGTGTGATTCAGGGGCAAAATTGTCTTTTCACTTGCCCTATTCTTGATGTCTATAAATATCACACTTTCTCATTATCTGAACAAGTTCTTGACTCTTAAGAACCCTAAACTTCAAAGTTAGATTTTGAGAGAAAATCAAATCAAGAATTCACCTTTAACCACTCAAATCAAACCCCTTTTGCATCAAATTTCATATTGCATCTCCTATGTCTATATAGAGTGCATCCATGTATGGGTTTGCATCATCACAACTTGCTTGGTAAGATTTTGATTAATTTCATTTTATTTTAGTATTTTAAATACCAAGCCATCTCTTTTAAATTACTTGTATGTTTTAGATCATATGCTAAATACAAGAAAAGAGATTATTTGTGATGTATTGATTGAGTGTTGTTTGTGATAGCTTTGTATCTAGGATTGGTTATCCTTTACTTAGCTAAAGTTATATGCCATGTCATATAGCTACATGTGATATCTAGGATTGATTATATTGTCATCTTATAATCCTAGGTAAGCATTTAGAGTACCCTAGCTCTTATTGCAATATTTGGATATCATTGCATATTCACATAGGGTTGTTTGATCTCTTAGGAGATTGTAAGTCTTGTGTGATAGACCGGGATTAGGTCGGACACCGGGATTAGGTGGTCACATGAGCAAATTGGACTAGGTCCACTTTTACAGGCCTGCGGGTAGTGGTAGCGGGATATTGGCCGGGATTAGGCCGTCAAACCTGGATTAGGTTGTATACGTTATCACAATTAGTGGATTCGAGGTTCGAGTGTGGCGCACTTACTAGCCCGTGGTTTTTCCCGTGAGGGTTTCCACGTAAAAATCAAGTGTCGTTTATATTTCCGCACCATATTACACTTGATTATTATATTGTCTAGTTTGGGGCATTTTCGTAAATTTGACTAAAAACGAAAATTGGGTAAAAAGCGTAAAATCTATTCACCCCCCCTCTAGATAGTTTTATACACACCGTGCTATAATTAGTTTCATTAACCACTTAGAAATCCACTTAGAATGTAAAGATTAGTAAAATGGTAAGCAAAGAATTTGTTCCATGGGGAATTAGAGTAATTAGTTGAATTAATTAACTAATCTAAAGTGCAATAAAGTAAATCATGATAGTTTGGATAGTGTATGGTTTGAGAAACCATCAAACAAGACATGTAACTTACATGTAACAAAAATGATAGGGAAAATAGAATACTCAACAATCTTTGATAAGATAATGGAATATAATCAATTAAGAGAATACTAGAGAAATGATGGAGTTGCAAGTGGATTATAGGCAATGCTTATCAAGCTACTTTAATGAACTAATCTCATACTTATGAACCATTTGTAGTCTTAGATGTGAATAGGCCATCGAAACAAAACCCAAACACTTCCCATCAAAAAGCCTAACTGATTAAAGATAGGGGATTAAGGTGGGATCAGTTACTTACAAATCAAAGCTTAGATGATTGGGGTTGATATACCCTCTAACAATCTATCCTATTCACTATATTCCTAATCAATCAAGGGTGTCAATCAGAGATCAATTATATCACAATTTATCCTAGCAAGATTGTAATCAACAAGTGGTATACAAAGTTAATCACATAATGCATAGAATCTAATTATCAAATGAATAGAACACAAATAGATATTCAAATACAATATAGCTTAAGCAAAACCCAAATCCAAATGTTCCTCACATCAATCCCCTAGAATGTGGATTTAGTTACACATAGTTACAATCAAAAGCAAAGAAGTAATAGATTAGGAAATCACCCTTGGGCCTCCTTCTTTAGTGCTTGATCCTTCCTTCCTTTGATGCTCCTAGTGCAAAGAATGGTAGATGAGGATGTGTCTAGAAGAATGGATGTCTAATGGGTAGTGACAAAGGTAGGGAATGTAGAGAATGGAAAGAGAGGAATGATTAGGTGAAGAAATCAAGATTTTGTGTTGAGTTTTTGGATGGAAAAGGTAGTCCAAGATTAGAGATGGAGGAAGTTGAATGAGGGAAAAATGGAAGAGAGAATGCTTGTAAAATCTCATATTTTCGTGCTTAGGAAAAACCTCATTTCAAATTGGAGAAGAGGATTATTTATACGACATCTCAGATCTGTCTTTTAACTGTTAGAAATGCTGATGTGGCATGTGTCACGGTTGTGTTTTCACGGTTTTAGAGACAGCGACGCTATCGCGGTAGACAATTATACAATCTTCGATCTGGTTGTCGCGGTTGATTCTCATCTTTTTCGCGGTCGTGAAGACAGCGACATTCGAAAGATGACAATGGGATCTGAGATCTTGTGAGTGGTTACTGTTTAGTCACATAGCGACACTAAACAGCGACGCTGGACCTTATTGATTTCTTAGCTTTCTTCTTCTTTGTCGCGGTTATGGCTCATAGCGACATCTCATCATGACACCACACCTGATTGATTTAATTAGGATTTCACCTCTTTATCGCAGTGTCCTTCACAGCGACATTGGAACAGCGATGATGCCCTGTTTTCACCTTTTTGCACTTTTTATATCAAATTCTCCTCCATCTTCACAAATGCCCTTGTGGCACTAATAATCCCGAAACGCTTGATTACCATAGTTAAATCACGAAAAATACCCAAGAATCAAGCAAAAATAGAAGGAAATGAGGGCCAAAATCATATCTATTTTGGCTCGATCATTTAGCCATCCCACGGAACTGAAACTGAACCATAACCAAACCATGGGCACCACTTCCTGATAGGCAATTGGAGATATATTGTTGTTTGATGAAATAAGTAATTGTATAGATGCATGTAGGAGATCAAAGGTCTGCTTAGATTAAAGTAAATTTAGATGTGCCTGCTATCTAGTTTTGTATTAATTGTGTTGTATTTTTGTTTATTACAGTGAGTAGATGATAGCTATTGTATTTATTAGATTAGTTGTAATTATGGAGGTTAACCTTCTTTCCTTTTGTATAAATTCTGAATTTTTTTTTTTAAAAATAAAGTTAAGAGATTTTCTTCTCTTAGAAAATCCACATGGTATCAGAGCCTACTTAGGTTAACATATTCTTGTTTTTGGCCTTCATTGCCATCCTTTTTCTGTGTTTACCTTTATTGCAAACTTATTTTTCGTGGCCTTCATTGTCGTCATCTGTTTGTGGCCTTCATTGCCAATCCTTCAACTATTATCTATGTTTTTTTTGTTTTTTTTTTTTTTCAAGAATGATTGAATCCTCTGAAAATAATCTAAGTGTGTCTAAACAACCTAGATGAGGGGGGAGGGTGAATGGGTTGTTAATCAATTATGTTACCAACTTTTTCGATTAATCAATGTTAAACACAAAAACCCAACACAAACAATAAAACCAAGTAAATAATACAAAAAATAAACAATACTTGATTTTTACATGGGAAACCCTTCAACCAGAAAAAACCAATAGGACTAGCCTCTCTAGCCATTTAGTCATAGAAATCCACTATATAATAGTTTAATTACATCCTAAGTTGACAACCTAGTCACTCTTCTCAAGGATCGTAACTTAAACCTATCTATCCCAGGTCTTTTATAGTGACTCTTAATACTTGCTTGCCAACCAACACCTTCGGTTGCAAGACTTTTCTTTGCCTGTGCAACTACACATATAGCCACAAGACTTGGACTCAATAAAGAGAATTAATGTCTAAGTGAACATGTATGAATGTCCAATGCAAATATGTGACACAAAATGCTTAACTAGATGTAGATGATGACAATCTAACAACCTAGCTATTTGATAACCCCAATCAACATCACAACATCACAACTTCATAACTTCATAAGATATGCAATACAAATGAAGTCTTTGCAAAAACTATGCAATAAAGATGTAATCTTAGGCAAGTAGAAAAATGAAAGAGATGAGATGTTGGTTCTTACCTATCAAGTGAATATATGATGAACAACCTTGCTTGATGATGCTAAATGAAGCTTAGATGCACGTGGATTTGGGGATTAAGTGTTTAAAAAGGTTTCTTGGAACTTCTCACTCTTAAAAACTTCACTCTCACTCTTGTTAACAGCCTAAAAAGATAGGGGTCCAAAGAAGGATTTCCCTCCTTACCAAGACTGCTTGAAGTAGGAAAACGTTACATGAAGCATCGGGCCACCTTATGAAGGAACCGAGATCGACACACCTATAACAAACCATGTATGAACCAGGACTAGAATTGAGGTCACCCTGATCCCCCGATATCGAGAAACGCTGATGTCAAGGTCTAGAAAGCCCCAATACCACATTGCCCCAGTTCCTTGGTACCTAAAAACACTAGTACCATGTCTCGTGATACCTGGTGCCCCGGTACCACGATTCCTTCCTTGGACCAACTTGCCAAGCTTCCCCTGTCAATTCATCAGACGAAGTGGCAGCAAGGGAGGTCTCAATAGGTCAAGAGAGAAACCACTAAGGAAGGAGGAATTGGTGCACCAAGGAGCCAAACCAAGAGCAAGACCATGTCAAGAAAAGAGAAGCATGCGATAACATCCAGCGAAAGGGAAGAGGGTTGACTTTTTCCCGCCATTCATAACGCCATTTAAAATGAAAATAGTTAACTTCATCAATCCTACCAAGATGTAAACAAATCCCCTGATTCGGGGGACGATTCCCGTGCTTAAACACAGCCACCATCAATGCCAAGTCACTGTCCCTTTGATTGCTAATTGATTGACTAAATTAACAGAGGGGAAGGGAGGAGAAAAAAACCAATCTCTACTTGTTAACCGAAAAAGTTGGCAATTTCCCCAAAGAAGAACTTTTCTCACCATGGGGACCCGATACATCACCGGTGCCCGATACAGAGAAGGACCCGGTCCTCTCCAAGCGCCTGGTACAGAGAGGGATTCAATCCTCCATCAGGGAGCCAGTCCTTCCTAAACGCCTGATATAGAGAGGGACCCGGTCCTCCCTAAGCTCGTGATACAGAGAGGGGCCCAGTCCGGCCCGAGGGTACGATATCGAGACAGGATTCTGCCTTTAAAATGGCACTAGGAACCGCTACCGCCCAAACCAAGACTAGTTAGCCATGCTCACCAGATTAACACTAAAAATCACAAGCAGTTAGGACTAAACCTTCAAGCACCCTAGGGAACATTCTAGAACGACCCGGCCATTTCAACCAAGCACCAATCCCCACATAGGGCTGACGTTAACCACGATGCGAAGTCACATGGGAAGGGAGAAAGTGTCGGGGCAACCTATAAGGGTCCGGCAGTGAGCAATTAATACTGGATAGCCAGCACGAGAAGGGAAAGATAGGGAATTAATGACCAAGATCCTCCAATAATCTCGCCTCATCAACGGCTGGATCTCACCCCATCTAAGCCCTACCCATTGTTCACTACCCTATACATGAACAAGGAAGTTATGTTTTCTCCAGCAAAACGCTTGCAGAGCATCTTTAAGCTGAAGAAGGAAATGGTGGAGAAGGACGCCTGACAGTGTGCAACAGGACAGGCGCTGACGCTATCCACTACTGACCTAAACCATGACAGTGACGCCTTACACCAGCTATAGGCATTTCAAACCAATACAAATTATCCAAATCGCCATATAAGCGCCAAATCATCCCTACCAAGGCATCCAAAGTAGTCTAAGGCATAGATGGATTAATCGTGACACTCCAAGGCGTGTGTCGACCGTTAACCAGATTCAAAGCAATGGTAGGGATTGATTCTCCATATTTTAACCTAAGGACTAGGGCCCCCACCTACCTAGACCGGAACCACACCAAAAGACACACCCTGGTGGCACCATCTTAGCCCTCCAACTTCTGCCACCTCAGCACTTGATTTAAGGGGACGGTGAGGATTGAACCAGGAAATTCCTGCCTAAACGAGTGTCCCTCACCTACCCCTCTAAAAACACACACTATAAAATCCCAACTCTAAAAAAGTAAAGGGTTGGCCTCTGAAACCAAAATTAAGCCTTTTAAGCAAGCTCCATTGCGTCGACCCTACATGGCCACTACCTCGCCTAGTTCGAACTCCATTGTGTCAACCCTACTTGGCCACTACCTCGCCTAGTTCGAGCTCAATTGTGTCAACCCTACTTGGCTACTACCTCACCTAGTTCAAGCTCTATTGTGTCAACCCTACTTGGCTACTGCCTCGCCTAGTTTAAGCTCCATCGTACCAAATCTACCTGATTACTACCCTTCTAAAATCAACCCCCATCTGCTTTTTACTCTTCCTCGTTATATATCTCGGTTGTAATGTTGGCTACTATTTGAATGGCCGCACTTAATGTACTCCTTTGATAATTAATAAATAACAATATGGTCTTTTACAGTACCTCTCTGTCCTACCCTTTGTTAGGATTATGCTCAATAGTAAGAGTGTAATATTGTTTTTGACAATCTTTTCATTTTAATAAAGTGATTTCTGGTTTAACAAGTCTTATAACATTTAACTTTAATTATTATAATTGTCAAAAGTAAATAATCATAAGGTCAAAAGACTATGAGAAAAGAAGAATTGTTCGTACATCAGGATATGTATAAGGTAGACACAATTCTTTAGTTAGTCTTGAATAATGTTCACAACTTAAGATAAAGGTTGGGCAGCTTTATCTTGTTAAAATTATAGATTCTTTTGCTAGCATTTGAGTGGGATCAAATGTGTTATGATGAGTCTAAAATCATCAAAGTGTCTTTGAGTAAAAGAATCTAGTGCACTAGGTGCATTGAATAGGATCATAGTGAAACACATTATCTAGAACCGTCAGTGGATAAAAGTTTTCATTATGAGGACAATCGGAGAGTTTATCTTAATCTTGAGATAAATGATGGACTTATGATTACAAGTGTTATCATTTGAGCTATCAATGAGTACGATTATATAACATAGTCTATCCTCGATAGTTTGGTGGTATTCATTTGCTAATCGATAAAGGACTTCATTTATAGATATGGACATCGTGGCTCCATTTATTAAATGAAAGTATAATATCATCATATGGATGTTTTGAGGTATTGGATATTAAATCTTTATGTTAAGTTTTTGATGGTGTCTATTAAAACGTGGCTTTTGGACAAGTCAAAATATCCAAGTTCAAAATGTGGTCATATGAGTAAATATGGTAACTTGGAGAGCTATAGGCGATCTATGAGCTCTTGGCAATTACTGATATTCTTCATGAGGATACACTATCTCCAACAAGATTGTCTAGGGTACAAATGAGAAATATTTACTTATTCTATCTTTATTGAAGAGTGCAATTTTAGTTCTTTAGTGGAGTGAACTAAAATTAATATATCAAACCTAAGTGAATCATTTGTTGATTGTGATTAGGTTATGTCTATTGAAGCTTAAATTTAGATAGTCCACTGTTGTATGTATAAATTCGCCAACCTGACACGTCATCAAAAGAGCCAATAAAAGATTGCCACGTCACTCATTGACCGGGTCAAGGGAGGGAGTGTGACAAGTCAGAATGACAAAATACCTCAAGCCAAAAGGGAGTCAAAGATATGGTCGCTGAAGCTAGATATTTACTCGCCAAAAGTAGAAATGTGGTCGCTGAAGAGACGATACCCAGAAGTGAAGGTACTCGCTGCACCAGTATACTGGGCCTGAACCGACTCGGCAGAAACATAGAAATAAACCCTAAACTTTTAGAAGACCCATGACAAACAAGGAATCACAAAGAGGAAAGTAGATTCGGATCTGTGACAACAGGGGAATCTTAGTATGAATCAAAGAGGGAAACCTACCACCCACACGGCTAAAAACAAGGGGAAACCCTAATTAGATAGGTATAAATAGAACCATCTATCCCATGAGGAAGGGGTTCGGAAATCTAGAGAGAGGAGAGAGCAATTGTAAGAGAGATCAAAGTGTGTAACAAAGCAACAAAAACCTAGTATTATTCTTCTGCCCTCAGGGGGCACCGTGGTTTTTTCCCATTCAAGGGTTTTCCACGTAAAATCTGTCTTTTGCATGCGTTCTTAATTTCTCTTTTTAAATTAAATTGATATAATTGTTGAGTGTGTGGCAATCCAAATTTCACCGTCAACAATTAGCGCTAGAAGGAGGGGGACTTTGAACAAAAACTTCGAGGAACCCTTGCGAACTGAAAAATATGAACAACGACAGTGACAGAGATGGTAACTCCAGCAGAGATCTAATTGTTGAACCCACCGCACCAACATGAGATAGGGCAGTGGCGATTGGGGAACAATCGGCGGCAACACCAGGAACTAGGGTAGCCGACCCCGGGGTTCTGCAGCACTTCCAAACTGTGTTGGTAAACTTAATCAGCGAAGCTAGCAAAATAGGGCTTTCGCTTCCCATAGGGTTGGGAATTTCTTCTCACTACGAGTTAACCACTCCTGGAGTCCATCCGCCTGAAAGGATACGATTGGAAGTTCACATTGCAACCCTAGATGCTCAAGCAATACAATCCACTGAGGAGACTCCGCAGGACCACCCTGAGAATTTCGAAGGGAGAAAACAAAGGAAGGGAAAAGGTGTAATGAATGAAGAGTCTAGGGAGGAGCGAGCTCATGCACGAACACATGGGGTCAATTCCAGTGACACATATCAATGGAACCGGCGGAGACACCGTTCTATCTCGTCTGAAGATAAGAGTCCTCATTCACGAAGGGAATTACGATCCAAAAGAGCACGACGAAGAAGATCTGAAAGCACAGAAGATCGAAGGAGCCCGGATGGTAGAGGCAATCATGGGAGAATGACAATCAAGAGTAGACTTGATCCGGTAGGAGAACCAACTGGTCAGCGAGATGTCACCCTACAAGAGCTGTCAAGAAAAGTTTCAGCGATGGCACGAAGGTATGGTCGTAACGTATCTTCGGATGATGAGTCAGATAGCCCATTCGTCGAAAATATCGCTCGCACCCAATTTCCAGACAGATTTAGAATGTAAACCATTGAGCAGTACAAGGAGAACAGGGATCCGAAGGAGCATGTTCACCGATTCCGTAACATTATGGCCCAGTACTCATCCAATGACGGGCTGTTGTGCCTCACCTTCCCGTAAACATTCGGCGACCTTGCCTCTAGGTGGTTTGGAAGACTTCCACCCGAAAGTATAAGCAGTTTCTCAAATCTCAGCAAAGCATTCATAAGGCAATTCATGGGGAGTGTCCAGAGAAGAAAGTCACTCGCTCATCTATCCAACTTGAAGCAGGAACGTAATGAGTCAATCAAGAAGTATCTAGCAAGATTTGGGAAGGAGGTTGCTCAAATTGAAGACGCCAGTGATGTAGCTGTGATCGCCGCATTCACCAATGGGTTACAAAGTGGGCGATTATCCTTTGACCTACGAAGGGAGAGACCAAAAACTTATGAGGAGATGATGGAAATAGCTGGCGACTATGCACTGGCGGAAGAGGAAAAAGAAGAAGTAGCGCAAGGGGGTAGCTATGTACATGGACATAAGCTTGACTCAAAATCGGACCATAAGGATGACAAAAAGACGCAGTCACATGATCGCCAGAGAGATGAGAAGGGCTAAAAGGGACATCCAAGGGAAAGCAGAGGAAACGCTCGAGCCAGTAGGTTTCGAGGAAGGTACAACCATTACACCCCTTTAACTGGTGATCAGGAGGAGATACTTTCTGTGGTAGAAGACAAAGGACTCGCTAAATACCCTCGGCAGCAATCAGCAAATGCCAGGAGAGATACGACTAAATATTGTCGGTTTCACAAAGACCATGGGCATGAAACTTCGAAATGTTTCCAGCTGTGTGATCACATTGAAAGCTTGATCAGAGATGGGCACCTGAAGGACTTTGCTTTGAAAGGGGACAAGCACGGTGGTTGCCAAGACAGCCGCCAAGGAAACGTGCAGGAAAGGAAGAGTCCAAGGAGAAACAGCCCCAACGCCACTATAAACACCATTTTTGGAGGACCTCATGCTAGGAGAAGCTTTAACCCAGAAAGAAGTGCAGCAATAAAAGAGGATGTGTCAAAGTTGCTCGCCGCAAGATCGATTAGAGAAGTTAAGTATCCAGAATGGGTGGCGAATGTAGTTCTAGTGAAAAAGAAGAACAAACAGTGGAGGATGTGCATCGACTTCACCGATCTGAACAAGGCCTGCCCTAAGGATAGCTTCTCGCTACCAAGGATTGACCAATTAGTCGATGTAACAGCCGGGCATGAGACGTTGAGCTTCATGGATGCATATTCAGGATATAACCAGATAAAGATGCACAAGCCAGATGAGGAGAAGACAGCGTTCACCACAGACCAGGGGTTGTACTGTTACACGGTCATGCCATTCGGTTTGAAGAACGCTGGAGCAACTTACCAGCGCTTAGTCAACAAAATGTTCGCCAGGCAAATAGGGAGAAATATGGAGGTTTACGTTGACGATATGCTGACAAAAAGCATCACAGCAGATAGACATACAGATGACCTGAGGGAAACATTCGATGTTCTGGTTAAGTATGGAATGAAGTTGAATCCAGCAAAATGTGTATTCGGTGTACCATCTGGGAGGTTTCTCGGGTATCAAGTACATCAAAGAGGAATAGAGGTGAACCCTGAAAAAATCCAAGCCCTAGCAAAAATGGTTTCGCCAAGAACTTTGAAGGACGTCCAAAGACTCACGGGGTGCCTAGCATCTCTGAGCAGGTTCATAGCTAAGTCAACAGACCAATGCCTACCATTTTTTAAAGCTCTAAAGAAAGGAAAAGGAATCAAGTGGAATGAGGATTGTGAAAGAGCTTTCCAGGCCTTGAAAGATTACCTTGGACGGGCATCGCTGCTATCAAAATCAGAAACAGGAGAAACACTGTATATGTACTTATCCGTCTCTGAAGTAGCCACAAGTTCCGTGCTGGTAAGACAAGAAGAGGGGATCCAGAAACCAATATACTACACCAGCAAAGCACTGTTACCAGCCGAAACAAGGTACTCGCCGGCCGAAAAAATGGCACTCACTCTAATAACAGCAGCAAGAAAGTTAAGGCCATATTTCCAGGCTCATAAAATCGGGATATACACCAACTGCCCACTGAAATTAATTCTGTAGAAACCAGAAGTATCCGGTCGATTAACGAAGTGGGCGATCGAGTTAAGTGAATTCGATGTAGAGTATCTCCCCAGGACAGCAATTAAAGCACAAGCAGTGGCAGACTTTGTAGCAGAGTTCACCGAGCCAAGCATAGAGGTGGCGAGAATGATGGTGGAGCAAAATAAGAAAATATTCAAATGGCAACTCCGCATCGACGGCTCGTCAAACACGCACGGCAGCGGGGCAGGAGTAGTAGTGTCAACCCCGGAAGGAGATTCAGTCGAATGTGCCTTGTGTTTTGACTTCAAAGCTACTAACAATCAAGCTGAATACGAGGCACTCATAGCAGGTTTAAAAGTTTGCACAGTCCTAGGGGCAGATGAGGTAGAAATCTTCAGCGACTCTCAAGTTGTTGTCAATCAGGTGCTAGATGAATACCAGGCGAGAGATGAAAGCATGATCACCTACCTGGAATTAGCAAAGGAACTGTTAGAAAGATTTAAAGAATACAGAATTGTTCATGTCCCCAGAGAAGAAAACGAGCAAGCTGATGCCTTGGCCAAATTGGCATCTGCCATAATCAACATCTGGCCCAAAAGTATATCCATGATCCGCCTATTGCAGCCGAGTATAGTCAAATCAAAAGAAGTGGGGGCAGTCTTTGGCGAGAGGAACAGCTGGATCACACCAATCAAAGAATATCTCGTCAATGATGTACTCCCAAGTGACCCATTAGAGGCAAAACGGTTGAAATACAGAGCTACAAGATATTCAGTACTCAATGGAGAACTGTACAAAAGGGGGTATTCAAGGGCACTGCAGAGATGTGTCGGACCTGAAGAAGTAGAAGGTATCCTGAGAAGCATACATAGTGGAAATTGTGGGAACCACGCTGGGGGTGTCAGCCTAGCCCACAAAACATTAAGGCAGGGTTTTTACTGGCCAACACTATTCGCCGACGCCAAAAGAGTAGCAGCGAGATGTGAGGTGTGTCAAAAAATTGCCAACAACATCCGTCACCCATCTGAACTTTTGCAAAGTATCACCTCGCCGTGGCCGTTCGCCATGTGGGGAATTGATTTAATCGGCCCAATGCCAATAGCAACTTGAGGAGCAAAGCACGCCATAGTAGCCGTGGATTATTTTACGAAGTGGGTAGAAGCCAAACCACTGGTACATATAACAGAAGCGAACACTATAAGCTTTGTAAAGAAAAATATCCTGTACAGATTCGGGATACCAAACACCATCATCACGGACAATGGGACCCAATTCGATGGTAGGAAATTCAGGGAGCTGTGTGACAAGTACGGCATCAACAACTACTACGCCTCCCCAGCACATCCGCAGACGAATGGCCAGACTGAAGCAGTAAACAAGATCATAAAACACAACCTGAAAGCTAAATTGGCAACAAAAAAGGGCAGCTGGGCAGATAAATTACCACAAGTGCTTTGGGCATATCGAACCACAGAGAGGGGTTCAATAGGTGAGACCCCATATTCCATGGCATATGGAGCTGAAGCTGTCATTCCCATGGAAACGTCATTCTCTTCACCAAGGGTACAACTCTTCCAACCAGAACTTAACATTGATATGCTAAAATGCGGTCTGGATGAGTTAGAAGAAAGAAGAGAGCGCGCACAAATAAGGAATACTGCGTACCAACAGAAGGTAGCCAGATATTACAACTCACATGTGCGTGAAAGGAGGTTCTCGCTTGGCGACTTAGTGCTGAAAAGGGTGAATCCGGGAACAAGAGACAAAGCTGCAGGATCACTCGCAGACAAATGGGAAGGGCCTTATCAAATTACAGGAATAGCTGGCCACGGGGCATATCGCATTACTCGAGAAGGTTTTGGCGAACTACCCCGCCCATGCAATGCGCAGTACTTTAAGATATATTATCCTTAACTTTTTCAAGTTTAGAGCTTTTTCAACCTTTTTATTATGTCTTAGAACAGTTTTCGTTTTAGCATTTTCTTTATGGCTATGTTAACAAAAGTTGCAGGAAATATTCAATAAAAGAGTAATTTATTATTGAGAATTCGCGATTTCACTCGCCAGTCACAAAGGGCAATCGCCATCGTATATTGCTACCGTCATATAAAGACGAGTTTCATACTCGCAGCAACGAGAACTGGCGAGAAACAAAATCCCAAGTTGCAAAAATCAGCGATCGCCATTACGGGAAAATAGAATCCCTAGAAGCAAGAAAGCCAGCTGAACAAAACAAAACATGTTAAAAACTTGGTGTATGGTCGGATACGTCCTGACAAATACTGAGTACGCCAAAATACAGCAATGACAGCTGAATAGAGCTATAAAATACGCTAAAAACTTGGTGTATGGTCGGATACGTCCTGACAAACACTGAGTAAGCCGAAAACTCAGCAATGGCAGCTGAATAGAGCTATAAAATATGCTAAAAACTTGGTGAAAATACTGAGTAAGCCGAAAACTCAGCAAAGGCAGCTGAACAAAAATAAAAAAGAGAGTTTATAACTTGAATAAAATGTCATTTACAATTGAAGGATTACAAATGAAGGAGCACTACAAATTTAAATGTCTCCATCAGGTATAGAAATTTACAGTCCTACAGTGTAAAAGACCCAAAGCTCAACTAGCTGCAGGAGGGCCCTCGCTATCCTCCTCATCTTCAATTTCCTCTTCAGAAGGCCAGGTGACTTCCTCATCCCTTTATGGCATGAAAGGCTCATAATCCCTTCCAGCAACAGGACCCAAGTCGGGCTCAGCACCAGAACCGGAAAAGCTGCCCTTTTGACCTGAGTAGTAAGTATTAAAGACACGCTTGCTGGGGATCTCAAGATGCATAGGATGAGGTTCAGTCCTGTTGTAACGACAGTGGGCTTTCCATCGCTTTATCTACTCTTTAATCGAATCCACACCACTGGCCATGTGCTGCTGAAGAGACTTGTCGAAGCGCTTTAAAGCCTTCTCATTCGAATGATCCTTCATGGCGAAGAACTTCTTCGATTGCCTCATGCCTTTTTCAAATTCACGCAACAAAAGCGCATCATAGACAGGGGATCTCTTGAAACGATCAACTGCTTCAACCTCCAGCACAGCTTTGAGATTATCAAGATGAGTTCGTGAGAAGACAACTGATTGCGCAAGTCCAGCGCCTCATGCTCAGCTCTTTCCCTAGCCTCCTCGGCCACCCGCTCAGCCTCCAAACGTGCTGCGAAGGATTCTTGACTAGCAGATAAATGCTCCTTCAACGAGCGGATCTCCTCTTCAGCAGCAGAGAGTTTTTCTTCGGTGGCTAGCCGAGGAAACAGATGACCATCTGAGGATTCTCTTAACTGAGCGAGCTGTTGAGCATGGGATTCTTCAGCAGAGAGCTTTTGAGCCGCCAAAACAGAAGCTTGCTCGCGTAAGCGTTTAATCTCACGGGAAGCTTTGATCCCATACTTGTAGTTCTCACCCAACTCAGACATCATCTGAGAAGAAGGATAGTTGAAATTAGGAAGTATATGAAAAAATAATAATACATAGAGATTTACGGCGAAAAACTTACCAAAGAGTGGCAGTTGAAGAAAAATTCCATCTTCCTGTTGCAGGACTTGTCTTTAACATGCCCCCAGCTTTTACCAATGTATATATCATTATTAACCAGGTGGGAGCAGATTTCAGTAGCCGAAAAATCAAAAAGGGACACGTTCCCTTCATCGGCTTCAACTGGTCCTACAGGAGGGGCTTCATGGGTAAAACCCGAACCAGAAGCAGAGGTCCCAGGCTACTTCGATGGGCCTGGCCGATCAATCGATTCTGGTTGACCAGATGGCCTAGGCTGATCTGAGGAGACATTCGGCTCGCCCATGGCCACTGAAGGAGAAACTGTTCGGGGAGAAGTGGAAGCAGGGATAGTCGGTTCATTAACCTCCTCAGAGGGAGGCGCCGCTACATTATGCGCTTCAGCAAGCCCCTCGCGAACAGCCGGTTGGGTAGAAGGGGTCTCGGCAATAGCTGGCTCCTCAGCACCTTCCTCGTCTGAAGAAACAACATACTGCTCCACCCTTTGTGCCCGCTTGGGAGGTCGAGCAGCATGATCAGGTGTACTCCCAGCTGGGCGCTTACTTCTACCAGCTCTGGGGGCCAGGTCACTCGCAGGATCAAGAGGAGTCTCAGGGACATCCGCGTCAAAAAAAAGGGATGTCACTGACCCCTCATGAAACACCAACTTTCTCCTTACCCTTACGACTGGGGGTAGTCGTAGCAGCGGCAGCAACAGGAATATTCGCAGCAACCTCTGCACGCATAGGGGGCTGCCCCGATTCAACCTCTCCCCTAGTAACATCACCAGCGTCCTCGCCATCGGAGGGATCATCACCATCCGGGCCAGCAATTCCCTCCTTCTCCAAACCAACAGCTTGCCTTTTGCTGGCAACCTCAGAATTCTTCACCGCCCGGGCTTGCAAGTCGCAAACGGTGTCAAAGTCACACACTGCAAGAGAAATAAATCAAGTGTCAACTAACAGAATAAAACGAAACAGTAAAACAAAAGAAGGAACGGATAAAGACTTACAGCGAGGAAGCCTTGCAGGTAGGCGTGTGAAAATTTGCTAAGAAATCATTTTTTCCTCATCCAAGAGGAAGGATCTGTCCCTTGAATCCAAAGGAAGGACAGCTGCCGCGGCGAGGTGAGAGATCTCCCTATCCAGCAAAGCAGGGGCTGCCTTCAACCAGGCTTCAAGAGATGTGAAATGCCTGGGAACTTTCTTCGCCAAAAGATTACGGTGACTGCTAGCTGGCACATCCCGACCCCACTCACCATCGGCGAAAAACCAACTGTTTTTCCACCTTTTATTTGAAGTGGGAAAGCCCCAGATGAAACCCTTCTTCTTCTCATCACTGGAGACCTCAACTTGACCAGGGTTCGCCACACCTTCAGGGATCCAGTTCTCCACAGGCGAAGAGAGAAGGAAGTACGTGCCACCATTGCCCGCCTGCCTTAGAGTATAAAAGTGGTGGATCTCGCGGGGTGTAGGGGGCCCATAACCCTTCAGCTTCCACATAAGGCACAGGCATATCAATATCCTGTAACTGTTTGGAGCAGGTTGTGCCGGTGCAATCCGAGCCTCCACAAGAAACCTCGCGATAAAAGGCTGAAGAGGAAGGGTTACTCCGCAGCTGAGCATGGCACCATAGATGGCGACCGCATTCTCGAGAGGATTCCATGTTGCTCGATCGCTGGGTAACATCAAAGTCACAGAGTCTGGAATGTCAAAACGACTCTTATATCTGCGGAGCTCGTCCTCGCCAACCACATTAACCTCCGTATCAAAAGAACACGGACAGTCTAGCGAGAAATGCAGCCTATCCCTTTGATTGTCCTCAACGTCAGAGTCGACAATCGTCTGCGCATCCAGCAGGGACTCACGGTGAGCCCTAGAGGCGCGTCGTTTACTGCTTGTTGGTTTAGAAGATCTCGGCATTTGTAAGGATTCCCTTTAGTTGATTGGCTTATTTCGTGGGCAAACCACATGTTGGGGTTTGGTTGTAAGGGTAGTCTAGGTGATTAGTTGAAGATCAAAGACCCTTTCCAAGACCTCATAAGGACAAGCACCAAAGGTATATATCTTGTGCTTACTTTGCCTTGAAGAGATATAGTTGCACACACACACAACATGCATAACTCTTATTCTTGAATGTTGTGTTTATATTTTGTGTGCATTGTGCTTTATTGATTATTCAATATCTCTTCTTGCATTAAATTGATTGCATCTTGTTCTATGAAATGCCATGACATGTTTAGGCATTAGGATGCAAAGTCATGAATTTTATTCATGCATGTTTGAATTGAGTGCATCTTGTTCAATGATAATGCCATGACATGTTAGGCATTAGGATGCATTCAATACCCACACTTGCACTTCATGATTAGTCTTAAGTGTGGTGTAATTCGTTTCTGTTTGTGTGATCGGAAACGTCCGCGCTTGCACGATGGTGTGCATGTGTTAGCGCGATGGTTGACCACTTGAGAAGGTCTCATTCTTCTCTTGGATAAGTGGTAGTTTTGGTTTGGTTGATTGGAGTAAGGTGTCTAGTTTTAAAAGATTGGATTTCAATGTTTTAAGTGTTTTCAAAACTGACCTTTGCATGGTCTTATGACCATAACTTTTTACACAAAGCTTCAAAATGAGTTTTGAAAATATTTGTACAAACTAGACACCCATACCTTTCCAACGGTATATTATTCGTAATATTTCATAACCGTTTGGATTGGTTTTAAAATCTCCAAAGTTACAACCAAAACAGGGCAACTCTGTTGTTGTCCGTTTCTGACCTTTGGTCACACAATTAACCATAAATTTTTCTACAGACATCAAAATGACATTCTGTAAAAACAAGTAGAAAGTAGACATCCATACCTTTCCAATGATATATCGTATGAAAGGTTTCAATGTCATTTGGTCATGTTTCGAAGTGCTCGAATATTGAGTCGCTGCACTGACGCGAGTACCGCGAAAATGCCCATAATTTTTCCATTTCTTCCAAAACGACATAGTTTCATTTGGGCATTATAAATACATATCTTTCTCATCATTTTGAGAGGAGAGCCACAAAATCAAACCCTAGAGAGAGAGGCTCCTTATTCTTGAGAGAGAAAGAGAGACTTGAGAGAAAAAGCTTAAAGATTACATCTTTATCTCTCTAAACCCATTCCCACATGCACAAATCATCATCTAGGCATCATCTAGGTTCATCTAGCATGTGCTAATGCATGGGTCTTCTTCAACACACATGGTATGATTTGTTGAACACTTTTATCTTACATAATTAGTGTTTCTACTTATCAATTTTATCTCATTTATTACTTGTATGTGTTTAGATTAATTTCTACATACATGATTGAGATTATGTGTTGATTGGGTTATTTATGTTAGCTAGGTTTTCATGCCTATTTTATATCTAGCTAATTAATCTCATTATATGATTGAGATTATTTTTGATAGCTTAATTGATTAGGTCATTATTGCCTAAAAGCTATGCCATAAACATTCTTGTGTGATTTATTTATAACTACGTTGATAGATTGTTTTTTAATCAACTAGTTAATCTTTTGAATGTTTGTGGGTTTTTTGTGATAGCTTTGTATCTAGGATTGGTTATCCTTTACTTAGCTAAAGTTGTATGCCATGACATATAGCTATTTTCATATCTAGGATTGATTTAAATTGAATATATCATCATCCTAGATAAGCATCTAAGGTTCCCTAGCCTTGTTTGTTAATTGAATATTCATACATATTCACATAGGGTTGTGCATCTCTTTTGAGAGATTGAAGTCTTGTGTGATTGACCGGGATTAGGTCGGACACCGGGAACAGGTGGTCACATAAGCAATTGGACTAGAGCCACTTTTAAAGGCCCGCGTGGTAGAAGTGGGGGGTTATTGACCGGAGTGTTAGACGAGGTCTACATAGGTTGTAAACTCCATTTCAATTAGTGGATTTCGAGGTCCGAGTGTGGCGCACTAAACAGCCCGTGGTTTTTCCCAGTGGTTGGTTTTCCACGTAAACATCAAGTGTCATTTATTATTTCCGCATCTTATTACACTTGTATGTATATTTGACTTGCTAGGGGTATTTTCGTAAAATTGACATGCACGCGAAAATTGGGTAATAATTAGCTAAAATCTATTCACCCCCCCTCTAGCTTTATATTAAACACGCCTCCAGGACTTTTCAATTGGTATCAGAGCGGGTTCCTAGATATACTTAGGTGATCCAAGCTCATTTTTGGTGTGTTGTGCATTTTGTATGATTATTGTTTTTGACATACATCTTGCATTCTTCTCATATGCATCCATTTGACTCAAAAACTATGAGTGAATTTGAGAGAGAAGAAAATAACTCCGATGAGGAGATGTCCCTCTAAGGTGAGAGAGGAGACGAAGATGAAAGGGCGTTGCTCATCACCAAAGAGCTTTAAGCCCAAGCCTTCCTTAATCTTGGTCTAACCAACCAAGAAGGCTAACTTCCCTCAACCTACGATCCTAAAAGGGAAGTGCTCAATCATGCAAGCTCAACCGAGCAAGCAACATTGTCTTGGTCATCAACAAAGGAGGAGAGATCTTATCCAACTACCAAGACAACCACAACGACAAGGGAAAGCACCTTTGCATGCTCAAGGGAATGGTATAATTCCTAACCTTATCTCCTCTTGTCATTTGTATGATATTGATGGTCGTGTTAGACCAAGTTGCTTGCATTACATTAAAATATGTAGATTTTAATGCATGATTGAAAAGAAAAAGGCTAGAGCTAAGACGCATGATCCTTTGACATCTATAACTCTAGAACCTATGACCACTAGAAATGTAATTGAGACATCTATGTGGATTAGAAATGATGAACCCGCTTGCTACGAGACTAACAAGTCTCCAATAGGTTCAACTAGGTCCAATGGACTTAGTAGGTCTTTAGGACCTCATGCCCTTCATTGAAGCGGTATGGATTTTGACCCCATTTGGGGAACTTAAGCAAAGAGAGCTATTTTGCATTCTTGTCACTTGCAAAAAATTTGAAATATCTTATGCTTCTCTTTTTGTTGCTTGAGTAAGCTTGGTTACACTTTGTATATATATTTTTCTATTCAATAAGTGTGATCAATGCTTGTATTGCAATCCATGTCATATTTATGTTCAAACATGCATTTTTGGACTAGGAGATATTTACATAGGATATAATTTGAATGACCTATAATGATCTCCATGACATGATGATTGCTAAATGACATGCTAAATGTTAATCTTGAAAAGCATGTTTTGATGATTGTAATTTTTAAATGCAAAACTTGTGTGAAAAAGCTTATGAGACTCAAATGAAAAAGGATCTTGTATCCATTCAAGGATTTTACAATCCAAATGTCTCTCTTTCTTTATTGGTTGAACATGTCTACTATCATACGGATATCTTATCCGGAAAAATCAAGTAGGGTGCAAAGTCGCTCATGACATGTTTGGCTTATAAAGTTGGATATAGTTGTTCTTAAATTAAAATCAATGAAAACCTATATCCTTGCTTCTCTCATGACATTGGTGAAATTGGTTTGAATTCATATTGAAAACGTTTGTCATTTGCTTTGCCAAATACCATGGTATTTTGGACTTAAATGCTACATGTCTTGTATGCAAAGCATTTTTTGATTCACACATTTTCCTTAAATAAATCTCCTTGTTTCTCTCCAATTAATTAAGATTGCATAAAGTGACTTATATTGATTATGCAAATATCTAGAATGCTACTATCTCTCTTTGCCTTGAGTGACCCGATTGGGGACTACTCCTTTGTCTATATCATGACAAAAAGGGGGAGTAGGTTGTGGTAAGGGGAGTTGCAAATTGTAGTAGCAATTGTGCATGTTGGGGAGAATACTTATTGAGAGGGAGTAACTCTTTGAGGAGGAGCATTTGCACATTACATACATTGCATGATGTTGTGCTTAAATTCTTAAATGCAAATGCTTGTTTTATCTCACTTGATTCATCTCACCTTTTCTTGTATTGGAAAGTATAGAAACTTTATTTTTCAGGGATTGATTATTCTACAAGAGATTGAAGACTTCAAGATTATTTTATCTTATCTCTTTGTATTGTAAAATATCATTATAGACCCGTAGTTTCTATTTTGTTGTGAGGAATCATTGTGAGTGGTGGTTTTGTCACGAAATAGCCAAAGGGGGAGATTGTAAGGATTCCCTTTAGTTGATTGGCTTATTTCGTGGGCAAACCACATGTTGGGGTTTGGTTGTAAGGGTAGTCTAGGTGATTAGTTGAAGATCAAAGACCCTTTCCAAGACCTCATGAGGACAAGCACCAAAGGTATATATCTTGTGCTTACTTTGCCTTGAAGAGATATAGTTGCACACACACACAACATGCATAACTCTTATTCTTGAATGTTGTGTTTATATTTTGTGTGCATTGTGCTTTATTGATTATTCAATATCTCTTCTTGCATTAAATTGATTGCATCTTGTTCTATGAAATGCCATGACATGTTTAGGCATTAGGATGCAAAGTCATGAATTTTATTCATACATGTTTGAATTGAGTGCATCTTGTTCAATGATAATGCCATGACATGTTAGGCATTAGGATGCATTCAATACCCACACTTGCACTTCATGATTAGTCTTAAGTGTGGTGTAATTCGTTTCCGTTTGTGTGATCGGAAACGTCCGCGCTTGCACGATGGTGTGCATGTCTTAGCGCGATGGTTGACCACTTGAGATGGTCTCATTCTTCTCTTGGATAAGTGGTAGTTTTGGTTTGGTTGATTGGAGTAAGGTGTCTAGTTTTAAAAGATTGGATTTCAATGTTTTAAGTGTTTTCAAAACTGACCTTTGCATGGTCTTATGACCATAACTGTTTACACAAAGCTTCAAAATGAGTTTTGAAAATTTCTGTACAAACTAGACACCCATACCTTTCCAACGGTATATTATTCGTAATATTTCATAACCGTTTGGATTGGTTTTAAAATCTCCAAAGTTACAACCAAAACAGGGCAACTCTGTTGTTGTCCGTTTCTGACCTTTGGTCACTCAATTAACCATAACGTTTTCTACAGACATCAAAATGACATTCTGTAAAAACAAGTAGAAAGTAGACATCCATACCTTTCCAATGATATATCATATGAAAGGTTTCGATGTCGTTTGGTCATGTTTCGAAGCGCTCGAATATTGAGTCGCTGCACTGACGCGAGTACCGCGAAAATGCCCATAATTTTTCCATTTCTTCCAAAACGACATAGTTTCATTTGGGCATTATAAATACATATCTTTCTCATCATTTTGAGAGGAGAGCCACAAAATCAAACCCTAGAGAGAGAGGCTCCTTATTCTTGAGAGAGAAAGAGAGACTTGAGAGAAAAAGCTTAAAGATTACATCTTTATCTCTCTAAACCCATTCCCACATGCACAAATCATCATCTAGGCATCATCTAGGTTCATCTAGCATGTGCTAATGCATGGGTCTTCTTCAACACACATGGTATGATTTGTTGAACACTTTTATCTTACATAATTAGTGTTTCTACTTATCAATTTTATCTCATTTATTACTTGTATGTGTTTAGATTAATTTCTACATACATGATTGAGATTATGTGTTGATTGGGTTATTTATGTTAGCTAGGTTTTCATGCCTATTTTATATCTAGCTAATTAATCTCATTATATGATTGAGATTATTTTTGATAGCTTAATTGATTAGGTCATTATTGCCTAAAAGCTATGCCATAAACATTCTTGTGTGATTTATTTATAACTACGTTGATAGATTGTTTTTTAATCAACTAGTTAATCTTTTGAATGTTTGTGGGTTTTTTGTGATAGCTTTGTATCTAGGATTGGTTATCCTTTACTTAGCTAAAGTTGTATGCCATGACATATAGCTATTTTCATATCTAGGATTGATTTAAATTGAATATATCATCATCCTAGATAAGCATCTAAGGTTCCCTAGCCTTGTTTGTTAATTGAATATTCATACATATTCACATAGGGTTGTGCATTTCTTTTGAGAGATTGAAGTCTTGTGTGATTGACCGGGATTAGGTCGGACACCGGGAACAGGTGGTCACATAAGCAATTGGACTAGAGCCACTTTTAAAGGCCCGCGTGGTAGAAGTGGGGGGTTATTGACCGGAGTGTTAGACGAGGTCTACATAGGTTGTAAACTCCATTTCAATTAGTGGATTTCGAGGTCCAAGTGTGGCGCACTAAACAGCTCGTGGTTTTTCCCAGTGGTTGGGTTTCCACGTAAACATCAAGTGTCATTTATTATTTCCGCATCTTATTACACTTGTATGTATATTTGACTTGCTAGGGGTATTTTCGTAAAATTGACATGCACGTGAAAATTGGGTAATAATTAGCTAAAATCTATTCACCCCCCCCCCCCCCCCCCCCCCCCCCCCTCTCTAGCTTTATATTAAACACGCCTCCAGGACTTTTCAGCATTGTTGGAGAATCAATGTTAGAAGACGGAGGAGAGATGTTAGGAATAAAAGTATCCTCAGAAGATGGAACATAAACAGAAATTGGGACTGGAGAATCCAGACGAAAATTACGAATCAGAGATTCGATTTTATCCGTAGTACATTTGTCACCAAGCTCCATAGCTTGCATCATCCGATTAAAAAGAGAAGAGCGTAAGGAGGGATCCATGAAAACTCACTAGAAAAACCCTAGGTTCGGAGGATGAGCAAAAGGTTTGGGAACGCCGAGAAATCAACACGATCGATTTCAAAGCAAGCTATTTGACAGTGAAGTAGAACAGAAGGAATTCGTGGCAGAAATTTCCAAGGAAAATAAAAGAACTCTGCTTTGAGAGGAAAAATGGGGAAAAATGGAGAAATAAATGGAAAGAGCAAAGTGGGGAAGAAGAAACGATCGGGCCTTAAAAAGAGGGAACTTTGAAATTCAAAAAGAAAATCAAGTGAATGATACGCAATTAATGAGAATGACGGCCACAATGACCAACCGCAATAGTCACCACCAAGTAATGGACATGTGGCATCTCGGGGATAACCAAGCAGTCAGAATGTCCCTTCATCTGTCATGCAAGTGGAAGCGCCAGAAGTTGAGTGGCTCAAATTGAAAGCTTGCACCGGAAGAATCAACTAATCAATACAGCGCGTGGTAAAAAGGAAAGAGGGAGTTATTACAAAATGCGTCGAAATCTTATAAGCATAGATATAAATACTGCTCGCAGAGACAAACAAAGTGAGAAGAACAAGTCATTCGCCCAGCTCGAAGTATTTATGGGGGTATTGTTGTATGTATAAATTTGCCAACCTGACACGTCATCAAAAGAGCCAATAAAAGATTGCCACGTCACTCATTGACCGGGTCAAGGGAGGGAGTGTGACAAGTCAGAATGACAAAATATCTCAAGCCAAAAGGGAGTCAAAGATATGGTCGCCGAAGCTAGATATTTACTCGCCAAAAGTAGAAATGTGGTCGCCGAAGAGACAATACCCAGAAGTGAAGGTACTCGCTGCACCAGTATACTGGGCCTGAACCGACTCGGCAGAAACACAGAAATAAACCCTAAACTTTTAGAAGACCCATGACAAACAAGGAATCACAAAGAGGAAAGTATATTCGGATCCGTGACAACAGGGGAATTCTAGTACGAATCAAAGAGGGAAGCCTACCACCCACACGGCTAAAAACAAGGGGAAACCCTAATTAAACAAGTATAAATAGAACCATCTATCCCATGAGGAAGGGGTTCGAAAATCTAGAGAGAGGAGAGAGCAATTGTAAGAGAGATCAAAGTGTGTAACAAAGCAACAAAAACCTAGTATTATTCTTCTGCCCTCAGGGGGCTCCGTGGTTTTTTCCCATTCAAGGGTTTTCCACGTAAAATCTGTCTTTTGCATGCGTTCTTAATTTTCTCGTTTTATATTAAATTGATATAATTGTTGAGTGTGTGGCAATCCAAATTTCACCGTCAACAGTCCACCAAGATCCCCAATCCACACAAACTTGCATGGATCACTTGATATATTCTACCGGACTAATTATGGGTCCATCTAGAATTGTATTAAGGCATGTGGACTTGTTTCTTTTAATAAGAATGGGTCTGGTTCACATGTGGACTTTTTATTAAGGTCCAATGGATTTAATAAAATGGAAAAATAATATATGGCCCATGATATGGACTTGGGTGGCAAGGCTAGTAAATAAGCCTATTATATTATATTATTTAATTATTTAATTAAATGGAAATTAATTAATTAATTATTTATTTATTTATTTATTTAAAAGTCAAAATATTTTTCGAACTAGGAAATATGTTTCTTAGTGTTATACTATTGTTGGTAGTATAATAAGAATCAAAGACTTTATTTGATAAGTAGATAAATAAAAGGAATTTATTTATCTAGTCAAATTAGGAAGTCTTTGATGTAATCATAATTGGATAAATACACTAAAGAGTTGGATTAGGGTTTGGATTCTAAAGTTGATAAGAATTTTGGTGAAACACAATTCCTCTTTTGGGGAGGATTTTGGCTACATGGATGAATCCTCTTTAGGAGAGGATTTCGGCCAACCCTATTTTATTTAGGGGAGATTTCGGCCAGCCCTATTCTTTTTAGGGGAAGGATTTCGGTCACCTATATATACCTACCTATAGAATTCGACCAGCCCTAGTGATATTCATGAGAGTTATTTCTTTTGCTTGAAAAATAAAATCCAACTCTAATAAATAGTGTGTAGAATTCGGCCAAGAGGCAAAAGAGAGAAGAACGGTTTTATTTCGATAGTGCACTACTAACTTTTACATCAAAAGGCTTTGTGTACAACTTTGAATTAGGTTCACGCAATTTTCGATCAAAAGATTGAGAATTCAAAAGTGACCGAACGTTCTTCGTTTTCTCTTGGAAGAATATTGTGACTAACAAAAGAAAAAGTATTTTGTTATCCATCCTTGGGTACATAATTCAAATAAAGGGAGTCCACACTCCTAGGTGATTCATGTTCGTGATTGGATTGGAAGATCTTGCGGATTACAATCAGTGCAACATCAATCGTCACGCGGAAAAAGGTACAATATCTTTTGTTATACATTAATTAGTCAAGGGTTAAGGTTCATCTTTTAAAGAAAATTTTTAAACTATACAATCACTATTTTCGCTTCTGCCACGTGTATTTTCCCTACACCCTTTAGAGGACCCATCTCAACCCCATTATCCCCCCAGGATCGGTCCTGAACCCCAGCACCGGTCCCTAGTAACTGGACCAAAGGCCTTCCCCGGTACCTATCCCAACGGAACCAGGATGACGCCCTACCCGGTCTGGGCCAACCGCGGTGCACCAATACGCTGTGGTCAACTGTTGTCCCAGAGGCGTTCGATGGATTTTTCAAGATAACACTGCTTATCGACTAACACGAGTTCACCATCGCCTATTATGTCTCTAAAATACCTCTCTAGAATTCCCCATGCACCCCCATTGTATCAGCCAGTTGTATGTTACTCTTTGTTTATTAATAAAGAGCCCACCATTTTCTAAGTGCTATAATATGTATAAGTTCCTATTTTCTGTTTTGATGAAAACTTGCTTACATTTACTGAGAATATAGTGGTACCAGGTGGTACACCTACAACCGTGACCTTCCAAGTTATGGTTCTAAAGTGTTAATTGGAAATCAACCCCTTTGCCACTTTTCTGTTAACATTTTTTGGCGCTATCTGTGGGAAACAAACTCCGATTTTATTATCTCAAGGAAATTGCTTAGCTCTACTCTGAAGCGTGAAGATGAGGCTTCGATCTTCTCAAGGACAACCCAATCCATCGAGGCTCCAATCACTTGCTTCCACCTAAAGAGTTCAAAAGCGAGGAAAGGGATCGAGGCACCACAACCCAACACCGGTCCCACCATCAAATGCACGCTCCGCACCCCAGACCCCAACTATCTAGACAACGAGCTAAGGTGAAAGTATACAAACGTAGTTAAATTGCTTAAGGCATACCTAAAAGGGGGGGGGGGGGGGTGAATAGGTTTTTACACCTTTTTTCAATCCCTTAAACAAACTTTCGTTTGTCCCTCAAGGTAGCCTTACACACAACAAAATAAACCAAGTAAGACATACATAGACAATATGAGAATTTAATCATGTGAACAAGATCTATGTATATCACCTAGTTGTGTGAGGTATAAGAACAAATAAACACAACAACAAAGAATACTTGTATTTCAATAGATGTTTAATGAGTTACAAGAGTGATCAAGTATCACTATACAAAAATTACAATATACAAAAGAATCATATTTACAAAAATGATCAAAAGAATGAATCCATAAATCACACTTTACAAATACTTGCTTCACTATACATCACAAGTGAATAATATGAAACAAGATAATAACATACACAAATAAAATATAAAAGATACAGATAGGAAGAATTAACACAAGAGATTTTTTAACGTGGTAAAACCTCCAAGGAGGAAACATCTACGGGTTGAAATACAACCATTAGGGTACTATATATGTTGGATGATAAAAATAGAGAATCCACAAAGTGACCAATCTTTAGCTCACCCAACCTAGTGGAGTCTAAGTCTATCCAACCCTATTGGAAAGTATGAAATCCCTCAATGATGCGGAACCACCATATATTGGACAACACACAAAACCAACATCGATGGAAGATTAGAAATTCCTCAAGAGTGCATACACCTCCCGTGTACCCCGTTCTTTTGGAGTCTATGTCTAACCATTTGCCTAGGCCTACCAATATAATAGCCAACTCCCTATCCAATGTACTCATGCCTCTAGAGAGCCTCCCATGCATGACTATCCGAGTCCTCTCGACTCTAGCCATGACTTCTTGCTTGCCTATCCGAGTCATCCCGACTCTCGACAAGTCTTCTTGCTTGGCTATCCGAGTCATCCCGACTCTAACCAAGACTTCATGCCTTTTACAAGGACTTCCTAGTGTGATCATGTGAATGCAAATGATGCAAACAACCAATTCAACATAGAACATGTGATCAATACATTCCATGGTACAAATAGACCTAAACATGTGATATCACAAGTAATAAAAGTCTAGATGCAAAATACAAGAATAAAACCTAAAGCATGTGTAAACACCAAACACATAAGCTCAAAGTCTCATTCACACACACAACACTTGAACAATATATATTCATGAAGTACAAGTTCAAGATGCTATAAACATACAATAAAATGCTAGAGACATGAGATCAAATCAATCAATATTCTAGCCAAAAATATAGAGCAAGGATTTAAGATGTAAATCAATTAAATCCTAGATAGCTCTAAAACACATACAAATACAATAATCCTAGATTTCATCAATCAAAGGATCAAAACAAATCTCAAGGTCATTTATCACAAAATTGATTCAATCAAGTCACAAACAACCTAAGATATCAACCTAATCACAATACAACTCACAATCATGTGAAAAACCGAGAATCATGGAAACTAGTTCACAAATGTCTCTAAATAGACTTTTGATTAGGATTGATTGTGAAGCTATCTTTCTCAATAGTAATCACCAAACATACAAGTATATATAGAAGAAGAAACCCCAAGCAAATTGAAGGTTATAAAAGAAGAAATCCCAAAGATAAGACCAATACCTTAGATTCACGAGCTGGTTCGGTTTTCTGTGTAGAACCACCAGAAAAATTGATCAAACAGCTGCCAAACCACTTGGAAAAGGTAGAGGACTTGATTATGAACGATCTACAACTTGAATCACTCAATTCCGACTCCGTATGAAGAAGTTATGGTGTTTGGAAGGTGAGAAAATTTGAGAGGAAAAATCTAACGGGATTCTTGCAACTTTTCTTCTTTTTAGAATGAAATGGAGGGAATTGAGGGAATTTAAAAGGAGGAGAGACAGAGATTTTTCGGGCCAATTAGAGGTGGCCACGTCACCCACCCCATGGTCCACACGGGACCAGAGGGGTTCTTTGGCCGTGGGTCCCACGGCTCCCACACGGCTTGGGCCATGTGGCCTTTGGCCACGCTCTCCTCTCGCGCGCTCCCTCACATTCTTCAGCCGTATCTTGGGCATCCGAACTCTGATTTCGAATTTGTTTTCGGATTACAAACCATGACTCCCCCACACAAGATGACGACTACACAACTTTGAAAATTGGTTGAGAAATCATCTCGGAAAATGACGATGAAGTCAACTCAACAAATGAGAACGAAAAGTAGTGTAGCTATATCGTTTGGACTTGAAACTAAGTGAATGAGTAACCGAAACGACCAGAACTCCATAAGGAATCATAATAGAGCATATTCAAGTCCAAATACAAAAATACGGAAACATACAAACACAAAGACACACACATATGCTATTTCCTAGACATAGTCCTAGAACATGCAATAAGAAAAGTTTGTCAAGATAGTATAAATGCATGAGCATATATTATCAAGTGTGTGAAAGTGATATATAAATGATGTTTAACCATGAAGGAACACACAAGGATGCAATGTGTGTGTGTGTGTGCCTAGCCTTGTAAGAGATATGAGGTCTTATATTACCTTTGATGATCAATGTAGCACATATCTCTTTGAAGCCGGCATCTTGCATGAATTGTGGCCAAGACTTTCTTCGTCTTCTTAAATCTTCAACATATGGACCACTAAACATTACAAAAGAAACACGTTTTGATATGGAATACATGCCAACACAAACTATAAACCTAACATAAGGTATCTTAGAGCAGCAGATCACAGCTGTTGTGGAAAGTATCCGCCTTCGGATGATTGCCACAGGAATCCCCCATTACTTCGAAGTACCCTAGACTATGGGAGAAACTGGATCGGGTACTTGAGTACCAATCTTTGATAGACTCTGGCTACAGCCTTAAGTTTCGGACAGCCCCACAGATTTCCAACCTCGATGGGTAAAATCCACGTTTGATATCACTCCCAGGGAAAATCAACCTACAACCAGACTAGTAGTAGAGGAAAGACCTCCATGATCCGATGTTGGTGGTAGCACCAGGCCAAGAAGGAGCTTCATAGGGAATCATTCTCGAAGTGAGGTGCACAGAGAAACAACCATTGTGTCAGAAACATCAGACAATGGAGGTTTAAAAGCCCCGTCTAAGGACAGTGAACCTAAACACCTCCGAGACCAGGTGGCCAAGATGGCCAAGGAGATTAATGAGCTGAGAAAAGGAAAACACCAAGGAACGCGGAAGGACCCTTTAGGAGAAATGAATGCGCCGTTGTCAAGAAGGATCAGGGAGGCAGAGCTACCGCCTAAATTCAAAATTCCAACCAAGAAATATTCCAGATCAGAAGACCCTCTAAGCCACTTGGCGAGCTTCGTACATCAGATGGAGATTCATAATGCTACTCGATCAGTAATGTGTAGGATGTTCCCTTCAACCCTAACCGATTGTGCCAAGACTTGGTTCAAGAAGTTACCCCCAGGCAACACAGATTCCTTTACACAACTCACTAAGGATTTCTGTGCCCAGTTCTAAGGAATCAGGCCCCGTCCTAAAGATCCTATCCTACTCCGGTACGTGGTCCAAGAGTAGGGAGAGACGCTGAAATCCTACATGGAGAAATTCCATAGAGAAGTGATCCAATTAAGAGTGTTCACCGAGAAAGAAACCTTAGCAAATTTTCGGAGAAACTTATGGGCTGGTAGGTTGTTTCGATAATTTACAAAGAACCTTTCCAATAAATACCAAGAAACCTATAACAGGGCTTTGGAACAGATAGATATAGACAAACATCTCAAGATCAAGATCGAGCATGACGAAGTGCAATCTGCCAAGCGTTCGAAAAAGGAATTCCCAAAGCATGAGCCAATAAGAAGATCCAGAATCAACCCCTTAATCGATCTGCTTATCGATCGCCTCCTTATCCAACACAGTGGGAGCGACACCTAGCAAGAAGGACCCCTACTAATGCAACACCCCCGCCAAAGGAAGTAGCACGGATAGCAAGGGAGGGGGAAGAATACAACCATGATTGCTTCATTCTAAAGCCCGATGGACAAACCTTGTTGAAAGGAATGAGATCTAGTGACAATTGTTATTGTCTTGAAGCTAGAGTTGTCTAGTGCAATGTGTCCAAGAATGAGCAAATTGAGTTATGGCATGAAAGACTTGTGAAATTTCCTTTAAGTAGTAGTGAAATATACCTAGAGGGGGGGTGAATAGGTATAGGCTCCAAATTCTTCCAATTTAAAAATAATGCGGAATATAACAAAGAGAAAGCACACTTGATTAGATTTTAGCAAATGAATTGATTTCACTAATACAAGAGTTAATCAATTTACAAGATATCCAATCAATGTAAGATATGGAAGATAAAGAAAAAAAAAACAATAATGAACACAAGTGTTTTTACGTGGTAAAACCTCAAAGAGGAAACATCCACGGGTTGATACCACAACCACCGGCAAAGCAATCCACTATGTGAAAAAGGACTTACACACTCAAGCTATCACTCATGATATCCGCTCAAGCTATCAACTCCTAATCTACTCTCGGGCTAGTGAATCACCAAGACTACTTCCTATCCGAGATGTATCCTACACCTCTAGAAAGCAACTTCCTATCCAAGATGCTCACGTCTCTAGGAAGATTTCTTGCTTGCCTATCTGGATCATCCCGACCCTAGACAAGACTTCCTTGCTTGATTATTCGAGTCCTCCCGACTCTAATCAAGACTTCTTTGCTCTATCCACAAAGCTTCACTCACTTTGCTAGAGACTTCAACCTAATGCAAGGCTATGATCTAAAGTGATGCAAGTGATGAAAATACAATCAAATTAAGCTAGATGATCAATCAAGCAAAATGTACATGTTCAATGACAATCTAAAATATGCTTCCAACACACAATCACAAGATTATCTAGAAATCAAGACATGTAAATCAATAAGAACAAAGTATGAATATTCAATATATCATACTAAAAACCTAGTTCTTAGATCATGAAATAAAACCTAGATAGAAAATAATATGAGATATATCATATATAAATTTTCTAGAATCAATTTCAAACAAAATCAAGTTTAGCACATATATGTTCAAGAAAAATCACAAAGCTAAAACTCAATTGACAAATGATCAAACACCCCTAGCATATGATCTAACATACTTCTCAACAAATTTCATCAATCAAATAGTAAGAATCAAGAGATGATCAAAGATGAAATTGAAAAAGAAGAAGTTGAATCACACAACCTGACCACATACTGGAAATTGATCAACTGAGAACAATAACGAAATTAGCTGCCTCTAGAAATGCTTAGGGTTTGTAACTCTCTTCAAGACCAACAATTTTGGCTTTTGAATTGATTGATTTTGAGTTCGTATGAGAAAGTTATGATCAAAATAAGAAAACGAAAATTGTGAAAATTCTGCAGAAAAATGTTCAAGTGTTCTTCAAGAATCTTCAACAAGTGTGGAGGGAAAGAGAGGAGTTTAAAAAAAGGAGAGAGAGAGATTTATTGGGCAAATCAGCACATGCCATGTCACCCTCCCGTGGGGGGGCGCGTGGGCCTCACGGGGGCAGAGAGCCCCTCTGGCCGTGGGGCCCACGGCCTCCCTCACGGCGTGGGCCAAGTGGCCTCACGGCCCCAGACCTCTCTCGCGCGCTCCCTCGGTTCTTCAGCTGTATCTTGGGCATCTGAACTCCGATTTTGAATCTGTTTTCGGATTAAAAACCATGACTCCCTCATGCACGACGACGACTACACAACTTTGAAAAATGGTTGAGAAATCATCTTAGAAAACAACGATGAAGTCAACTCAACGAATGAGAATGAAAAGTAGCGTAGCGACATCGTTTGGACTCGAAACCTTATGAATGAGTAACTGAAATGACCGGAACTCAATAAGGCATCAAATAAGAACATGTTCAAGTCCAAAACACAAAATACACAAACAAATAAACACATATTCACACAAGCATGCCATATCAAAGAGACAGTCACAAAGCATGCAATTTCACAATGTTTGTCTATACAAGATCAATGCATGAGCATACTATGAGATGTGTGAATGTGTTATACCAAATGTTTGAACCACGATTCAGGGACACACATGTATGAATTGTGTGTGTGTGCGCTAACGCCTTGCAAGAGGATAGGAGTCAAGATATACCTTTGATGCTTTTCACCTCTTGAAGACGACTTTTGCACTAGACATTGCTTCTTCACCTTTTAAGCTTCTTTTCTTCCAAGAACATCTTAAGCAATAACTAATACAAATATAGAGCGTTTTGCAATGGAATCAAGCCAATACAAATCATAAACCTTACAACTTGGCCACATTAACTATCGGGATTTATGAATCTTAGATAAGTTTAATGTTATGCGTGGCCTTCCCAAGCTTGGGAAGAAAATCGATGGCATTTATGGACCTTGCCAACAAGGAAAACAAACCAAGAGCATGCACAAGAATGGCAAGTATCTCTCCACCAAGGAGCCCATAGAGCTTCTCCACATGGATCTTATGGGTCCCATGCAAACCAAAAGTTTAGGTGGAAAAAGATACATTTTTGTTTGTGTAGATGATTTCTTTAGGTACATATGGACATATTTCCTTAGAGAAAAATCTGAAACTTTTGACAAGTTTAAAATGCTTTGCACTAAAATTCAAAATGAAAAAGACTCTAACATTAAAAGCATTAAACGGATTAGAAGTGACCATGGGAGGGAGTTTGAGAATGCCTACTTTGAAAGCTATTGCAATAGCTTAGGCATTTCCCATAAGTTTTCGGCTCCTAGGACATCTCAACAAAATGGAGTTGTTGAGAGGAAAAATAAGGTCCTTCAAGAGATGGCCCGTGTGATGTTGCTTAGCAACAATGTCCTTAGGAACCTATGGGCCGAAGCCGTCAACACGGCTTGCTATATAGGAAATAAAGTCTTCCTAAGGCCCTAAACTAGGCAAACCTCTTATGAGTTGTGGAGAGGTAGAAAGCCAAATGTTAGCTACTTCCACTCCTTTGGAAACAAATGCTACATTCTAAATGACTGTGATCAACTTGACAAGTTTGATGCTAATAGTGAAGAGGGTATCTTTATTGGCTATACCTTGAATAGTATAGCCTATAGAGTTTTCAACTTGAAGATTCGAAGCGTCATGGAATCATCTAATATTGTCATAGATGATTGTAGGCTTAAGACTAGGGTTGCATATTGGGGAAATGGGGATGGATATAGGTCCCCCTATCCCCATCCCCACTCCTCAAACTCTTCCCCATCCCCATTTCCTCATTTTCCCCGTTTCCCCATTCCCCCATTTGGTTGAAAGTTACAAATTAAACTAAAAAAAAAAAAAAAAAAAAATTCCATTACAAATGCAAAAATACATTACAAAATAATGTCAAATATATATATATATATACACATTACAAAATAATGTCAAAGAAAATACATTACAAAATATATATAAATATATATATATATATATATATATATATAATTATTTTTATAATATTTTAGGGGAAATGGGGAAATGGGAATGGGGGGAGGTCCCCCCATCCCCATCCCCATCCCCATCCCCATCCCCATCCCCATTTCACTATATTAATGGGGGAAATGGGGAAATGGGGATGGGGGAGGGTCTCCCCATCCCCATCCCCATCCCCATTTCAATTTGGGGATGATGTTCATCCCCATCCCCCCCTCCCCCCATTTCCCCATTTTTCCCTCAAATGGGGATGGGGAAGCGGGGAAATGGGGATCCAGGGGAAAATGTGCAACCCTATTTAAGACTAGTAACCATAAGGAGGAAGTTGTTATAGTTGATGATTATCCTTTGGAGATGGTTGTGGAGACTCCTATTGATGAGAGGTCTAACCTTAATAAAAAGGACTCACAACCTCTTGATAGAGTTCCTCTCTTGAACTCTAATGAACTCACTCTATGGGTTAGGAAACTCCATGATGAAGATGACATCATTGGAGAAGTCAATTAGGGTGTTAGAACTAGACATTAAATAGTTAATCTAATTAGCTACATATGCTACACCTCTCAAATTGAACCCAAAAAGGTTGATGAGGTCTTAAATGATGAGTTTTGGGTTTTTGCAATGCAAGAAGAGCTAAACCAATTTGAAAGGAATGAGGTTTGGACTCTAGTTCTTAGGGCTAAAAGCACAAATGTCATAGGCACCAAATGGGTGTATATGAGCAAATCTGATGAGGATGGCAACATAATGCGTAACAATGCAAGGCTTGTTGCACAAGGGTACTCTTAAATTAAAGGTATCGACTTTAAAGAGACTTTTGCTCCCGTTGCCCATCTAGATTCCATTAGGCTTCTCTCATCCATATCTTGTGTGCACAAGTTCAAATTGCACCAAATGGATGTGAAGAGTGCCTTCCTCAATGGTTTATTGCAAGAGGAAGTGTTTGTTGAGCAACCCATGGGGTTTGTGGATGCACACCACCCAACCATGTATATCACCTCAAGAAGGCTTTATATGGGTTGAAACAAGCACCGAGGGCTTGGTATGATCGCCTCACTCAATTTCTTGTTAACAATGACTACACAAGAGGTAGTGTTGACAAGACTTTATTCATCAAGAAAAACAATGATGAGTTTTTCATAGCTCAAATATATGTTGATGATATTGTGTTTGGCTCCACCAACAACACCAAAGTCCAACAATTTGTTGATGTTATGTCTCATGAATTTGAGATGAGTCTTGTTGGTGAGCTAATTTACTTCCTAGGTTTGCAAATTAAGCAATTAAATGATGAGATTTTTATAACCTAAGCTAAATATGCTAAACACCTAGTGAAAAAGTTTGGTCTTGAAAATGCCAAACATTGTGATACACCCATGAGTACCACTTTGAAGTTAAGCAATAATGCTAGTGGAAAAAGTGTGGAACAAACTCTATATCAGGGCATGATTAGTAGCTTGCTTTATTTGACCGTAAGTAGACCCGATATATCCTTTAGTGTGGGTGTGTGTTCTAGGTACCAATCGGATCCTAAGGAGTCTCATCTTTCTTCTGTTAAGAGAATCATTCACTATATGAATGAGACATCCAACTATGGGATTTGGTACTCATTTGACACTAATGCTAGTTTAGTTAGCTTTAATGATGCGGATTGGGCAGGAAATTGCTATGATAGAAAGAGCACATCGGGCGGTTACTTCTTCATAGGGAAAACTTAGTGTCTTGGTTTTGCAAGAAGCAAAATTTTATTTCCTTGTCCATAGCTGAAGCCGAATACATTGCCGCCGGGACTGGATGCACACAACTCCTTTGAATAAAGTAAATGCTTGTTGACTACGGATTCAATCAAGGTACTCTAACTCTTTTTTGTGATAACAAGAGTGCCATTAACATTTCTCAGAATTCGGTGCAACATTCTAGGACAAAGCATATTAACATCCGACATCATTTTATAAGAGAACTAGTTGAGAACAAATGCATTGTACTTGAACATATAGTTACAAATGATCAACTAGCGGATTTATTTACTAAACCCTTAGATGCAACTAGGTTTCATGCACTTAGTAGATCTATTGGGATTTGTCTCTTGGATTGATGTGGTATGAAAATTGACCCCATATGGAGAACTCAAGCAAAGAGAGCAATCTTGCATACTTGTCACATGCAAAAATTTGATAAACATTATGCTTATTTATTAATTACTTGAGTATCTTGATTGCACATATGCTTATATGATATTTTCTTCAATAAGTGTGAACCATTGCTTTGATTGCAATCCATGTCATATTTATGCTCAAACATGCATTTTTGGACTAGGAGATTTACTTAGGAAGTACTCTTTGAATGACCTATAATTATCTCCATGACGTGATGATTCTTTAAATGACATGCTTAAAATGAAAAACATGAATTCTATGAATTCTATAACTTGCTTAAAAATGAAAAGCATGATTGTTGATTGCAAATTTCAAAATGCAAAATTATGTATTGTAAGGTTTATGATTTGTATTGGCTTAATTCCATTGCAAAACACTCTATGTTTGTATTAGGTGTTACTTAGGACATTATTTGAAGAAAGGAAGCTTAAAGAGTGAAAAGCAACGTCTAGTGCAAAAGTCATCTTTAAGAGGTGAAAAACGTCAAAGGTAAATCTTGACTTCTATCCTCTTGCAAGGCGTTAGCACACACACACACAATTCATACATGTGTGTCCCTGCATCATGGTTCAAACATTTGGTATAACACATTCACACACTTCATAGTATGCTCATGCATTGATCTTGTATTGACAAACATTGTGAATTTGCATGCTTTGTGACTATCTCTTTGATATGGCATGCTTGTGTGAATATGTGTTTATTTGTTTGTGTATTTTGTGTTTAGGACTTGAACATGTTCTCATTTAATGCCTTATTGAGTTCCGGTCATTTCGGTTACTCATTCATAAGGTTTCGAATCCAAACAAGTTGACTATGCTACTTTTCGTTCTCATTTGTTGTGTTGACTTCATCGTCGGATTTCGAGATGATTTCTCAACCATTTTTCAAAGTTGTATAGTCGTAGTCGTGCATGAGGGAGTCATGGTTTGTAATCCGAAAATGGATTCAAAATCGAAGTTTGGATGCCCAAGATATGGGCTGAAGAACCGAAGGAGCGTGCGAGAGAAGTCGGGAGCACGTGTGGCCACAAGGCCTGCCCGTGTGGGAGGCCGTGGCCCCCACGGCCAAGGGAGCCCTCTGCTCCCGTGTGGCCCACGCGCCCCCCATGGGGAGGTGACATGGCACACTCCGATTCGCTCGAAAAATCTCTCTCTCTCTTCCTTTTAAACTCATCTCCTTCCCTCCACACTTTGTCGAATTTTGAAGAACACTTGAGAAAATTTCTGTAGAATTCTACATTTTTCGTTTTCTTATTTTGATCATATCTCTCTCATACGAACTCGAAATCAATCGATTTATAAACTAAAATTGTTGGTATCGAAGAGAGCTACAAACCCCAAGCATTTTCAGAGGCAGCTGACTTCGCCATTTTTCTCAACTGATCCATTTTCAGTCCGTGGTCAGTATGTATGTTTCAACTTCTTCTTTTTCAATTTCATCTCTTGATTCTTACTATTTGATTGATGAAATTTATTGAGAAGTATGTTAGATCACTTGCTAGGGTTGTTTGATCATTTGTTAATTGAGATTTAGCTTTGTGATTTGTTTTGAACATATATGTGCTAAACTTGATTGTGTGTGAAATTGATTCTAGAAATTGAATATATGATATATCTCATATTATTTTCTAGGTTCTATCTCTTGATCTAAGAACTAGATTTTTAGTGTGATAAATTGAATATTCATACCTTTGTTCTTATTGATTTGCATGTCTTGATTTCTAGATAATTTTGTGATTGTGTGTTGAAATCATATTCTAGACTATCATTGAACATGTACATTTTGCTTGATTGATCATCTAGCTTAATTTGATTGTGCTTGCATCATTTGCATCACTTTAGATCATAGCCTTGCATTAGGTTGAAGTCTCTAGCAAAGTGAGTGAAGCTTTGTGGATAGAGCAAGGAAGTCTTGATTAGAGTCGGGAGTACTCGGATAATCAAGCAAGGGAGTCTTGTCTAGGGTCGGGAGGATCCGGATAGGCAAGTAAGAAATCTTCCTAGAGACGTGAGCGTCTTGGATAGGAAGTTGCTTTCTAGAGGTGTATGATACATCTCGGATAGGAAGTAGGCTTGGTGATTCACTAGCCCGAGGGTAGATTAGGAGTTGATAGCTTGAGCGGATATCATGAGTGATAGCTTGAGTGTGTAAGTCCTTTTTCACATAGTGGATTGCTTCGCCGGTGGTTGTGGTATCAACCCGTGGATGTTTCCTCTTTGAGGTTTTACCACGTTAAAACACTAGTGTTCATTTTTGCTTTTACTTTTATTTATCTTCTATTTCTTTCATTGATTGCATATCTTGTAAATTGATTAATTCTTGTATAAGTGAAATCAATTAATTTGTCAAATTTAATCAAGTGTGCATTTTCATTGATATATTTCGCATTAATTTTTAATCGGGAGAATTTGGAGCCTATACCTATTCACCCCCCCTCTAGGTATATTTCACTACTACTTAAGGGAAATTTTATGTATGAAAAGCAAATGAGATTCAAATGAATAAAGGATCTTGTATCCATTCTAAGGATTTTAAAATCCAATGTCTCTATTTCTTTATTTGTCGAACATGGCTATTATCATATGGGTATCTTACCCGGAAAAATCGAATAGGGTGCAAAAGTCGCTTATGTCATGTTTTGCTTATAAAGTTAGATATAGTTGCCCTTTAAAAGTGAATGAATATCATTTCTGTATCCTCGCTTTGATTCATGACAAATGTGAAATTGATTTGAATTCTTTAGGAAACCTTTGTCATTTGCTTTGCCAAATACCATTGATTTTTGGACTTGAATGCAACATGACTTGCATGCAAAGCATTATTATCACACATTTTCATAAAATAAATCTCCTTGTTTCTTTTCGATTAATTGACTTGTATAATGTTCTTGTAAATGACTATGCAAATGTCTTGTATGTTACTATCTCTCTTTGCTATAATGACCCGGTTGGGGGGTACTCATTTGCCTATCTCATGAAAAAAGGGGGGAGTAGTATATGGTAAGGGAGATTGCTAATTAAGAGTAGTTAATTCGCATATTGGGGAGATTGCTTAATTGAGGGGGAGTAACCCGTTGAGGGGGTGCATTGCATTGCACATTCATTGCATGATGTTACTTGATTTCTTTAAATGTAAATGCTTGTTTTGATTTCACTTGATCACCTAACATACACTTGTTTTGGAAAGTGTAATCTTTTTGTTTTGAATGATTGATTGTTCTATAAGAGATTGAAGACTTGGAGTTTTAGCTTTTAAATATCTCTTTGTAATGTAGAAAATCATTGTTGACCTTTAGTTTCAATTTTGTTGTGAGGATCAATGTGAGTGGTGGTTTTGTCACAAAATAGCCCAAGGGGGAGATTGTAAGTTCCTCAAGTTTGATTGGCTTATTTCGGTGATAAACCACATTTGGGTTTTGTGATGTAAGGGTAGCTTAGGGTTTTAATTGTTGGTGATCAAACTCAACAAAGGCCCTCTCAAGACCTCAAGATGATAAGCACTCCAAAGTTAAAACATTTGTGCATAATTGCATTGAAGAGATTTAGTTGCACACACACACAACTCATGCATATCTATTCTTTTTGTATGTTGTGTGTTTTATGTATGTGCATTCATGTTCTTGAATTCTCTTCATGCATGTTTTAAATTGATTGCATCTTGTTTATTAAATGTCATGACAGGTTAGATCTTAGGATGCATTGTTTTTATATGGGCACTGTACACCCGCTATTGGGTCGCCCTACGTACATTACTTATGAAAGGCATTGAGCAAATTTCCTCTTACCCGCTGTACGCTTGCCCTACGTACAGCGGGGCACTTGATCGACTTTAAAGTCATTGGTGTATCGCTGTTCAGCTGCTGTACATACAACGGGTGAACAGCGGCTCTCTAAACCCGAGAGCAATTGCCCTTTGGTCGCCCAATTCTCGCCCTTGTGAACAGCGGTTCATGAAGAACATGTTCTTCATTTCCCAGGTGAACTGCTGTACAACTGCTCTACGTACAACGAGTGAACATCGGTCAAGGCATTTTTTTTATATAATTAATCAAAACGTCGTAGCATCATTTAACCTCATATATATATGCTACTTTGATCATAGGTTGTTTTTAGAGAGTTCAAAATATATTTTTGACTTAGCATATTTTCCAAAAAGAGAAAATCACTCAAGAACTCACCTTTAATTACTCAAACCCATTTCCATATGCATCAAACATCATCTAGAATCATCTAGGATCATCTAGGATACATCTATGCTTGGGTCTTCTTCAACACACTTAACTTGGTAAGTTGTTCATTGATTTCATCCATATTTAGTGTCTTACTTAACAAGAAATCTCATTTATTACTTGTATGTTTTTAGAACATATTATACCTACAAGATTGAGATTATTGTGTTGATTGATTAAGAGTTGTATTTTGATAGCTATTACCTAGGATTGCTTTATCTAAGATAGCTATGTTGTATGCCATGTCATATAGCAATATTGATATCTAGGATTGTTATTATTGACATCTTTCATCCTAGATAAGCATTTAGTATAACCTAGTATTACTTGCATATTGAATATCATGATATTCACTTAGGTTATTGATCTCTTTAGTGAGAATTAAGTCCTATAGGAAAGATTGCTTAGTGCACAAGCAAATAGGTCTATAATCACTATAAAAGACCCGTTGGTGTAGTAGTGGTGGGTTAGTGACCGTGTATGGTTTGACGATGGTCAACCTAAGTTGTAAACATCATTACAAATTGTGGATTTGAGGACTATGTGTGGCTCGCATAGTAGCTCGTGAGTTTTTCCTTGTTGAGGTTTTCTCACGTAAATCAATCAACTTGCAATTTATTGTTTTCCGTATTTAGATTAAGTTGATTGTATTTGTGACTAGATTGGGTTTTTTTATTTTTTTTTATTTTTATTGAATATTAACTAATCAAGAAAAATAGATAATTAACTTGATTAAAATCTATTCACCTCCCCCTCCCCTAGATATATTTAGACACACCGTCATATTTATTTCAAATACACCAGGATTTATAAAGTCTTTAAATGTCCTCGAGAATCCTAATTCAATACAGCCTCTTAATTCCTGATTTGTGAGTAGGGTCCACGGAATATAATTCCCTAAAAATCTAGTAAACAGTGGAATTCAGAAATCAAGAACTTAGGGCCAGTTTGGTATTGCTATACCTTTTATAATAATCACTGTTAGCTGTGCTGCATGAATAATCAATTGTGGGGTTAATTGGCATATGTTTGGTTAATTGTATTTTAAAACTACTGTATGACTAAAAAGCAATATACATATGTTTGGTAATTTTATTGCAAAAGTGCTGAAATCAATTACAATGACTAAAATTTACATGATTTTAGTACCCTACTTCATTTTTTTTTTTCATTAATTATATATATTAACTCAATATTTAAATAAAATATCTAAATTAGAAACAAAATTCCATAAGAACAATAAAAATATTTTTAAAAGTTTTTATAAATCAAATCAATATTTAAGTAGAATATTTAATTTTAAGATAAAATAAGGTATATAAATGATTTTAATTTGATTTCATAAGGCTAATAATGATATTTTAAAAGGTTCATTAAATGCTGAAATAGATTATTTCATAATCACTTTCAAAAAGTAACCCTCCACCTACTTCTCAAAATTACTGTCAAAACTTGACAGATTATCAATTAATCACTTCTGGACATTTTACCAAACATCATTTTATATCAAAATTATAAAATAAGTTGATTTTAACTTTTCAAAAACAATACCAAATTGGCCCTTAATTCCCTTTTCTATGTAGAATTCGTGATTAGTAAACACGCCGTTAATTTTAAGCAATGAACATTAACGGAAAGCGGTATAAGTGTTTGTTTGGTTGAACTTTCTACTGCCTCAAAAGGTTTACCAACGTCTATTTGAGTTTTTTAGAGTTATTTGGTTGGGCTTTTGAGATTGTCTATTTTAAATTGAGTAGAGGCTAGTAGAGTTTAAACTTCTACTAGGCAAAAGCTCATGGGGAGGTGTTTCTTCAAATAGATATTTTTTTTTAAAAAGTTTAACAACCAAACAACTATAATTTTTTTTCTTTTCAAAAATTTTATTTTTAATAGATCTACTTTAAGTAGATCTTTTAAGTAGATCTTTTACCGATAGAAGTTTTTCAAAACCCAACCAAACAAACTCTAACTAATGAAAGGTATTCCCAACATATTTTGCCTTATTCCGAAAAATGAAAATAACAGGTAGTATACTGATATGTTCAATTTCCCTAATTTTTTCCTGATATCGTCAATCCTTGTATATTTCGAAGGTATATAGTCTACAAATTTAGAGTATCGTATAGTCTACACAGTTCAACTCTAGCACAGCCACTGCCGATGGGTGACCGTGAAAGGCTTCGCGACAGAGATCGGGATCGTGAACGCGACCGCGACAGAGACCGACGCCGAGAAAAAGAAGACCGAGACAGAGACAGGGAAAGAGACAGAGACAGAGACAGGGAGAGAAGCCGTAGTAAGCGTTCCCGTTCTCACACACCAGACCGCAGCCGCTCGCGACACAAGAGGTCGCCGGAGCGGTCTAACCGGCAGCCCCATCATCGGCATCGCACGCCCTCCCCCGAACCTCCACGGAAGCGTCACCGACAAGCCTCCGAAGACAAGGACCAGCAAAAGGCCGTCTCAGATTTTGTGGACGAAATCGCGAAGGAGCAGCAGCAGAAAAAAGACAACGGCAGCAATAACAATCACGAGAGCGATGAGAATAACGTTGACGAGGATGAGATTGAGATGATGAAGAAATTAGGGATTCCGGTGGGGTTCGATTCGACGAAAGGGAAGCCGGTGGCGGGTGCTGACGTCAGTGGGATTAGAGCAGTGACGAAGCGACAGCCGAGGCAGTATATGAACAGAAGAGGTGGCTTTAATCGTCCCTTGCCCATGGAGCGCAATCGTTAGAGCTTCATTGCTTTATTCATGTAAATCCGAGGTGAAGGGTTTTATCTTTCAAGTTTTTTCAGGATTATTTTAGTTTTAATTGTTTCTACTTTAGTTTTGGAATTTGGTTGAATTGCTTATGAATTTAAACTGATTTATAATTGAACTAACACTAGAAGTTGATTTTAGTTTTCTTTGACTCATTGTTCCTGTAACAAGGTTGCCATGTTTTGTTATCTGCTTCCAGTTTTCCACTGTGTTTTTAGTTGTCTGATTATACTTTGCTTAGTTTGTCTTTGTGGGGTGACTGTTTAATGCTTCTGAGTTGTTAAACTGTGTATTCAAAGTTACAAGATGCTCGTATCTCTCTTTTTCATTTGACATAATGATGTAGGACTGGGTTGTTCTCCAACATAATCTCAATGTGTTCTGTTATTCTGTACTAGACATATAGTGGTACATAGTGTAATTTTCTGTTGAGAGTTTTAATGTGGCACAAAAACTCTTAAAATTGATTGAGAGAGAAACTCGTAATTTGATATGCCAGCAGCCTGTTACCTTATGCTCTTTATCTGTTGTTTTCTTTGCTATAAATTAAATGGGAATCACAAGTTTATGACAAAATTATAATAATATAATTTGAATTATGAATCAGTTAGTGTGTAATGATACATCAAATTGCACCCTAGGTTGTGTGATAAAACTGAAAAAAGTCTTATAGATTTGATAGAATACTGAGATTCTAATCAATGTGTATTTATTATTGCTTATTGTTGTGACTTAAATTATCTTAGGGTTGTTGAATTGGAAATCAACTTGTGTTGTAATTTCTGAATGGAATGTATATATATTGACTCTGCCTATGGAGTTCACAATATAGTTTGAATGCTTCAAATTTCTTATTACTAAATTATGTGGTCAAAAGCCCGAAGATCCCAAAAAGAATGTTTGTCAGTTGTAGCTTTGTTAACATTTAGTTAACAAAAACAGTGTTGGCAGCATAGGGGTTTCACTTAACCGTGTGGCATTTAGATTTTTTTCTTAAATGTTACTTGGAGTTTAGTTTTCAGGTGTCACTTGTCTTCCTTTAGAATATCTTTACTCATTTGGAGTGTCTACTTTTCACTGTTCTACATAGTGAGTTGATAAGTTCATGTAACAAGCTTGATAGGTAAGGTGAAGGTTTTGGGCAATGCATGTTCGTATTCTCCCCAAGCTTTTATTGGAACGAATTACAATAGATGATGAAATGATGTGATGTGATGTCATGTGACTTTGGTCATTTAACTGAATTATAGTCTATGTTAATGAAAGGGAATAGTACCATAGACGGCGCCAAACTATTAACCATAAAAAACCGTTAGGATAAAGTTAATAGTTTAAGGAGGAGTGCGAGTGCTCTCCTGAAGTAAAAGGGGTCACAAAGGATGTGACTGCAAATAAAATGACTCTCTTTATGCTTAGGATCCTCAGGGGGTCCAGAATTCTGTTAGGCTCCTCAGACGAATCCTGTGGACTCTTGTGACGGATCCATAGGATATGTTCCCTTTCATGTGCAATTCCTACAAGGTGAAGTTGGTGTTCACCCTCCGACACTCAAGTCAATGAGGACACAAGGGCAACCGCTTGGAGAAAAATAACACAACAATGTGTTTGAAATAAGTAAAAAGAGAGAAAAAGAGTTTTAGAAAAGTCAAGAAAAAGTGCTCTCTTTGTAGGACTAAATGGTCTTATTTATAGTCATTTGTCATGGCGTTAAGGAGGACATGTATTCGTATTTTGTTGGTTCTTCTCATTGGCACATGCTCATGGTCTCCATGTGTGCACATGCCTTAGAGGGTGGAGATTGTGCCACCTAAGATTGGTTTACTTTTGGAGTCTTACATGGCGATTTGGTGTCAATTTGTTGATTTTCCATCGTAGAAGTATGTACAAGACTACAAGGTAGTTTTTTTGTCATTTCCCATGCGTATGGGACTACCTAGAATTAAGGAAAGGTTGCTGTAAATTTCTAACAACAGGCCCCCTTTGTTGACATAAAGTGGGAACAATTCCTCAGACTTCCCTTCCGGATTCCTACTGCTTTTGTTTGATTTCTTCATTTTGTTTTCTAGTGAGTTGAGATGTCCCTTCATCCATGCATTCATCCATTTCGTAGTCACAAAGCATTAATCCTTAGCCATAGGATCATTTTTCTACCTTTAAGGTGTACAAATTGTCTTATTAATGCATTGACTCACCTTTTCAATCCACATTTGTCGACAAGGGGGGTCTACTATCAGTAGTTTGCGGCAACTTTTCCTTAATTCTAGGCAGTACCATGTGCGTGGGAAATGACCAAGAAACCACCTTTTACATCACTATTCAATAGAAAATCAACAAATTGACACCAAATCACCATGGAAGGCTCCAAAAGTGCACCAATCTTTAGTGGCACAATCTCCACCCACCAAGGCATGTGCTCTCACATGGAGACCATGAGCATAGATATGCTAATGAGAAGAACCAACAAAATAAGGACACGTGCTTACCGCCATCGAAAATCACTATAAATAACTCTTTAGCCCTACCTTATAGGGACCTTTTTCTTAACTTTTCTAAAACTCTCTCTTTTTACTTAGTTCGAACACATAGATGTGTTATTTTTCTCCAAGTGTTTTCCTCTTTGTTCCCCTCATTGACTTGAGCGTTGGAGGGTGAACGCCGGTTTCACCTTGGCGTCTTTTGCTTTGTTTTGCAGGAATTGCACATGAAAGGGAACATATCATGTGGATCCGTCACAAGAGTGCCATAGGAGTCGTCTAAGGATCCTAAGCATAAAGAGAGTTATTTTATTTGTAGTCACATCCTTTGTGAACCATTTTACTTTAGGAGAGCACTCGTACTCCTTTAATTGTTAACTTAATCCTAACGATTTTTTTATGGTTAACAATAGTCTATGTTAATGAAAGGGAAAATATGAAGTGTGCTTGATTAGGTCGTTTCCACGAAACCATAATTTCAATTGATGTGAAACGGCTAATGCGGGTGTTTAGGGCATCCTAAGTGACTAGCAATTTTTCTCCTATGATTTCTTTCTCTTTTGTTGATCATTGTAGTAATTATGCCTTGATATACGCTTGAGACGGTGAGAATTGGGTGCATGGTTATAAAAGTGTGCCTAGACGCTGGGCGCCTTATGGTGCTATCTTGGAACCTTGAGACATGTCAGACGCATCGATGAGGCGCACGCCTGGCCTTTGGAGGCACTTGGCGCACGCCTGGCCTTTGGAGGCACTTGGCGCCTTGAGTGCGTCTCACAACCCAACATGATGATGTTATAAAGTTGGTTTTGTTTGAGTTCGAGATAGTTAGAGCCCAGAAACTAATTTGAACATCTTTAGGTTTTATTTTTCCTTTTTAATATGCTTGCAACTTTCAGTTTTTGTTGTTTATATGATGATTGCATGTTAATTGCTTTATGAATTATGACATGTTATTGATAGTTTGTAAAGTTCTAAACCATAAATTTAGCTTAATAACTTGAAATTTATTGGATAAATTAGGTCAATACAATTTTGGGTTTTTAGCAAAATTGCCCTACTTTAGGGGCCGAATTGCAAATCTACCCTAAAACCTAAATTAATTGCAAAAATACCCTAAAATGACCACAATACCCTTAATCATAACTACACCCTATTTACTAACTATATTAATTACATTTACTAACCACCAACCAACCATTTACCAACCCTTTAAACAAAACTAACAATTTACCATCATCTAACCCATTTTTTTTCTCTACATCTTCTAACATTTTTTTTCTTTCTTTACATCATCTAACCTTTTATTTTTTTTCTCTACATCTTCAAACCTTTTTTTTTTTTTTTTACATCACATTCCCTTTTCATATTTGAAGTTTAAAAAACATTGGGGAATTGTTTGAAGGGGTAAGTATTAGTTGTTAAAAAATAAATTTGAACAACCAAAATTGTTTTTAAAATCCGAAATGAGTTTTTTTTTTTTTTTTTTTTGAAAAACCATCGGGCCGGGGTGGCCCGACGTCGGGCACCCCTGACCCGATGGAAATTTTCATCGGGTCGGGGTGGCCCGACGTCGGGCACCCCTGACCCGATGGAAATTTTCATCGGGTCAGTGGTGCCCGACGTCGGGCCACCCCGACCCGATGGTTTTCCAATTTTTGAAAAACCATCGGGTCGGGGTGGCCCGACGTCGGGCACCCCTTGACCCGATGGAAATTTCCATCGGGTCAGGGGTGTCCGACGTCGGGCCACCCCGACCCGATGGTTTTTCAAAAATTTGGAAAACCATCGGGTCGGGGTGGCCCGACGTCGGGCACCCCTGACCCGATGAAAATTTCCATCGGGTCAGGGGTGCCCGACGTCGGGCCACCCCGACCTGATGGTTTTTCAAAAAATTGGAAAACCATCGGGTCGGGGTGGCCCGACGTTGGGCACCCCTGACCCAATGAAAATTTCCATCGGGTCAGGGGTGCCCGACGTCGGGCCACCCCAACCCGATGGTTTTCCAAAAAAATGTTTTTTTTTTTTTTTTTTTCCAAGCGTAATTTTGATTTGCAACATTGCTGCTAGTTATATACATAAATGTTGTTTTGATTTGTTTATACATTTTCTAGCAACAACACTCCTACTTTTTTTTAATCAAAATGAACTAGATGGTAACTGAATTTATAAAAAATTTGGCATTATTATTGTTTATATTTTCAACAAATCCATATCATTTTCTGTACCTGCAAACAAGACACTCCCAATATCTACAACACTTCTCAACTCCCAACATTTCAATTCACACACAATTACTACCACAGCGGATACAAATAGAAATCTCATTAATTAAACTAATAATCTGTTAATTACAATCATTTTCAACTGAATTACCTTCGACTAATATTATTACATGGCACTTGTTTAGATAACAAAAGTTGGTTTGTGGTATACCCATTCCCTTGATTTGGGTGGTGATGGGTGAATACAAATCCCAGGCAGTACAATTACATTGCAATACATTAAAAAACTTTTCTTCATCAGTTTTTTCTTCCTACTAACATTTTTGTGGTATGTTTTGATGCAGACTGGTTTCAGTTGGTCGAACGGGGTCGTTTTGGCATTCTTGGAGGAGTTTGGATGGCCTCAAGACCTGAGAAATAATTCAGTGAGCTATGGAACTCTAATAGATTAATTTTGACACACTCCAATGAAAGAAATACATGTTTTGTTATCTCAATAATGTGAGTCTGCCTCGATAGTTGTGGATCCACTTCGAATTTTGCAGCCATCCCCGTCCAAGCAGATAACTGCCTACAAAATGATAAAGTACGTAAAACTTTAATGCTGAATATACCGTGATATGAAAATTGTTAACAAAACAGATGCGCCAAATAAAACGGTAAATGGTCAATAATAAGCAGCTTCATTTAATTTCTACATTAACAATAACACTGGACAGTATTCTTTTCTTAAAAACATACAAGTGTATTACATCAGTGCAAACCAACATGGACAACTTCTCCATTGATATGTATCTTGTGGATCTTAAACAGGGTCTTGCCATGTACTAGAAGATTTTTGACATCTGCTTCTTCCTGAGGTTTAGTTTAAAGTCTACACTAATTTTAACCACCATCTTTTTTATATGGTTGGTTGCTAGAATCACCCAGCTTAAAGCAATTGAGTCTACCAATAACTCAGTGAAGGTTGGAGAGAGATTCAGAAGTCTAAGAGACAGGTTCAGTAATTTTACCAAGAAACTCAAAGGATTATAAAATGAGGATAATTACATTTCACCAATATAGTATGATGGAAATGACAAAGAAGCAATCATCATCTCTGCATAGATGAAACAGGTAAGCAAAATAAATCACTGCTGAATAACAAGAAAAACTGAAAATCTCAATGTTAATTACAAATAATTCTCAGAAAATAATTCAAATGTCAATATCAACTGAAAGCATCAACCACTTATCAAACCTATGCTGCTATGCATAATGAAAAGTAGAATAAAATCAACCAGAACTACTCTAGGGAGGCATTTAAAAACATTCATTAATAACATCCATGGACTGTATATAGAGTTTGAGATGCAACCTAATTCAACATATATAGTTGATCAAACAAGCAAGACAAGACATACCTCAAAGAGTCATTCATTAGCAATCCGAAATTCTCATCAAGTAATTCATAAGAGTCATTCATTCAGTTTCCTCACATCACACAATGAAAACAGAAATTTTGGTAAACTTATCTATATGTAAACTTTCATAATTTTTAAAAATATACAATCAGCTCTAAACGTTCCATGAACCCAGGCTGGTCTGTCAAAACAGAGTATTCCAACAGCCTTTGAAATGGTCTCAACAATACAATCAAAATCATGCTAATGGCTATTAATGACAAGATGAATCCAAACCAATCATGTACATGCCTATTCTCATAAACAAATTATAAAATTAGTCTAACGTATCTAAGAATAGAAGGTTTCAAATTAGAATAGAATTTATGTGCAGTTAGTTGAAAACCCAAGCAACAATTTCAACTAAATAAAATTGAAAATCCAAACCCAAACAACAATCACTACTAAAAAAATTGAAATCCGTAACAACAATTTCAATCAAAACCATACAATCCTAAATGTTAGGGTTCGAAACTCAAAATACCTTAAATGGAACCCAAATCGGCGATGTATGGCTGCGTCGGAATGAGAAGACGGCCAGAGACGACGCCGACGTGCTGTTGATGTTGTGACAAAGACGAAGACGGGGCGATGTTGACGTTGCAACTCGTCGACGAAGCCAACGAACACGTTGTGACTAAGAGGGCGTGATGTTCGACAAAGGCGAAGTCGACGACGGCGGCTGGAGGGATGGAAACTCGACGACGATGTTGGCGGCGATGGTTGGAATGTGATAGGGAGATATCGGGATGGGGTGGCAAGAGGGTTTGGGAAGGTTAGGGCAAATATGAGTGAAATTGGGTTTTTTCATGTTAAGGGTAACAAGGTCATTTCAGGGCAGTTTTGCAATTTATTTTTGTTTTAGGGTAGATTTGCAATTCAATCCCTAAAATAGGGCATTTTTGCTAAAAACCCTACAATTTTTATGAATTATTCCCATTGGGAAATTCATAAAAAACTATTATGCACCTTTTTTCAAAAAAAGTGTGCCTTTTCTTGCGCCTCGGGCTCATAGGGACCCTTGCGCCTAACGCCTAACTTTGTGGAATTTAGAATCGAGAATATTCAATTCTTGGTGAGATTCTAAATATTATTTTGTTATTGTGATATGATTATGCCAATCATACGTTATGTGGAACCATTCCTTTTTTTTTTTTTCCTTTTTTTTTTTTTTTTTTTTTTTTTTACGTATTTCTGTTGCATTTTTTTTTTCATTGAATATTTATATGCAAGAAAAAAACCTAGTTTTTATCCTAATAACAGTAGCGAATAAGGAATTAGACCAAGAAACGAATGTCCTCTTTTCCAAATCCTTTGATTTGATTTCCCTTTCATGAATCACCGAACAATGCTTTGAAAACCCAAAATCTTCCTCCTTATTTTTTCCTTTTCTTCTAGAGTTTACCTGCTTTCCTCTGATTTCTATCACCCTCACCCTCACCCTAATTCTCTTTAATTTATTGTCTATTTATTTCTCTGTTGTTTGTCCTACATCAGCTTTGAGTTGTTAATTGCTTACCTGCTGTTTAAGACATGGTTATATAATGAGTATGACTTTGGCATATGATATGCTGAAGAAAAGATTTTTCTGAACCTTCTTATCGGGATGGAAATCAAGCAGATTCAAAGTTAGAAATATTTAAAGGAAAAAAAAAAAAAAAGAGAAGTGTTTAGTATGGCTTGAAATTAAATTAAATGGTTTTTTTTTTTTTTTTTAAATTTAAAATTTAAGAACAACAACGCATGTCAAAGAATTATTGTCTAGCCTGCTTATACAAATGGTCAGGATCCCTAAGAAATTATCTGAAAATATATCCCATGGCTTGTGAGGCTAAGGGAACTTTAATAAATTGGAGTTGTCTGTATTCCCCGAGAGCTTGGTACCAATCTCTGAGAGAATCAGTGAACCGCGAGACGAATTCTCTTAAGATAGTTTCAAGGTTCTGTTCAGATTTAGCCATTTGCAGGTCAAGCCATGCACTCATCTTTGAAACCCGTTTTCTCCAAGAACTAGGAGAAGTGTCGTCAAGATTAAACCAAGGGCTATTTGTTGGTTTGGGCGGAGGACGACCTGAAACAGGTTCTTCGACAAAAGGAATGGGACCAGTGGAGGCGGTTTCATCAGGAGACTTAGGTCCGTGCCGAAGGTTGAGGGTCTGTGTGAGATGCCATAAAAACTTGGGTAAGATCTACATGATCATGAGGAGAGGAGGTTGCAGTATTCAGCCAGGACGAATGACAAGATGACTGGGAAGACTAAAAGGAAATATCTTCAGAAAAGGATGCCATATCAGACTTGGGTTAGGAGGAAAATGTTTTAGAGGCAAACAACATTGGGTCATATGAACTTGAAGCAACTTGTTTGTCTTTTCGCTTGGAAGGGGACCTTTTTTAGGTTTCTCTGGTGGAGAAAAGAGTATGGGATATTTTCGGAATAATTCACCAGTGGATCTAAAATGTCTGAAAAAATCATCAGGTTTGGATTGAGGCAAATGAGTAGGAGACATAGGGAAGAACAGTGATTGTGAATGAGAATAAGGTTTTGGTCTATAAGAATGATCTCTGTTCATCTGCTCAAGCTGTTCTTTAAGTTGTTTGATTTCTCTTTCTTTTGTATCAAAATCTAGGCCAGAGTACCCATGATCAATATATCTGTGAAGATAGAAATGTAGCTTTGCAATTCTGGACTGAAGATCAGAGGACATGTCTCTAAAAGTGGCATCAAGATTTTGGAGATGATGGTCATGTTGAGAAATATGTCGTGTAACTCGATCAATCTTTTGATTGATAGTGTAAAACTCTGTTTTGAGTCCTGGCATTGTGAGATTGCCAGTTGAGGACTTGTTCAGCCTGGGAAGGCTGCTTAAGAGAACCATCAGGTAGAACTTCAGTGGTTTTAACAAAAGGTCTGGAGAAATGAGTTTTCTCAGAATTTGAAGATGGCTCAAGTGGTGGAAAATCACAGTCATAATCTGAAGTCATATAACAAGGGACTGGTGGAGGTAAGTTTGGAACTACAAGTTCAGGCTGTGGAGGCAGAAGACCTTCAGGTCGTAAGATCTGGAATGCTCTGTCATAAATGGGTAAAGTTTTGTTTTTGATAGGATGTAAGCCTATCCAGGGACTGTCAGGGTTTTTTGGTTTGCGAGGATTGTTCCAGGGTTTACAGGAGGTAGAAGAAGTATCTTTAAGACAATCTCGACATATACAGTCTGCGTCACACATATTAGGATCAACATCCCAGATGAAGTGACCATTGATCTTATCGGTGTAGATCAGAGATCCATCAGCTTCAAAACTGTGGATAGGAATGTCATCTTCAATGGTGACTGGCTTGATCATAAGAGCTTGGAAGATCGGAGGAGTGTCTGAGTTGGAAGGAGTCTTGGAACCGATGAGGGGTTCATAAATTGTTTTGATAGAGCCATCTAGTTGGTGGACATATTTTGTATCTGTAGCGACAACAGGGGCTACGTTCTCGAATGCCTTTTCATAGTTCGTGATCCATTCGAGGGGCATGATTTCTGTAAGCTTGTCTCTGGGCAATTGCTTAGGGATTTAAAGGATGGTAGGAACTTCATCCTCTCTTTCAGCTTTGATAAAGATGGTGTCACCATTATGACCAAGAAGAGGGAGGTCCAGGGCGTGATCCTGAAGCCTATAGCCAAGTTGGTGATGAAGGGTAGCCATATAAGAGTTTGATTGCATAGTAGCACCAAGGATCTGAACTTGAACTTTCAGGCAGTTGTGGAGATTCTGATCTATCAAAGGAATGTTGAAATTGGGATAGTAAGTGAGAGATATACTACCAGCATGAAGAGTAGATAGGCAAGTACCAACGGCAGCATGTTCAAACTGAGTATAAATGGTGTTGAGCAAGGCCAGCCTGGCAGTAACAGGTAAGCCTTTTCGACCGTATAGGGAGAGAATGATATGGACATCACCTATGTGGAGATGGGAGTAACCTTCTCTGATCCATTGATCTATTATTTTCTGATCAATGGCAAGATCAACATATTGTTCACTTGGTGAGGCCGGAATTAAGCACTTGTCTAGGCCTGTGGACTGGACGTATTCTTAGATGGGAGGAGGTCTTATTTGAACAAGACGAACCATTCGAGTAGCAAGAGATCTGTTTCTTTTGAAGATGTTATACGGGTTAAGAAGGGGGAGAGAAGTTTCATTTATTTGAGTAGAGGCAGGGATATGAGTGTATTCTACTAAATCCTGTATCCTATTTGACTGGGTTCTTTGGATGGTAGGAGGAGGTAGAGACCTGGAAGAAGATAATCTATTAGGGATAGTGGTAGTGTTTGCCATTTCTAAAAATTCTTCCTTCTATACCATTTCTATGATACTTGTAATAGTCTAACTCTTTTTCTGAACTCCAGGTAGTCGAGACAGTCTCTGATACCAATCGGGTGGCAGGTACCCTTGGGTGTCTCTCTAGAGTTTATAGAGCTTTCCCCACAATGACGGTCTTAACCACGACCTAAACAAGGTACTAACATTTCAACCTTCCAGAGACAGACAGGGACCTTAAGCCTGAAGGACCAATCTCATCTTCTAATGTGTAGGATCCTCAACTAGAGGCAAGCACAGAGCATACTGAGATTATTATAGACTATTACTTATATCATAGACAGGCTTTCGAAGGAAGGGGAGGAAGTGTTTAGAAAGACATGAGAGTTATATTATATAAGAAATTTTATTGATTTCAGCTTCTAATTTTTACAAGGGACGAGGTCTCCTTATATAGAGGGAGAGATAGGATACATCCAAAACAACACACAGGAAAAACCATCGACGTGGAAAAAAATAAAAGCAAACTAAAGGGGCCGGTGGCCTACAATAATTACAACCCAACAAAAATAACATACAATAATTAAAGCATTAAAATTCACAGGATGGAGATAAGATCGGTCACTAGAGATTGATAAGGTCACAAGCTTTAATCACGGGCTGCTGAGGTCACAGACTAGATAGATTGCAAGTGGCATGATATTCATCATCTGAGTCGTTGGCTCAGGGCCAAGCGAAATCAAAGGGGTCTTGAGAGTCAATCATGTAGGAATCTTGGAAAGGGTTCCAGCTCTGAGAGGAGTCTCTAGAGATGTCAGGAAGGATGAAAACTTCGTCGGTGGAGACATGATTAACATCACAGAGGAAATTAAGCAGTGAGATCTAGAGATTGTGGGGGTATGTTTTTTGATAATCATAACTGGTGTTAGCTGTTCATAAGAGCCTTTTGTGGGGATTGTATCTGTAAGGCCTGTGGAGTATCCATATGCAGCAAACAGAGGCAACTGACTCATAATCAAGCTTCCAAAGGTTATATTATCCAATAAGTTTAGTGAGTTCTTTTTCCAGTTTGTTAAGGATGTGAACCATTGGAGGAAAATCCATAACAGAGAATTCTATTGGGAGGGATCATGGAGATGCCCGTATAAAGCCTGGAGTGGAAAAACGATGGCATGGTGGTGTAGAACTGATAAACACCAGAGGAACCAAAGGAGTTGAAGGGAGAAGTAGTAGAATGGTGGCATTATGAATGGGTCAAGAAATGGTCTGGACAGGTTGTTGACGGTGTGACGACAATCTTGACTGTTGATTTGGGATAGGTAGACCGGAAGATGGGCCTTGGCGAAGGTCTGGATCCAATCCAAAGAAGGTTGATGATTAGGTGGCAATGTAGCCATGAGTTCTGGTGGAAATGAGTAATCAGGTATGTCTGGTGGGGATGATGAGGGACCAGCAGGAGAAGTCATGAATATAAGGGGATAGTGACCTGTAGGAGTGATGAGATGGGTGAGTAGAGGTCTGGAGAGCATATCAGCAATTATATTATGGTGGCCTTTCACGTGGCGTACAGTGAAGTTATACCGAGCAAACCAATCTTTGAGTCTCAAAAGAAGAGGATTGGGAGGAATCTTATTGCGAAAATAGAGTATCTTTGGGAAGGATGAGTTGTCCATTTCAACAATAAAGTTCCTTGTCCTGAGGTGAAAATCCAACTTTTGGATTCTGTATTTGACTGCAAGAATCTCTTTATAGATAGTGTGATAATGCTGTTGGGCATCTTTGAATTTGCCACTAGCATGACCACAGTATCTCCTATAACCGTCTCGGTCTTCGATGAGAACGGCACCCTAGAAAATATCGCTGGCATCAGTTTGGAGGATAAGTTAGCCAAAAGAAGGGATGGTGAGGGTAGGAGGAGATTGAAAGATCTCCTTTAATTTGACGACGGCCTCAATATGGGTGGAACTCCAGGGAGGAGGACGCTTCTTGAGGAGCGTAGAGAGAACTGAGGTGTAACGACTGACATGTGGAATAAAATCTCTGACATAGTTGACGATACCAAGAAATTGTTTGACTTGTTTCACACTGAGATCAAAATCAGGGAAATCTAACAACCGGATAGCCAAATGAGGACCAGGGCGGTATTGTCCATTATAGATGTTCATGCCAATTGTTAGGATTATGCTCAATAGCAAGAGTGTAATATTGTAATTAACAATCTTTTTCATATTAATAAAGTGATTTCTGGTTTAACAAATCGTATAGCATTTATAGTTTAATATTATAATTGTCAAAGTAAATAATCATAAGGTCTAAAGACTATGAGAAAAGAAGAATTGTTCGTACATCTGGATATGTATGTGGTAGACACAATTCTTTAGTTAGTCTTTAATAATGTTCACAACTTAAGTTAAAGGTTGGGCACCTTTATCTTGTTAAAGTTGTAGAATTCTTTTGCTAGCATTTGAGTGGGATCAAATGAGATATGATGAGTCTAAAATCATCGGAGTGTCTTCGAGCAAAATAATCTAGTGCACTGGGTGCATTGAACTGGATCACAATGAAAAGCTTTATCTAGAACCGTCAATAGATAATAGTCTTTTCATTATCAGGACAATCGGAGAGTCTATTTTAATCCTGAGATAAATGATGGACTTATGGTTGCAAGTGATATCATTTGAGTTATCAATGAGTACGATTATATAGCATAATCTATCCTCGATAGTTTGGTGATATTCATTTGTTAATCGATAGAGGACTTCATTTATAGATATGGACATCGTGGCTCCATTTATTAAATGAGAGTATAATATCATCATATGGATGTTTTGAGGTAATTGAATATTAAATCTCAACGTTGAGTTTTCAATAGTGTCTATTGAAAACATGGCTTCTGGACAAGTCAAAATATCCAAGTTCAAAACGTGGTCATATGAGTAAATATGGTAACTTGGAGAGTTATAGGCGGTCTATGAACTCTTGACGATTACTGATATTAATCACGAGGATACACTATCTCCAACATGATTGTCTAGGGTATGAATGAGGAACATCTTCTTATTCTATCTTTATTTAAGAGTTCAATTTTAGCTCTTTATTGGAATGAGTTAAAATTAATGGATCGGGCCTAAGTGAATCATTTGTTGATTGTGATTAGGTTATGTCTATTGAAGCTTAAATTTAGATAGCCCGCCAAGATCCCCAATCCACACGGACTTGCATGGATCACTTGATATATTCTACCGGACCAATTTATGGGTCCATTTAGAATTGCATTTAATATATTAAGAATATAATTTGCACATTATTTATTTAATGGGCTACACAATTGTATTAATATATTAATGAAAGACATGTGGGCTTGTTTCTTTTAGTAAGAATGGGTCTGGTTCACATGTGAGCTTTTTATTTAAAGTCCAATAGATTAAATGAAATAAGAAATAATATATGGCCCATTTATTTTAAGTGGGGCGGCAAAGGTGAATAAATTAACCTAATATATTATTTCTTTCATTGTTTAATTAAATAAGAATTTATTAATTTATTAATTAATTGTTTAATTAAGAAACAAATCTTTTTCTGATAAGGAAATATATTTCCTAAAGCTATACTATTGGTAGTAGTATACTAAAAATAAAAGACTTGTTTGATAAGAAAATAAATAATTAATTTTATTTATTTAATCAAATAAGAAGTCTTTTAATTTAATCAAAAGAATAAAATATCTATGAGTTGGATTAGGGTTTGAAGTCTATTCTTTGATGGAAATTAGGGTGCAACACAAGCCTATTTTGGCATGTGATTTGTGGCAACCCTAGTTGTTTTTTAGAGAAGGATTTTCGGCAACCCTAAAAGAAAAGAGGAAAGAAATTAGGCCACCTATATAATACTTGTTATAGGGTTCGGCCACCTGAGTTTTTTATATATATACAATTTTCTTCTTCTTCTCAATTCAAAGAAAGTATTTTTATTCTACTAAAAACATAAAAGAGTGAATAGATTATTCTTTGATGGTACACTAATTGCTTGTTCATCAATAAGCTTGTGTGTACAACATCGATTTAGGTTCACGCGAGTTTCGATCATTAGATTGAGAACTCAAAAGTGACCGGAATAATCTTAGTCTTCTTTTGATTGTTTTGTGACTAACAAAAGAAAAGAAAAGTTTGTTTGTCCATTCTCAGGTTTGCAATTCAAAGAAAAGGGAGACCATGCTCATAGGTGATTCACGTTCGTGCTAGGATTGAAGATCTTGCGGATTACCATCGACGTAAGTCAATCGAATCACGCGACAAAAGGTATTATTCTTTTGTTGATTATATGTATGTTTAATTAATTAAAGGGTTAAGGTTCATAAAAAGAAAAAATTTTTAAAACTACTAAATCTAATTTTAGTCTCGCTTCCGCTGCGTGTACTACGGTATTTTTCCCTACAATTGGTATCAGAGCCTTGGTTGAACCCTTTTAATTAATTAACGTATATATACGTGGATCTATTTCTTTTTATTGTGATTATGCATGTTTAGAAAGAGATGGCACTCTAGGTATTCGCATATATAATTACATGTGATGTATGGATTTATATATGTTTTATGTGGATTGTTGTTGCTCGATTTTGGTCCTAGATTTTCAATGTAATTTTTGTTTCGGAATTGTAACAAGAAGGGTGGTCTATTATCGCCATAATTCCTTCTTGGTAGTTGCTAGGTTTTATTTTATTTTTTTAAATAAGTGCAGTATTTTTTATTATTACTGCAGTTTTTTTTATTTAATTTTATGTGCAATTTTATTTTGTAAAAGTACTGCAGTGAATAAAAAAAATAATTATTAATACTGCAGTATTTTATTATTTTATACTGCTGTAATGTATTCGGGTATTGAAGATTCGAAGACACGAAGACACGAAGAAAAACGAAGCAACCGGAACCGAGAACGAGCACCGTGCGCACCCTAGGAGTGGATTGGGCTGCGCATGGCAAGCCCAAACCTTGGTGGGCTGCGCACGGCAGCCCCTTTGTGGGGTTGTGGGCTGTGCACGCCCATGGAGGAGGCCGAGGGATGAGCGTATGGTTGATGGCCACCTGAAGATCTTGTATTCCTGACATTGTAATTTACTTGTTTTCTAGGATGGGCCAAAATTGTTGCTATTTAATTTTGCTTAAATATTACAATATTTGTTATTGTATGATAACATGACATATAGAATAGGAGTGCCACTCATATATCTCTTTTGGTATGAACATGCATTGAATGATTTAGGTATCTAAATTGGCATCTAGATAACTTGGTAAATCATTCTATGGGATTTAATCACACGCCTTAAATAATTGAGTGGGAGAAGGTGTTTTTGTAACACCTATGGCCTCCAAGGTTAGTTGAGCTTTATTTTATTGGTAATCCCCCCAAGGGGCGTCCATGAATGGAATTTAGCAACATACTTCCTTACAAGGATAGACTAGACAATGGACTCAAACGAGATCTACTCCCCAAGGAGGGATTTTCGTGAGAGAAAATTGAGGGTCGATATCTTGGTAACACACTCAATGTAATTTTATTGATATCCTCCCAAGAGTTCTTGTCAGTAAAATTGCAAGGCTAAAATTGAAAACGCTGGTTGTTATGTTAACAATTAGGTGGGACCTAGTCTAACTAGTAAATGGTGCGAACTCCCAAAGGAGGCGTAACATTTATGGGTGTTGATCACCGTTGAATTTTATGATTGAGTTATTTATTTAATTCAAGATAAATATTTAAAAGTGCTTTATCATGATTATTTACTTATATATGTTTTGTTTTATTCAGAAATCATGACCCCATCACTTATGAACATCCTGAAAGATAACACTTTAACTGGAGATAATTATGTCACATGGAAAAGGAAAATTGGGTTGTTGCTGCAAAGTGAAAAACATAAGTTTGTTCTAACTACTCCTAAACCACCTGCTCCTAATAATGAATCTAGCATAATGTATAGAGATGAGTATGAGCAGTGGAAGACTTCAGATGATATGGCAAAATGTTACATTATGGCCACTATCTCCGACGTGTTGCAACAGCAGCATGAAGGAATGGAGTCCGCTGCTGATATAATGATGTCTCTAGAGGAGATGTTTGCTATGAAGTCTAGGACGACTAAGAGAGAGGCAGTGACTGCTTTTATGAATCTTAGGATGAAACCTGGACAGGCTGTGAAAGATCACATGATGAAAGTCATAGCACATCTCAACATTGCTGAACTGCATGGCGCTGAGATAGATGGTGAGACAAAGATTGATATGGTTGTCAATTCATTGTCAGATTCCTTTGATCAGTTCAAATTGGACTACACTTTGAACAAAAAGGAATACACCTTACAAGGCCTGATGCAAGATGTTCAAAGTGCTGAAAAGATCCTTGTGAAAGGCAAAGGTCAAGAGATTCATATGGTTGGTAAAGTTGCTACTGTTAAGGCCCGTCAAAAGGTCAAGAAACAACAGAAGAAAAAGCAACTTGGGCCTATCAAGAAGGAGACCAAGAAAGTAACCAAGATCAAAGGGAAATGCTTCCTTTGTGGTGAAAAGGGACATTGGAAAGAAATTGCCCAAAGTCCCAGAAAAAAGGAAGAAGGTAATTGAATTATCTTGAAACATGTTTTTTGGCTGATTCTACAGATTCTTGGATCATAGACTCAGGAGCCACTAATCATGTTTGTTATTCCTTGCAGGGGTTCCAAGAAAGGAGAAAGCTGAGTAAGAATGAAATCAATTTGCGCTTGGGCAACGGAACGTTAGTGTCTGCAAGTGCAGTGGGAGATATTAGAGTTTATTTGGATTCTAGAAGGCATTTAGATTTATAGACGTTTATTATGTACCTCAATTCAAGAGGAATTTAATTTCAGTTTCTTGTTTGAATAAATTTGGATATTCGGTTACTTTTAATAAAGTTTTTTTATTAGTAAGAATGACAAAATTATTTGCCAAGGTACATTGGAAAACGGTCTATACTTTTTGCATAGAAATATCTCTCACTCGTTAGACACAGAATAACGGAACCTAATCATAAAAGAGTAAAATTATCAAGATGAAACCTACCTTTGGCATTTACGCTTAGGTCATATTAACCTTAATAGGATTAAAAGATTGGTATGTGACGGACCTTTGAGTGACTTAAAGGTTGATGATCTACCAACTTGTGAATCTTGTTTGGAAGGTAAAATGACCAAAAGGACGTTCTCTGCCAAAGGTGCAAGAGCCACTGAATGTTTAGGATTGATACACACTGATGTATGTGGACCTATGAGCATTCAAGCTAGAGGTGGATATGAGTACTTCATCACCTTCACGATGATTACTCGAGATTTGGTTATGTGTATCTCATGCATAAGTCGGATGCTTTTGACATGTTCAAAGCATTCAAAGCTGAAGTGGAAAATCAGCTTGAGAAACACATAAAAATCTTGAGATCTGATCGTGGTGGAGAATATCTATCTGGTGAGTTTCAGCAATATCTTATTGATAATGGGATAGTTTCTCAGTTTTCTGCACCAGGTACACCTCAACAGAATGGGGTAGCAGAAAGGAGAAATAGAACTCTTTTGGATATGGTTAGGTCTATGTTGAGTTATTCAACACTTCCTATTTCTTTTTGGGGATATGCTTTACAAACTGCTATATACATTCTAAACGATGTACCATCTAAGTCTGTTCCTAAAACACCGCATGAGTTGTGGACTGGGCGCAAGCCTAGTTTACAACACTTAAGGATATTTGGTTGTCCTGCGCATGTGTTAAAAGGAAAGACAGAAAAGATGGAGTCCCGTTCAGAAACATGTATATTTGTAGGGTATCCAAAAGAAACTAAAGGATATTATTTCTATAGTCCTTCAGATCTTAAAGTATTTGTTTCGACAAATGCTAAATTTCTGGAAAAGGACTATATGAATGATTTTGTGCCTAGAAGTAGAATTGTCCTGAATGAGATGTCAGGAGATACAATTCCACGAGAGGTTACACAACCTAACCCAATTGTAAGTTCCGATCCAACACAAGATCAACAACCTACCATTCCTCGTCGTAGTGGGAGGGTTAGAACACAACCCGAAAGATACATCGGTCTGGGAGAATCAGTGGAGAATCTCCCGGACGACGATGATCCCTATACGTACAAGGAAGCTATGGAGGATGTTGATAGTCGCCATTGGCAAAAGGCAATGCAATCCGAGATTGAATCTATGTTCGATAACAAAGTCTGGTCCCTTGTAGACTTGCCTAAAGGGATAAAACCCATTGGGTGCAAGTGGGTATACAAGAGGAAAAGAGGTATGGATGGAAAGGTGGAAACCTTTAAAGCTAGATTGGTAGCTAAAGGGTATACACAGAAAGAAGGTATCGATTACGAGGAAACCTTCTCTCCTGTGGCCATGCTTAAATCCATTAGGATACTCTTATCCATTGCAGCATCTTTAGATCTAGAGATTTGGCAAATGGACGTCAAGACAGCTTTCCTAATGGAAGTCTTGACGAAAGCATCTACATGATGCAACCAGAGGGATTCATTGAAAAGGGCCAAATGGAAAGGTATGCAAGTTGCAGAAATCCATATATGGATTAAAGCATCCAGATCCTGGAACATAAGGTTTGATCAAGCTGTCAAAGGTTTTGGATTTATTCAGAATCCTGACGAACCTTGTGTATACAAAAGGATTAAAGGCGACAAGTTGGTTTTCCTGATTCTTTATGTTGATGATATACTACTCATTGGAAACGATGTAGGTGTATTGACATCAGTAAAAGAATGGTTAGCAAAACAATTTGATATGAAGGACTTAGGAGAAGCAAGTTTTATTCTAGGTATCCAAGTAATAAGGGATAGAAAGAATAACGATTGCATTATCCCAAGCTTCATACATAGACAATCTTGTCTAGGTTTTCCATGCAGGATTCCAAGAAAGGTATGTTACCTTTCAGACATGGAATCAAGCTTTCTAAGGAACAAGTTCCTAAGAATGAGCATGAAGAGCAATTCATGAGTAGAGTTCCATATGCCTCGGCAGTTGGAAGTCAATCAAGCTTTCTAAGGAACAAGTTCCTAAGAATGAGCATGAAGAGCAATTCATGAGTAGAGTTCCATATGCCTCAGCAGTTGGAAGTCTCATGTATGAATCTTTGTACTAGACCAGATATTTATTTTGCTGTTGGCATAGTTAGCAGGTTTCAATCGAATCTGGTCCTGATCACTGGACGGCAGTCAAGCATATTTTCAAGTATCTCGTCTCAGATAATATGCTTGTATACTCTGGAGGGGATTGGTTCCCGTTGGGTATACAGATTCTGATTTCCAATCAGATTCTGACTCCAGAAAATCCCATCAGGGGCTGTGTTTACTATTGGAGGAGGAGCAGTCATATGGAGGAGTATCAAGCAATCTTGTATTGCTGATTCCACCATGGAAGCTGAGTATGTTGCTGCATGCGAGGCTGCCAAAGAGGCTGTTTGGCTCCGCCAATTCTTGATTGACTTGGAAGTGGTTCCTAGTGCGAATAAGCAGATCACTATCTACTGTGACAACAGTGGAGCAGTGGCTAATTCGAAAGAACCAAGAAGTCACAAGAGAGGAAACACATTGAAAGAAAGTATCATCTTTTAAGGGAGATTGTTCAAAGAGGTGACGTGACGATTACCAAAATCGCGTCAGCAGAAAATCTAGCGGATCCCTTCACAAAGGCTCTACCTCAGAAGAGTTTCGATGGGCATCTAGAGAACATGGGCATGAGAGATATGACACATTTGCTATAGCGCAAGTGGGATTGTTAGGATTATGCTCAATAGCAAGAGTGTATATTGTAATTAACAATCTTTTTCATATTAATAAAGTGATTTCTGGTTTAACAAATCGTATAGCATTTATAGTTTATATTTAATTGTCAAAGTAAATAATCATAAGGTCTAAAGACTATGAGAAAAGAAGAATTGTTCGTACATCTAGATATGTATGTGGTAGACACAATTCTTTAGTTAGTCTTGAATAATGTTCACAACTTAAGTTAAAGGTTGGGCACCTTTATCTTGTTAAAGTTGTAGAATTCTTTTGCTAGCATTTGAGTGGGATCAAATGAGATATGATGAGTCTAAAATCATCGGAGTGTCTTCGAGCAAAAGATCTAGTGCACTGGGTGCATTGAACTGGATCACAATGAAAGCTTTATCTAGAACCGTCAATAGATAATAGTCTTTTCATTATCAGGACAATCGAGAGTCTATCTTAATCCTGAGATAAATGATGGACTTATGGTTGCAAGTGATATCATTTGAGTTATCAATGAGTACGATTATATAGCATAGTCTATCCTCGATAGTTTGGTGATATTCATTTGTTAATCGATAGAGGACTTCATTTATAGATATGGACATCGTGCTCCATTTATTAAATGAGAGTATAATATCATCATATGGATGTTTTGAGGTAATTGGATATTAAATCTCAACGTTGAGTTTTCGATAGTGTCTATTGAAACATGGCTTCTGGACAAGTCAAAATATCAAGTTCAAAATGTGGTCATATGAGTAAATATGGTAACTTGGAGAGTTATAGGCGGTCTATGAACTCTTGGCGATTACTGATATTAATCACGAGGATACACTATCTCCAACATGATTGTCTAGGGTATGAATGAGGACATCTTCTATTCTATCTTTATTTAAGAATTAATTTTAGCTCTTTAGTTAATGAGTTAAAATTAATGGATCGGACCTAAGTGAATCATTTGTTGATTGTGATTAGGTTATGTCTATTGAAGCTTAAATTTAGATAGCCCGCCAAGATCCCCAATCCACACGGACTTGCATGGATCACTTGATATATTCTACCGGACCAATTTAGGGTCCATTAGAATTGCATTTAATATATTAAGAATATAATTTGCACATTATTTATTTAATGGGCTGCACAATTGTATTAATATATAATGAAAGACATGTGGGCTTGTTTCTTTTAGTAAGAATGGGTCTGGTTCACATGTGGGCTTTTTATTTAAAGTTCAATATTAAATGAAATAAGAAATAATATATGGCCCATTTATTTTAAGTGGGGCGGCAAGGGAATAATTAACCTAATATTATTTTCTTCATTGTTTAATTAAATAAGAATTAATTAATTTATAATTAATTGTTTAATTAAGAAACAAATCTTTTTCTGATAAGGAATATATTTCCTAAAGCTAAGAAATAATAATTAATTTTATTTATTTAATCAAATAAGAAGTCTTTTAATTTAGTCAATAAAAAGAATAAATATCTATAAGTTGGATTAGGGTTTGAAGTCTATTCTTTGATGGAAATTAGGGTGCAACACAAGCCTATTTTGGCATGTGATTTGCGGCAACCCTAGTTGTTTTTTAGAGAAGGATTTTCGGCAACCCTAAAAGAAAAGAGGAAAGAATTAGGCCACCTATATAATACTTGCTATAGGGTTCGGCCACCTGAGTTTTATATATATTACAATTTTCTTCTTCTTCTCAATTCATAGAAGTATTTTTATTCTACTAAAACAAAAGAGTGAAGATTATTCTTTGATGTACACGAATTGCTTGTTCATCAATAAGCTTGTGTGTACAACATCGATTTAGGTTCACGCGAGTTTCGATCATTAGATTGAGAACTCAAAAGTGACCGAAATAATCTTAGTCTTCTTTTGATTGTTTTGTGACTAACAAAGAAAAAGAAAAAGTTTGTTTGTCCATTCTCAGGTTTGCATTCAAAGAAAGGGAGACCACGCTCATAGTGATTCACACGTTCGTGCTAGGATTGAAGATCTTGCGGATTACCATCGACTAAGTCAATCGAATCACGCGCAAAAGGTATTATTCTTTTGTTGATTATATGTATGTTTAATTAATAATTAGGGTTAAGGTTCATAAAAAGGAAAAATTTTTAAAACTACTAAATCTAATTTTAGTCTCGCTTCCGCTGTGTGTACTGCAGTATTTTTTCCCTACACCAAGAAAGTCAATTTCGGGTTTGCCAACTATGCTTTTCTTTTCGAGAGCATGATACCGTAATGATGAACAATGTCATGAAATTGTTAGAGAAGAATATTGTGAGAGGTATCATCTAGAGGGAACAGGAGGATGTCATCAATGTAGATGAGGGCTGAGTGTAAGAGGGGATGGAAAATTCTGGTAACGGCCTTTTGGAAAAGGGATGGAGCAGTTTTTAAACCAAAAGGTAGAACGGTCCATTGATATTGGCATTGGGGAGACAGAATGCAGTTTTATACCTTTCATCTGGATGGATGCCATTTTCTAGAATGCACCTTTGAGATCAAATTTTAGAAGATCGTGGCTCTAGGGCTGAGAGAATAAGACATTTGGCCTAGGAACAGAGACTTGTTTATCTCTGAGAAAAAGGTTGAGAGGTTTGTAATCGACGACCAGTCTCTTTTTTCCTCTGAGTAACTCGGCGTTTTTCAACATAAAAGGCTTGGCACGCCCAAGGAGAAGAAGTGTGTTTGATTAGACCTTGACGAAGAGTTCATTGCATTCTTGGCCAGTTGGAGGTCTGAAGGTGACATGCCTGAGTGGGTATTATTATCTTCATTGAGCTTAAAAGGGCTTATAAAAAAATCTGGATTTTTCCACAAAGGAGAATGGTGAGAGAAAGTGGCATGACTGTCAACACAACATTGGAGCAATTTATTCTGATTAGTTCAAAGGGTGATTGAATCTCTGAGAGTGGGAAGATCTTTGGAACATCAGAAAAGGTTTTGAAATCCTTTTTGTATCAAATCCCGGTAGGGAGAATCCGGAGGGATTTACTTTGGCAAAAACATCCCAGCCTATAGAATGTCTTTATCTGGAAGAGAGTACCAATGACTTGGACCCAAAGAGTGAAGGATGGAAAGACTTAATACCAATCTTTTTTTTAGAAATGAGATTAGTAGAAAAAATTTTCCATCACGGCTTTGAAATGCCGAACATGGGGTTTCCAATATTCTGGAGGAAGGACCTTTTGATTCATCATGTGGTGTGAGAGCCTGTGTCAAAATAAGCGATGACATCAACTGGTTTGGAGTATTGTCAGGCAGAATCCGAACCGGAGCTTGAGGACTGGAATGAGAAATAAGCTGAGTAGCCTGGTAGGATTCTGGAATAGAGCTGTAGTCTGAGGAGCTAGAATATTCTGAGTCAGAAAGATCTTCTTGGAGAACAAAGGTTATGGTGTGATCTGCACTATCTTGTTCAGAGAAATTGATTCAATGTTCTGCATCGTACGGAACTTCATCAGCAATGTCTTTTTAACTGTTGAACTATCTATCTGGCGGATTTGGCTTTCTTGTTGGGACATTTCTTTGCAAAATGTCCTGATTTGCCACAGATATAACACCGTTGGGATTTATTCTAGCCTCGTTTTGCTTTCTTTCAGAAGAACTTGAATCTTTTGGAGCTGCATTTTTTATTCTTGAAGTGTTTGAAATGATTCTTCTTTTAGTCTTGCGTGTGCAGGAGCCTAAAGATTTGCACTTGATTTGGAGAGAAGGCTATTTACATTGGGATTGTAGTTTCTTACCTTCTGTGAGCATCTTAGAGAAGAATCTTTGAGTAGCACAGAGTTTATCAAGGGAGCTTAGAGCATACATGTGGAGTTCACCTAAGGATGTGTCATTGAGAGAATGTCTTGAGGTGTCTACTTTTCTTTGTATCTCATCTTGGAGCTCGTCGGGAAGAGAGTTGACATAGACTTGTTTAAGACTATGATTATTGATACCACCAAGAGTGTGATATCTTTGGGACATTCGTCTATAATGGAATTCAATGTAAGCTCTAAGAGGCACCTAGGGTACCTGCCACCCTTGGTATCAGAGCCTGTCTCGACTACCTAGAGTCCAGGAAAAGAGTTTGACTATTACAAGTATCATAGAAATGGTATAGAAGGAAGAATTTTCAGAAATGGCAAACACTACCACTACTCCCTCTGCTTCTACTTTAGTCCCTAATAGATTATCTTCTTCCTATCTCTACCTCCTCCTACTATCCAAAGAACCTAGTCAAATAGGATACAGGATTTAGTAGATTACACTCATATCCCTGCCTCTACTCAAATAAATGAAACTTCCCCCCCTTCTTAACCCGTATAACATCTTCAAAAGAAACAGATCTCTTGCTACTCGAATGGTTCGTCTTGTTCAAACAAGACCTCCTCCCATCAAAGATACGTCCAGTCCACAGGCCTAGACAGGTGCTTAATTCCGGCCTCACGAAGTGAACAATATGTTGATCTTGCCATTGATCAGAAAATGATAGATCAATGGATCAGAGAAGGTTACTCCCATCTCCACATAGGTGATGTCTGTATCATCTCTCCCTACACTGCCGAAAAGGCTTACCTGTTACTGCCAGGATGGCCTTGCTCAACACCATTTATACTCAGTATGAACATGCTGTCGTTAGTACTTGCCTATCTACTCTTGATGCTGGTAGTATCTCTCACTTACTATCCCAATTTCAACATTCCTTGGTGTTACTATGCAATCCTTGAAAGTTTAAGTTCAGATCCTTGGTGCTACTATGTAATCAAACTCTTATATGGCTACCCTTCATCACCACTTGCCTACCGGCTTCAAGATCATGCCCTTGACCTCCCTCTTCCTGGTTATAATGGTGACACCATCTTTATCAAAGCTAAAAAAGAGGATGAAGTTCCTACCATCCTTCAGATCCCTAAGCAATTGCCCAGAGACAAGCTTACGAAAATCATACCCCTCGAATGGATCACGAACTATGAAAAGGCATTCGAGAATGTAGCCCCTGTTGTCGCTACAGATACAAAATATGTCCACCAACCAGATGGTTCCATCAAACAATTTATGAACCCCTCATCGGTTCCAAGACTCCTTCTAGCTCAAACACTCCTCTAATCTTCCAGGCTCTTATGATTAAGCCAGTCACCACTAAAGATGACATTCCTATCCACAGTTTTGAAGTTGACGGATCTCCGATCTACACCGATAAGATCAATGGTCACTTCATCTGGGATGTTGATCCTAATATGTGTGACGCAGACTGTATATGTCGAGATTGTCTTAAAGATACTTCTTCTACCTCCTGTAAACCCTGGAACAAACCTCGCAAACCAGAAAACCCTGACAGTCCCTGGATAGGCTTACATCCTATCAAAACAAACCTTTACCTATTTATGACAAAGCATTCCAGATCTTACGATCTGAAAGTCTTCTGCCTCCATAACCTGAACTTGCAGTTCCAACTTACCTCCACCAGTCCCTTGTTATATGACTTCAGATTATGACTATGATTTTCCACCACTTGAGCCATCTTCAAATTCTGAAAAAACTAGTTTCTCCAGACCTTTTGTCCAAACCACTGAAGTTCTACCTGATGGTTCTCTTAAGCAGCCTTCCAGGCTGAACAATCCTCAACTGGCAATCTCACAATGCCAGGGCTCAAAACAGAGTTTTACACTATCAATCAAAAGATTGATCGAGTTACACGACATGTTTCTCACATGACCATCATCTCCAAAATCTTGATGCCACTTTTAGAGACATGTCCTTTGATCTCCAGTCCAGAATTGCAAAGCTACATTCCGATCTTCACAGATAATTGATCATGGGTACTCTGGCCTAGATTTTGATACAAAAGAAAGAGAAACAAACAGCTTGAGCAGATGAACAGAGATCATTCTTACAGACCAAAACCTTATTCTCATCACAATCACTGTTCTTCCCTATGTCTCCTACTCATTCGCCTCCATCCAAACCTGATGATTTTTCCAGACATTTTAGATCCACTGGTGAATTATTTTGAAAATATCCCATACTCTCTTTTCCACCAGACAAACTTAAAAAAGGTCCCCTTTCAAGCGAAAAACAAACAAGCTGCTTCAAGTTTATATGACCCAGTTCTGTTTGCCTCTAAAACATTTTGCTCCTCACCCAAGTCTGATATGGCGTCCTTTTCTGAAGATACTTCCTCTCAGTCTTCCCAGTCATCCTGTCATTCGTCCTGGCTGAATACTGCAGCCTCCTCTCCTCATGATCATGCAGATCTTACCCAAGTTTTTATGGCATCTCGTACAGACCCTCAACCTTTGGCACGGACCTATGAGTCTCCTGATGAAACTGCCTCCACTAGTCCCATTCCTTTTGTCAAAGAACCACCGAACCTGTTCCAGGTCATCCTCTGCCCAAACCAACAAATGGCCCTTGGTTTATCTTGACGACACTTCTCCTAGTTCCTGGAGAAAATAGGTTTCAGAGATGAGCGCATGGCTTGACCTGCAATTGGCTAAATCTGAACAGAACCTTAAACTATCTTAAGAGAATTCGTCTCGCGGTTCACTGGTTCTTCAGAGATTGGTACCAAGCTCTCGGGGAATACAGACAACTCCAATTTGTTAGAGTTCCCTTAGCTCACAAGCCATGGAATATATTTTCAGAGAATTTCTTGGGGATCCTGACCATTTTTATAAGCAGGCTACAAGAATTCTTTGACATGCATTGTTGTTCCCTCAAGAGAAAGGACATTGAATTCCATTATAGACGAATGTCCCAAAGATATCACACTCTTGGTGGTATCAATGATCATAGTCTTAAACAAGTCTATGTCAACTCTCTTCCCGACGAGCTCCAAGATGAGATACAAAGAAAAATAGACACCTCAGGACGTTCTCTCAATGACACATCCTTAGGTGAACTCCACATGTATGCTCTGAGCTCCCTTGATAAACTTTGTGCCACTCAAAGATTCTTCTCTAAGATGCACAGAAGGCAAGAAACTGCAGTCCCAATGTAAACAGCCTTCTCTCCAAATCAAGTGCAAATCTTAGGCTCCTGCACATGCAAGACTAAAAAGAAGAATCATTTCAAACACTTCAAGAATAAAAAAGGCAGTTCCAAAAGATTTAAGTTCTTCATAAAGAAGCAAAACGAGGCTGGAATAAATCCCAACGGTGTTATATCTGTGGCAAATCAGGACATTTTGCAAAGAAATGTCTCAACAAGAAAGCCAAATCCGCCAGATTAGTTCAGGAGTTAAAAGACATTGCTGATGAAGTTCCGTCCGATGCAAACATTGAATCAATCTTCTCTGAACAAGATAGTGTAGATCACACCACAACCTTTGTTCTCCAAGAAGATCTTTCTGACTCAGAATATTCTGGCTCCTCAGACTACAGCTCTATTCCAGAATCCTATCAGACTACTCAGCTTATTTCTCATTCCAGTCCTCAAGCTCCGGTTCGGATTCTGCCTGACAAATACTCCAAACCAGTTGATGTCATCGCTTATTTTGACACAGGTTCTCACACCCACAATAATGAATCCAAAGGTCCTTCCTCCAGAATTTTGGAAACCCCATGTTTGGCATTTCAAAGCTGCTGATGGAAAAGTTTTTTCTACTAATCTCATTTTTAGAAAAAAGATTGGTATTAAGTTCTTTCCATCCTTCACTCTTTGGGTCCAAGTCATCGGTACTCCTCTTCCAGATAAAGACATCCTTCTAGGCTGGGATGTTTTCTACCAAAGTAAATCCCTCCGGATTCTCCCTACCGGGATTCGATACAAAAAGGATTTCAAAGCCTTTTCTGATGTTCCAAAGATCTTCCCACTCTCAGAGATTCAATCACCCTTCAGAAGAAATTGCTCCAATGTTGTGCTGACAGTCATGCCACTTTCTCTCACCCTTCCTTTGTGGAAAAATCCAGATTTCTTTATTAAGCTCCCTTTTAAGCTCAATGAATAATAATCCTACGAAGGCCACCCACTCAGGCATGTCACCTTCAAACCTCCAACTGACCAATGAAGAATGCAATGAACTTCTTCGTCAAGGTCTAATCGAACACACTTCTTCTCCTTAGGCGTGCAAGCCTTTTATGTTGAAAAACGCTCCGAGTTACTCAAGGAAAAAAGAGACTGGTCGTCGATTACAAACCTCTCAACCTTTTTCTCAGAGATACAAGTTCCTGTTCCTAGCCAAATGTCTTATTCTCTCAGCTCCCTAGAGCCACGATCTTCTCAAAATTTGATCTCAAAGGTGCATTCTGGCAAATTGGCATCCATCCAGATGAAAGGTATAAAACTGCATTCTGTCTCCCCAATGCACAATACCAATGGACCGTTGTACCTTTTGGTTTAAAAACTGCTCCATCCCCTTTCCAAAAGGCCGTTACCAGAATTTTCCATCCCCTCTTACACTCAGCCCTCATCTACATTGATGACATCCTCCTGTTCTCTCCAGATGATACCTCTCACAATATTCTTCTCCAATGGTTTCATGACATTGTTCATCACTACGGTATCATGCTCTCCGAAAAGAAAGCATAGTTGGCAAACCCAAAATTGACTTTCTTGGCATGAACATCTATAATGGACAATACCGCCCTGGTCCTCATTTGGCTATTCGGTTGTTAGATTTCCCTAATTCTGATCTCAGTGTGAAACAAGTCAAACAATTTCTTGGTATCGTCAATTATGTCAGAGATTTTATTCCACATGTCAGTTGTTACATCTCAGTTCTCTCTACGCTCCTCAAGAAGCGTCCTCCTCCCTGGAGTTCCACCCATACTGAAGCCGTCGTCAAATCAAAGGAGATCTCTCAATCTCCTCCTGCCCTCACCTTCCCTTCTTCTGGCCAGCTTATCCTCCAAACTGATGCCAGCGATATTTTCTGGGGTGCCGTTCTCATCGAAGACCGAGACGGTCAAAGGAGATACTGTGGTCATGCTAGTGGCAAATTCGAAGATGCCCAACAGCATTATCACACTATCTATAAAGAGATTCTTACAGTTAAATACGGAATCCAAAAGTTGGATTTTCACCTCAGACAAGGAACTTTATTGTTGAAATGGACAACTTATCCTTTCCAAAGATACTCGATTTTCGTAATAAGATTCCTCCCAATCCTTTTCTTTTGAGACTCAAAGATTGGTTTGCTCGTATGACTTCACTGTGCGCCACGTGAAAGGCCACCATAATATAATTGCTATATGCTCTCCAAACCTCCACTCACCCATCTCATCACTCCCACAGGTCACTATCCCCTTATATTCATGACTTCTCCTGCTGGTCCCTCATCGTCCCCACCAGACATACCTGATTACTCATTTCCACCGAACTCATGGCTACATTGCCACCTAATCATCAACCTTCTCTGGATCAATCCAGACCTTCGCCAAGGCCCATCTTCCGGTCTACCTATCCCAAATCAACAGTCAAGATTGTCGTCACACCGTCAACAACCTGTCCAACCATTTCTTGACCCATTCATAATGCCACCATTCTACTACTTCTCCCATCAACTCCTTTGGTTCCTTTGGTGTTTATCAGTTTACACTATGCCATCATTTTTCCACTCCAGCTTTATACGACATCTCATGATCCGTCCCAATAGAATTCTCTGTTATGGATTTTCCTCCAATGGTTCACATCCTTAACAAACTGGAAAAAAGAACTCACTAAACTTATTGGACAATATAACCTTTGGAAGCTTGATTATGAGTCAGCTGCCTTGTTTGCTGCATATGGATACTCCACAGGCCTTACAGATACAATCCCCACAAAAGGCTCTTATGGACAGCTAACACCAGTTACGAATGGTTTACAACTTATGATTATCAAAAAACATACCCCAACAATCTCCAGATCTCACTGCTCAATTTCCTCTGTGATGTTAATCATGTCTCCACGACGAAGTTTTCATCCTTCCTGAATCCCTAGAGACTCCTCTCAGAGCTGGAACCCTTTCCAAGATTCCTACATGATTGACTCTAAGACCCCTTTGATTTCGCTTGGCCCTGCTCCATCTATGAGCCCACACTCAGATGATGAATATCATGCCACTTGCAATCTATCTAGTCTGTGACCTCAGCAGCCCGTGATTAAAGCTCATGACCTTATCAATCTCTAGACCGATCTTATCTCCATCCTGTGAATTTTAATGCTTTAATTATTGTACGTTATTTTTGTTGGGTTGTAATTATGTAGGCCTCCGGCCCCTTTAGTTTGCTTTTATTTTTTGCCATGTCAATGGTTTTTCTTGTGTGTTGTTTTGGATGTATCCTATCTCTCCCTCTATATAAGGAGACTCGTCCCTTGTAAAAATCAGAAGCTGAAATCAATAAAATTTCTATATATATAACTCTCATGTCTTTCTAAACACTTCCTCCCCTTCCTTCGAAAGCCTGTCTATGATATAAGTAATAGTCTGTAATAATCTAGTATGCTCTGTGCTTGCCTCTAGTTGAGGTCCTGCACATCAGAAGATGAGATTGGTCCTTTAGGCTTAAGGTCCCTGTATGTCTCTAAGGTTGAAATGTTAGTACCCTGTTTAAGCCGTGGTTAAGGCCGTCATTGTGGGAAAGCTTATAAACTCTAGAGGCACCCAGGGGTACCTGCCACTCGATTGATTTATATAATGATATTAAAAATATATTGTAATAATTAATATAAAAGATTTATATCAGTGAAAGAGAATGGATGGAAGTGTTGTTATATTTTTATTTGTTTGAATGAATTTCATATATTCTTATATCTAGCTTTTGTTCAATTTAGATGGTTTGAGTCTTCTGGCACAGTTGAATTAAGGAGATGACTTGGATATGGTTGAAGCCCGGCATTGGGACCAAAGGAAGGAGGAAGCTATATTAGATTTTATGGAGAACTTATTCTGCATCTAACTGTGACCTTTCAGACAGAATCTTCATTTTGTTCTGGTATGTTGTAGTTGATCCATTTGTGATCAGAATGGGCTTGTAAGCCTCTATGATCACTCCTACTGTGTGGTTTCTGAGCTATAATAAGCTATGCCTATGCATGATCCTATCTTTAACTCTTAGACTTGTGCTTTTTGACGTATCTCGCATGTGGTGTTCATCCATTCCATTCCTGGGCACACCCCACCTAGAGTTTATTTTGATGTAGTATGCACTACACTTGTTTTTTCTCATGATACATTAGATTGGATAGATATTAAGCTCCAATAGAACAACCCACCATTAGGCATATACTATCTGCATGAAGCAGACCCATGTTTAAAGAGATTAAAGCAGAAGTTGAAGATCTCATTTCCGTCTTTGATTGGTATTTATCTCATTCTGTATTGTAAAAACAGCGAACTTGATCCGAGCTATGCAAGTGCAGTGCTGCAAGGACCAATTTATCTCTTTCTGTTTGTGGCAGTGGATGCTTTTAGTGACATCTACTCCAGGTATGCACCAAGCAAAATATTTGACATAGTGTACCAATATAGACAAAAAGAGAAGAATATATTTTCGGTTTGGTTGTGTATTTTAATACTTTTCCTTTCATTTCTTTTTCTCCCTCAGTCTGTAAGCTAATAATCTCAAGATGAATGTTGAACTTGAAGTTCACCTTACAATTGAGGTGTGATCATCTGTGGATGTGATATGTTGTGATCATCCTCACACTTTGGCATTCAACTTGCTGGAACATCAATCGTTAGTCATTCTCTACCAAAATTCAATTTCAGTAGCAATCTACTTTGTTCTTCCACATGGTTTACTAGCGGGGAATGAGATGATACAACAATACATGGATCTGTTCTTCAATTTCGTCACAGGTTTGATTTGTTTACTTTCAAGGAAAAACAAAATTGGATGAAATCATGAAAGACTCTTCTAAAAAATAATTATTTATGGGACAGCCGCGAAAATAAAATTTGCAGAATGTTATAAACTCAAGAGAGAAGCTAAAATAAGCTTTTATACTATAAGGTTGTGGGGTTGTGGCTTCAAATCTGTCTCTCTCTAAGTTTCGAATTAACGTAATATTTCAATATATAAATTTTTTTTTTTCCTGTTCTCATGACGAACTGATTTTATTTATATTAATTTCACAAGTATCCACTTAGATTCACTACTTCAGTTTAATCAAAGTTTTTTTTAAGTTTAATTAATGACTTATAATTTTTGTTATAATCTTAAAAGTTCAATTCGATCCCGAGAAGAGAAAACATATATTATATAATTAAATTGTAGGCTTATTTTAGCTGAAAATCAGATTAAAACCGTGTGCTAATCGCCTGTCACACAGATTATGATTTTAGTGATTATTTAAACCAAAAGTATCAACTAAACCACCCACCCAACTTATTCTTGTCACAGAAGTACAGAACCAGCAAGCATTATTGTTACAGTAAACATAAAAAAGCGTAATGCTTTTTAGGTAGAAGTGGAGGAAGGATTTTGAACGAGAAAGGCCATGCACTGACCTTGTTCGACATTGTTGAAAGCCAAACAGCGGATATAAGCATTTGGGTATGTTTTTTTGCACTCATCGATCTCGTTGAGAACCTGAGAGGAATCATTGCAGGCAAACATTGGCAATTTCCAGAGAGTCCAATACCTCCCATCATAATACCCAGGAATCCTGCTGTTTTCCCTATGCATAAACCCCACCTAACACAAAAAACAATAAAGAGAAATCTTATATAGTGAAATGGAATGATTGCAGTTTGTTGTATAGAGCTCACCTCATCAAATTCAAGGCAAGGGATCCATCCCTTTTGGAGCATGTAGTCAATCTCTTTGCAATTGACTCATAAGAGAGGGGTGGGAGGTAGGAGAGTGTCTCAAACTTTTTGTATTGATTGGATTCCATGTCTGTTGAAACCACAAAGTGAGACTAATCAGTAACCAGCAGTAGAATCTACATTAATTGACAAGTCAATGAATCACTTTACCTTCATGCACCGAGTTTTGGAACCATTTGTGACAGTTTTTGCTCCATGCAATAGAATCCTTACCAGGAAACAAAGCCTTTGAGTTTGGTTTTAAGCTATTGAAGCCGGATCCGGCCACCGGAGACGTAAATATACTGCAGGCCGACATCTGTCTTTCAATAAAAGGAAAGAGAACCAACAGAAGATTTAGTAATCTAGTTTGGAAGGCAATAGAAAATGTGGTTAATAAAAGACAAAAGAGTAGAGTTTGGAAGGCAATAGAAAGTTGACAAAAAGAGTATAGTTTGGAAGGCAATAGAAAGTGTGGTTTAAGAAAAAGACAAAAGAGGTGGGGGTACTTGGGTGTTTGTTAATGGTGATCAAATGCGGTTACTGTGCACTGACCAGACGCTTTGTACAAGGCGGTGGAGTCAAGCTATTCTTCTTTGGTTTTTTACTGGTTGAGATACCCTTGCACCTGCCTATGGTGTCAAGTGTCTCAACTGAGATGTCATGCTATCTGGTTCTACTCTAATGTTATTAGATAACTCCTTCCACGAACCGGGAAGAACCCCACGTATGCTTGTAAAATGTACATTGTTGGATTTAAACCTTTCATCACTGATATAGAAGGAAGATGTATTATCAGCTGTGCTAAGAGGTGATGATTTGAATTGAATACATACATATGTTTTTGAGGGGGTAGTAACTAGTAATTAACAAACATAATCCTTGACGAAAATATGAAAGCTGAATGCTTTTTCCAAAGGCTAGGTCTCAAACAGAAGACATTTTCTCTCAACATAACGATATGCCATTTACAACAGAAAATCCCTCGAGTTCTCTTCTCAATAAATTCAATAATTTGTAGATGCCTCTCAAATGAAAATGAGATTTATCATTGACAAGAAATTTATGAACCTCCCATCAATCTCAATGAAACTCCAAGCAGAAACTGTAATTACTTCCTCTTTTTCATCAATTTTCTTAGTCGGATAACATCCTCCCAGCAACCCATGGTGGCATAGATGTTGGCCAGTAGAACATACCGTCCACTATGCCACGGCTCTAAATCAATCACATGCCTCCCTACCCTTTCGCCTAACTCAAGGTGACCATGCATCAAACACCCATTTAGCAATGATCCCCATATAGATCCATCTGCCTCCATTGGCATACTCTTTATCAATATCTCAGCCTCCTTAACTAATCCCACTCGAGCCAAGAGATCAACCATGCGTCCGTAGTGTTCGATAGTCGGATAAATTCCATAAACTACTCTCCGTGCAAACAACCGCCATGCTTCAGTCACCAATGATTTATGGTTACAACAGTTAGAACTCCAACAAAGTCACAGCTTTGGTCTAGTCCCCTCTTTTCCATATCCATGAAAAGTTGGAGCCCTTTATCGTTCATTCCGTTCATAGCCAACCCTAATATCGTTGCACTCCAAGTCATTACATCTTTACATGGCATCTTATCAAACACTTCACACGCATCTTTATGCGCCCACACTTTGCATAGAAATCAATCAATGCCGTACCCAACTGAAGATCATACTCGAAACCATTTTCATGTACAATATCATGAATCCATTTCCCTTCTTTAAACGCACCTATCGCTGCGCAAGCATTGAGAACACTTACCAAAAGAGACACATTAAACTTCAAGTTACCAGAACTTTTCAACTGGAAAACAACTCAACAGCCTCATTGAAACAATCATTTTGACATACCCAGAAATCATTGCACTACAAGAAACATCATTTTGCTCAGGCATTGAATCAAACACATCTCGTGCTTCAACAACAAGACCGTTCCTACAATACCCACTTATCAGGCTTGTCCAACAAACCACATTCTTGTTAAAACTTTCATCGAACACGCGACGAGCAAGGTCCACCGATCCATATTTAGAGTACATATTTATAACAGAACTAGTCACATAAACATCAGAAGTGTGTCCAAATCTAATAACCAGACCATAAACTTGATCGAGCAAAGATAAAGAAACAAATGATTGAACCAAAGCAGTGAAAGTACGAGCATTTGGTTCAACGCCAAGACGTCGCATTTTGGTGAAGAGTAAGAGACCCTTTTCGGGTTGCAAGTTTTGGGAGAAACCCATGATCATGGAATTGAAATCAAAGATATTGGGTTGGAATTCGATTGAAAATGGTCTCAGCATGGTGCAGACCACCATTGGAAGAGTGCGCAGAAAAGGCTAAGAGTTTGCTGGTGATGTAGGTGAAATGAGAGAGACCATTTGTGATTGTGTAAGCGTGTATTTGCTTTAATTCGTTCAAGCTTCTGCATATTTCGATTAAAACGATAATTGGAGGACTTGGTTTGGGTCCAAGTCCAACCAACAATTTGCTCATAATGCGAACCGGCCACTTGTTTGAGTTGTTTCCAAATG
>CM059871.1:23008021-23098190 GCA_030490815.1 Acer saccharum
CACCTAACCGATTTTAATGTTTTTAGTTGAGACAAAATCTAATAATGTATTCAAGAGTCAATTTGTGTTAAAACTTGGTTTTAATAGTAAATTGGTAGTGGATTGTGTGGGTAGGAGTAGAGGATTATTATTTTTTTTTTATTGGTCCCAAGAGGATAGTATCTTAAAGGAAAAAAGGTCTTGATTATAAAATAAATTGCTGTAGAATAGGGTTTCAAAAAAAATTTCCTTTAGAAAACATATTTCAGGACGGATTTTGTAAAATCACACCACATCACAATCAAACCCAGAAATCGACTGTCGCTGCGATTTCAGCCCGAATCAATCTCAAACAATCAAGTAGTTCACCACACAAACCCAAACAATCAGCCTCGAATCAATCTCTACCGCCGTTGCGAATCGCATCAGCTCCGAATCCAGAAATAAATCGAGGGAGATATAGTAAGGGATGAAGATGAAGAAGAAGAGTCTTTTGATTGGTAAGAGAGAGAGAGAGAGAGAGAGAGAGAGGAGAGAGAGGAGAGAGAGAGAGAGAGAGAGAGAGGAGAGAGAGATTGGGGAGAGAAAGAGAAGAGAGAGAGAGAGAGTTAGGATGATGGTGGCAGTGTTTGGTTTGTGTTGCTGGTTTGATTTCGACAGTGAGAGGGATAGGGATTTATGGGTTTCATTTTAGTGTTGGGAGGTAGGGTGTACGACCATGCAAATTTAAAGAGGATCCTTAGATCCAAAGCTAGGGTTTTTTGGGTTAATTTTTTTTATTTGGTGGAGATCCAACTGGATCTCCATTTTTTTTTTCTTCTTTTTAAAATTTTTTTTTTTATATAAATATATTATTTTTTAAAATTTTAAATATTTAGTAAATGGTAACATAGTAATTTCAGTAAAGAAAGTTAACAAATTTAAGGGTATCACAGTCTTTTTACCAAATTCACAATACTCAAGGGCATTAGGGTCATTAAGCCCTCTATGCATGTCAAATATGTACTTTTAACGGAAAAGTTGACGGAAGGACTATTTTGACAATACACGAAAACCAATGTACCAAACGACGGTATACCTCAAACTAGAGGGACCTTTGTAATAATTTCCCTAATATATAGGATTTGAAATTACCTAATAAATTATATTATTTAAATTAATTACTTAATTTCAAAAAATTAAATATTTATTGATAACGTTAAATATAATGACATATGTCATTTCCATATGAAATGAAGTTATTTTATTATATTTTTATATTATATTATCAGTTAAATTAATTAATTAATATACATTATATATGATAAATTAAAATTTAAATCTTTATTAATAACACATGTCACCACCATATGAAAATAAGCTATTTTTATTATATTATATTAGGGATATTATCATTTTCCCCCTGACGTTTCCCCTATTAGAAATATAAGGACAGGGTTTGTCCATATGGCCGTTAATCCCCCTGAAATCGAATTAATGTTTAAAGAAACCCTTCTGTTAGTAATTCCATCCAATTGAAGAGTTGACCGTTAATGATAGAGGACAATTTCGTAATCTCATCAGCAGGGATAGATTCATCCATTTTTATTTCTATTTAATTTTAAGACACAAAAATTAAAAAATCAAACCAACCAATTGAAAATAATAATAATAATAAGAAAGTTGATCAACCATCCTTTACAAAGAAAGTTGATCTCACCTATCCAAATCAAACCACCCAAATGAAAAAAAAAAACAAAAAATAAAAAGTCAAAAATCATTTTAAAAAAAAATAAAAATCTTTTTCTATTCTCTCGTTGAATCCCTCTCTTGATCTAAAAAAAAAAAAAAAAAAAAAAAATATCCCTCTCAATCTCGCCCATCTCCATCGTCTGAATCCTTCTCAATCTCGTGGAGTAACTAGTCGTCGCGAAAATGGGAAGTCTTTACGGTGGCCGTGGGATTTGAGTGGTGATGGGGTTTTTGTCTGGTGATTAGATGTGGTTTAGGTCGGCGGATTTGGTGGTTGACGAGGAGGAGGAAGATGAAGTGGTGGGGGTTTGACTGGTGTGGATTCGCGCAAGAGAGACAGATCGATTTGGGTCAATTTGGTTTGGTTGGTGGTAGTGGGGGTTTGGGTTGATTTGGTTTCTAGTGTTGGTGGTGGTGTTCTGGTTAAAGGTCTAGTGTTGGTGGCCCGGTAGTGTTTTGGTTCATGTTTTGGGTGATGGCGCAGTGTGGTTTGGTGTTGATGATGATGGGGGTTTGGTTTTGATGATGATCTGGGTTTGGTTGTTGTGAAGATATGAGGTTTTTTTTTTTTTTTTTTTTTTTTGGAAAGATCTGGTTATGGGTGAGTTTGGTGACGATGATGATGAATCGATGATAATGGTGGTGTTTATGTTATGGCTTTTTCTGGAAATTGGTTTAAATTATTAATTAATGTTTATGATTATGATGAATCGATGATAATTGGAAATTGCTTTTTTTGGAAATTGGTTTAAATTTCTATTCAAATAATTGTTAAATTATTAGATAATCCTTTTTAAAAAAAGATAATAATTTAATTTTATTTTTCCTTTAAAAAATATAGATAATAATTAATTTATATTTTTAAAATAAAATAAATAATAATAAAAGAGATCTCCACCGCCCATCTCAAAGATGGACGGTAGAGATCCATCTTCTGTTTCATAAATATATTTTTATTTATAAATATTTTGAAGGTTAAATGGTCATTTCATGATTAATTGCAGGATAAAATGGTCATTTGATTTGTATTTAAAGGATAGAAGGGCAATTTCGTCTTTTCACCTACTGAATAGTATCAAAGTAAGTTTTTTTGTTAAAAAAGCTAACATAAGGGGGTCTTTCAACAATATTTTGAATTCAGGGGGGAGACCGGCCATTATGGGTAAACCTTTTCCTCACCTTTAAATAGGGTAAAGGCCAGGGGGTAAAACAATCTTTTCCCATTATATATATAGACTTATTGGCGCTGAACCCCTTTGAATTGTACACGAATTTGCAATGTGCCCCTGAATGTTTTTTTAGAAGTTAAACCCCTTGAACTCTCATTTTTTAGCAAACAATTTGTTTTATTACCTTCTGACGTCTGTTTGAGGGGGCATCTACATAAAGGTTTTGCCAAAAAAATGAGAGTTCAGGGGGTTTAACGCCTAAAAAAAAAAACATTCAGGGGCGCATTGCAAATTCACGTACAAATTAGGGGAGTCGAGTGCCAATAAGTACATTATATGATTTTCGAAGTTACCTACTAAATAATTGATTAATATAATTATAAAATGATAAATTAATTACTTAATTTTAAAAAAATTAAATATTTGTTAATAACATTAAATAATGACACATTTCTATTACATTATATTAGAAATAATTGATTAGTATAATTATAATATAATAAATTAATTACTTAAGACATTTGCAAAACACTAACGTAAAAGAAATTGGGTAAAATATTTCAAGGTATTTCATTGTAAAATACTTTTTATCTCAATTTATTTTATAAAACAACACAAAATACTCTATTCTAACTAGGTATAAAATTTGGAGTTATTCTAAGATATTCATAAAATATAAAAATTTATATGGGGTTAGTTATGGAAATTTAGGAGAAAAATTATGAGCTGCACATTTCATTACAAAATGCGAATCTATCCATTTTTTTTAATAGGACTACTAAAAATACATTACTCTACCTATGTATGAATTTATGGTAATTGTAAGACATTCGCAAACAAATTATTATTTTTTGAAATTACCAACAGAATTAAATAGTATGACAAATTAATTACTTAATTTCAAAAATTAAAAATTTATTAATAAATTTAAATAATGACACATGTAACATACATATGAAATTGAAGCTATTTTTATTATATTTTATATGATTTGAAATTACATACTAAATTAATTACTTAATTTCAAAAAAAAAAATCTTTATTAATAATGTTAATAGTGACACATGTCACTTCCATATGAATAGAAGTTGTTTTTATTATATTATACTAGTGTGTCAACCCATGCGATGCACAGGTTTTATTAAAAATATTTTATTATAGTTAGAAAAATCTAATAGATAAACCCCATAAAATTAAAAAAAATTAAAAAAAATATAAAAATAAATGAAGAAGAAAAATAACATTATGTGTAATTTGATACATGCAAAAACATACAAATATGAAGGCAAGCATATTGAATTTTTTTTTTTTTTTAAGAACACATGGGTTTGGTTATGTTGTAAAGTTATAATATAAAATAGAAGGTAATACCAATTTCAACTGCAAACAACTTGAATTAAAAATAGAGTAAAAATCAACGCCAAAATAAAAACTGTTTATAATTCATTCGTTTCCCGATCATTTTGTATGTTTGAAGCTATATATTAGCAATGATCATGTAACCAAATCTGTTGTTTTGTATATCTAGGCGATTGCTCCAAATTTGGATCGTAAATTTCAGTTTAAGTTTATAGACTTGTGATTGACTCAAACATGCCCTAGGAAATTATATTGCATTAAAAAAAATTAATATAAATCATACAGTATGATTCATACATATGTAAATAGCAAGTATTAATAGAAATACAAATTAAGAGAAAGGTAGAAAAAAGAGACAATATACCAGCTGTTCAAAATTCACAAATCATAACCTGGTGAGTAAGAGGATCAACCTTTAGATAGCCAATAATTACTCAGAAACAACCACAACTTTTATAAATTTAGGACTTATTAGTTACTATTCAGAGAAACATACCAAAAGGTTTGGAGGCTTCAAATCCCTATGGCAATTTTAAAAACAGTGTGAATATAAGACAGCCCTATAAAAATCAAAAACAAAACAAAATACTCATTATTTATACAAATAAACATACCACAATCCTCACAATTGGCACGTGTTGTAAAAGAAAGAAGAATAATTGATGAAATAAATAACAAAGAAAGAGAGGATAGAGAGACGAGATATCAGATAAGAGAGAACACGAGAGAGATAGAGAGTTTTGCTCTTTGTATTGATATCAGTTGATCAATCTTTACAAGTGAGATGAGAACATATATTTATAGACTTTGATCTAAGCATTGGCCATCGACTTGCCTTCTAACATCATTGATTACATCACATACTTAAGCATTAAGCAAAGAGTACAATCAAGTGAGAGGCGGTGGATTTATTGTAAGTGATGATGCTGTCAACAAGTGGAGATATTTAGGTAGATAATTAATATGTTTAGGCTGTGCAAGTGGAGTAAATCCACACATTCACAACACTCCCCTTGGATTTTCACCACTTTAATTTGCTAAGGAAAACCCAGTGGGATAAAACCTTAGTAAAATACATACAATGATATTCTGGATCTTGTGGGGTTGGACGTTCTCAAAACTATTTCATTAAAAACCTTGTCAGGAAAACCCAGTGGGACCAAACCTAAACGAAGGGAAAAAGAGTATAGTGCACATATGTCCGTTCTAAACTTGCTCCCCCTAATTGTCTCGTTAAAACCTTGTCAAAAAAACCCAATTGGACAAAATATGATCGAAGGGAAAAAGAGTACAATGCAAATATATTCATAGTTAATGTTTTCTTCAAAACATTTATCACATTATACTTTGCTAGGGAAAACCCAGTGGGAAAAAAACTTGAGCAAATATATTCATTAATCTGTCGAATCAAAGTAATTTATGATGATTTTATCGATCAAGGTAACATATATACGATGATACATGAAAAGATATAAAACATTTTTTTTCAATTTATATTATTTCTAATCTTTTAACTACTATGAAATTACTTGGGATTGGATTCTAAACGGTTTTTAAACATAAAAAAAAAATCAAAAAACAAAAAGGTGTACCTTAACTGATGGATTTGTGAAAAGTATCATAAATTCTTTCAGATCCTTGAGATATTAGTGTTCATAAATCACAACTTTCCAACACTAATGATCCATACGAAGAAATCTCATACATGAAGCTAATTGACACCTCAATTTTGTTAGAAACACTCAATCAAAACTAAAAAAAGACTACAGTCTACAACACATAAAACAAAAATCTTTGATAAGATATTGTATTAAAGTTTTCTACTTCTCTATATAAAAGGGTGTTAGTCACCAACTATATATGTAAACGAAAAGACAAAAGTCACTCTTAAATTTAAGAGCAACTATTATATTATTTATAGAAGGGGTATAGTTTTTCACCGGTGATTCAGAGGAAGCCGGAATCAAATTGGAGGAAAAATAAGGAGAAAGAGAAATCTGGGATGGAGGATCGAACCAGTTCAGGGTTACAGAATGACAGATGGGTGGATAGCACCTCAAATGCTGGTCATATTATTCTTACCAAATAGGATCATGTTGTCGCAGAGATGATAGGATCGGTTAGTGAAAGGGGTTCGATTGTCTCGATTCCTGTTGATAATGTCATGATGCAGCAGGTTGAGGAGGTAGGTGGTTTGGTTGATATAGAGACAGATAGGGAGTTCAGTAATGACAATGAGTTGGTAGGAGAGACGTGTGAGATGTTGGTGGAAGGAAAGTGTGAACCAGCTTCTCTGGATAATTATGCTTCTAGCTCTGGGCCGTAATATGTCTCTGATCAGGTGGCAGAGGGGATCGATATTTCAGCTAGCAGGGAGTCTGTAAGAGAGGGCATTAATGACGAGAAGCAAGTGGGAGAAGGTAGTGAAGTTGTTTTTGAGGACCGAGGTAAGTCGGTGAAGGATCAACAGATTACTAAAGGATCTCAAGCCCATCCTATTTGGGCTGAGGTTGAAGCCTAAGAAGCCTCTTTAAAGGTTAGTAATATTATTTCTTCTACTCCTGCTATTGGGCCTGGCAAGTCTTTTAATGAGGATAAGCCCATTTCTAGACTGTTATAGTCTATCTCTTCTTTGAAGCGACCCAGTGCTTCGTTTAAGAATAGTGATAGAATTAGAGATACTTTTAATATTAAGAGGGGTAGTAATGTTGCTCGAATTAGAAAATTAGGGATTTCTACAGATAGCTCTAAGCAGTTCTGTGGGAAATGTAAATCGATTTCAGAAGAAGGAGGACCAAACTTTGAAGAAAGGAAAACAAGGAAAATTGATGGTATCTCTACGATGGAAGACGAGTTCAGTAAGAGCAAGAGTGAGAGTGGTTCTAGTGGGATGGTTACCGGTAATATGGTTTCACCTACAGAAGAGGAAGTTGTTGCATCGGCCGACTGATCTTCATTGGTCCGCCGCTCCCAATGATAGTGATGGCTTGGAATGCTTGGGGTTTGGGAAGTTCCCGAGCATTCAATTCCCTGCTCTCCCAGAAGCAGGAGATGAATCCGGATTTGTTATTTCTTATGGAGACTAAAGCAAATCAGGTTAGAATGGAAGCTCTGCGTGTTAAGTTAGGTTTCTCGGTAAGTTAGTAATCAATAGCTCAGGGAATTCAGGGGTTTGTGTTTACTGTGTTCGGATGGTGTTCAAGTTCAGCTTTTAAGCTATACACAAGCTCATATAGATGTTTGTGTTATTTCTTCTAATAGTCAGTGGTGGAGGCTCACTGGTTTTTACGGTAACCCAGATGGTAATCAGAGAATAAATTCGTGGAATCTTCTTCGAAGGTTAGCCGGTCTGTCTCAATTGCCTTGGTGTGCATTGGTGACTTCAACGAGGTTTTAGATAATTCAGAGAAGTTAGGAGAAGTGGCAAAAGATGAGAAGACTTTGTCTGAATTCCGTGAAGCTCTCGATGATTGTGGTCTTGAGGATTTAGGCTTCAGTGGTCTAGAGTTCATTGGTGTAACAAATAGAAGGAGTAGCTATGATCCAGGAGAGAATTGATAGATGCGTTGGCACTGAAGGATGGAAAATTGTTTTTCCTATATTCAAAGTTTTACATCTCAATTACTGGCGCTCCGATCATAGGCCGATTCTGTTGGAATTTGACAGAGAATCTAGGAGGCTGATGAGGATAGGAGGAAGAGGAGGTTTCAATTTGAAGTGGTTGGGCGGATAAGGATGAGTGTAAAGATTTAATTTCGGGTGCTTGGTCTAGCAGAGGTTTTCAGAATGCAGTGGATGAGATTCTTAGCAGGATCAAAGCTTGTGGCATTAGTCTAGAGGCTTGGAACAGTAGTAATAGGAGTAGTTTGAGAGAGGATATTAGAAGCAAGAAGAGGCAGCTGCAAGATGCTTATAATAATATCAGTGAGGGGTCTTGGAGAAGGGTTCAATTTCTAGAGAACCAGCTTGATAGCATTCTAGAGACTGAAGAGAAATATTGGAGGCAAAGATCAGAGAAGAGTAGATTGGCTTAAGAGTGGGGACCGAAAATACAAGGTTCTTTCACATGAAAGCTACAGCTAGAAGAGGCAGGAATTTTATTAAAGGTCTCAAAGGTGATGATGGGATTTGGCAGGATTCTAGAAGAGGTATGGAGAATTTAATTTTTGGTTTTTATGGTGAGCTTTTTCAGTCTAGTATTCCGTCTTCTTCTGAGATTTGTAATGTGATAGATGGAATTCAGATGAAGCTTTCTCCTGGTATGAGTAACTTCCTGGATTCTGAATTCACTAAGGAAGATATTAAGAGAGCGGTTTTTGATATGGATGCGCATAAGGCTCTAGGTAGCGATGGGCTTCTGGCGTTTTTTTACCAGAAATACTGGGATACAATGGGAGAATTAGTGATTTCAGCTTGTCTGGAGTGTTTGAATAAGGGGAGTTCTATGGAGAAAATGAATGATACTCTGATCATTCTGATTCCGAAGAAGAAAATCTCTGAGAGGGTCATAGACTTCAGGCCGATTAGCTTATGTAATGTCTATAAGGTTATGGCAAAAGCTATTACAAACCGTTTTCGTCTTGTGCTTGGAGAGGTTATTTCGGAGACGCAAGGAGCCTTTATCCTTGGTAGAATGATATCAGATAATATTATAGTAGGTTTCGAGTGTAGCATAGGATTAAACGGAGGAAGAGGAAAAGAGGTTCGATGGTGGTGAAGTTGGATATGTCTAGGGCCTACGATAGAGTGGAGTGGTCTTTTGTCGAGAATATGATGTGGGCGTTAGGTTTTCGGAGAAATGGATTAAGCTTGTGATGCACTGTATTTTTCCGTTTCATTCTTTTGTGGTTAACGACAAGGTTTGTGGGCACATTAAGCCGACAAGAGGGCTGCGCCAAGGAAACCCTCTATCGTCTTTTCTCTTTATTTTATGCGCAGAAGGTCTCTCTAATTTATTTAATTTTACAGTGGATAGAGGTGAGTTTCAAGGTTTCAAGTGTAGTAGAAATGGTCCAGTTATTTCGCATCTGTTTTTTGCAAATGACAGTCTTTTATTTGCCAAGGCTACTAGTTCCAATTGTGAGTTAATTAGGAGTATTCTTGATTCCTATGCTAGAGCTTCGGGCCAAGTGATCAATTTTGAAAAATCGGCTGTTGTTTTAGCCATCTTTTGCTGAGGCTGAGTGTTCAAATTTGGCTGCTATTTTGGGAATAAAGGTGGTTAGTTGTCATGAGTCTTACCTGGTTTGCCTTGCTTTACTGGTAGAAAGAAGAAGGAGGTTTTTTCTGGTATTGTGAGGAGGATTTGGGACAAGATAAAAGGGTGGCGAGACAAATTCCTGTCAGCGGTGGGAAGGAAGTTTTGCTCAAGGCCGTAGTTCAAGCCATTCTGATGTATACGATAAATTTATTTCAGCTACCTAAATGTCTCCTAGATGATATTTATCGCCTTTGTGCGCGATTTTGGTGGGGAGTAATGGGTCCAATAGGAAGATGCATTGGTGTGCTTGGTCTCGGTTATGCGAACCTAAATATAAAGGGGGTTTAGGATTTAAAGATTTAGAGAAATTTAATAAGGCTCTTCTAGCTAATCAAAGTTGGCGATGTTGAATAACAAAGATTCGCTGGCTGCTCGGGTTTTAAAAGATTGTTATTTCCCGGAGGTGGGTTTTTCCGAAGCTGAGATGAAGCCTGCTGCGCATTTTATATGGAAGAGCTGATGTGGGGAAAAGAGGTAATTGACGAGGGAACAAGATGGAGAGTTGGAGACGGTTCCAATATAATCATTTACAAAGATAATGGATTCCTAGACCCACATCTTTCAAGCCTTTTTCTCCTTCTGTTTTAGGTGAGAATGCCATAGTTAACCAGCTTATAACCCCTATCGGGGCGGGGAGAATATTAGTTTGATTAATTCAGTTTTTGGTGTGCAAGATATTACAGCTATCTTTAGTATTCCTATTGGTAGATTTGGCTCAGTTGATTCTCTGCAGTGGCATTACGAACCTAGAGGTTCCTACTCTGTCAAGTCTGGTTATTGGTTGCAAAGTGCTCAACGCAATGAGCCTTTTCTTCTGGTTCAGATTCTTTCTCCTTATTGTCTACAGCTTGGGAAGATTCTGTGGAAACTTCAAATCCCTTCTAAAGTCAAGATCTTTATATGGAAAGCATGCAACGATATGCTGCCGTTTTTCAGAATTTGGCGCGCCGTAGAATTCCAGTGGTTCAGCTTTGTCCTATGTACAAAGATAAGAATGAATCCAGTATTCATGGGCTATGGAGTTGCAGAAAATGAAGAACCTGCGTCTGTTTGGTCTTCAAAGTTGTCAGGTATTAATAAGGAGTGGTCTCATATTTTGTGTTATTCTTGATTGCTTTTCGTGTTTGAAATTAGAGGAGATGGGCTTGCTTTGTGTGTGTTTGTGGAAGGTTTGGGGTGAGAAATGTGGCGGTTCATGAGCCTAATTCTAGCAGAGATGTTGCTATAGTGGAATGGGCTCAGTGCTTCATTTTGATTTCCAGGGGGCAAAGTCAAGAGTTGCGAGGCCTGCTGAGGTTCTTCCAGTTTGTATGCCCATCTAGAAGCCGCCTGACTTTGTATTGTATAAAGTTAACAGTGATGCGCTTTTGATGTGGCTGGTCAGTGGGTGTAGGTATTGTTATCGTAATTCAGAAGGTCTTGTGATGGCTTCTAGTTCTCAAAGAATCGCTGCCACATATTCTCCACAAGTGGCGGAAGCGGTGGCAATCCTCGGGGTCTCAGCTGGTAGTGGATTCAGGATTGTCTCCATGTTTTTGAGTCTGATGCGGAGGTGGTTGTTAAGTGGATCAACATCGAAGATCCTATAGTTCTGATATTGGGAATGTTATTTCTACCATCCAAGGTTTAATGAGGCGAACCCGGGTTTGTCCGTTAGGTTCGTTCCTAGAAAAGCAAATCAGGTGGCTCACATATTAGCTAAGAACAGCCTCTCTTGTGAGGAGGATATGTTCTGGGGAAGAGTTCCCATCCTGTATTAGTTCCCTTATCGCGGCTGAGTGCCGCGTTTGTTTGTAATTGTTCCTTTCCATAAAATAAAATAAAAAATAAAAAATAAAAAACATTTATTTTTATGGCAGACTATCAAGCTTCCTTCGATACCAAATTCAATGTACTACGTTTGAACTTCTCAAGTTTCTGAAACAATAATATAGGAGTTTAATGCATATATATAGAATAACCTTTCACTTCAATTAAATATGCGGCTGTAATTAAGAAGGTAAACCAAAATTAATTGTAGTATTATTGCACCCATTTAATAATAAATAATAATATAATAATATAATAATAATGAATAGGAAAAATAGAAAGAAATATATAGAATTTAATTACAAATCTCATATATTTCCAAGTATTTGTGTAGTATTTAATTCTGAAACTCTCTCACGGCGACATGCGGTGCTGTGAAACTCTTATTATATTATACTAGTGTCTAACCCGTGCGATGCACGGGCTTTGTTAAAAAATATTTAAAATTTACCTTTACTTTTCTCTCAAATGTATCTTTTCAATATTTTTTCTTAATTTTTCATTTCATAATATAATTTAACTATTTAGATTGCTCTTTAGCTCAATTTGGGATTGCACTTTAAGATTGGAGCCTAGTTTGATAGGAGGTTAACAATGTTGCAATTCCACTTGCAATGAAGCAAGTGAAGACCAAAATTATGAGTAACACATTTTTAATAGTCATGATTAAATGTAATATCTCAATGTGTTGCGAGTTTGTGTGAGAAGATAGCTCTTGGTGGATTATAGAAATGTCGAGGAAGAGGAAGAGGAGAGGACATGATCACTCACATAACTGGTAATGATGTGTGTATAGGAGAATTTGAATGTTGTTTGAGTTATTGTAGATGTTTAATTAATGGGAAGATTAATGATATTTAAATTGAATGGCTTTTGAGCTAGAAGTAAAATGAATGTTTGAATGGTTTTGAGCTAGAATTAAAATGAATTGCGTTATAAATAGATAAAGGGAATTAGATTACATCAGATTTAATTAAATGGCTATGGGCACAATTACGTTTACAAATACATCACTATAACTCATTCATTTAAATTGTATTAGATTTGCATAATTTAAATGAATTGATTATTGATGCCACATCATTTGAACATCAAATCTTAACAAAGTAGCATTGCTCTTACGTTTATATCGGTGATAAGCTAGCAATCGTGATTAATAAATAGATATCAATCTACTTATTAATATGACTTTATTCAGTGTAAACTTTAGTACCCAAGATATTTTACCACTCTTTAAAATTCATAATCGTATCCATAAGACTGGCATTGGATGCAAATTAAACTCAAATTCCCTATATAATTAATATAGATCAGTAGACTTTCAAATCAACCAAAATTAGTTATTATTTATTTTATTTTTTAAATCTTGAATTTTGTAGACTTAGTATTAAAATCTAATGTTTATAATTGACTAAGAACATTGCTATTACAGCAATTTATACAAAATTATATAAAAGATAATTAAATTGAGATAATTGAATATGAAAGGTTTTTTTTTTTTTTTTTCTTCTGAATAAATTGAACATGAAAGGTTAACTTGGGATTTTATTATTTTTAATTAATTATGTTGTTGACACTGATTTCATCTACTAATTAATAAGAATTAAATAAAATAATTAATAGTACATAAAAATCAAGAGTCATTACCATAATTAATGGGATAATGAATACAAATCAAGAAACAATTCCATAATACTAATAATACTTATTAAAAAAAATATAATTAATAAGAATTCAAGGCTTGTTTTAAACCTACCAATATTTTAATATATAACTAAATAAAAATAATTAATAATTACAAATCCATTATAGGATTAGTTAATAGTATTTATTCATTATCCCATTAATTGCTTTTGATTATCCAGATCCATATCCCCCAACATACAACTAACTCAAAGAAAATAAATATAAAACAATTACAATGATCATCATTTCCAATAAACTCAAAAGCCATATTCCAAAAAAAAAAAAAAAAAAAAAAAAAAGCGCTTTAACTATGAAGATAAGGAATTTGAAGTGTATCATGGTAGCATCCAAGTATGCTGTCTTCCTCGATACACAAACCATAATCAAACTCTCCGATGAACCTTAATCATAATTTGACAATTGTTTCCTATAAAACCATAATCATTAAAAAAAAAAAATCACAATTCGGCAATTATAACACAATTAAAAAATCGAAACTAAAAATATAAAAATCATATAATATTGAAAGAGTGGACTTACAGAGACAATGTGAAAGAAGAAGACTTTTTTTTTTCTTTTATGGCAACTAATTTGTTGTCTTTGTCCATAAATCGAATAAAAAAATTCAGATTTAGTAGCAATTTATATCTTTATAAAGGGAACGATTCAAAACTTTATGCGCGAGTATTTGTTTTATATTCAATCGTTACTTAGAAGAAACTGATTTCATGCCCTTAAAACCTCAAAATTTCAAATGAACATTTTTATCTTATCATGAAATAACAATTAAAGACCAAATACAATTCTTCACTTAATGACATTCGAAAGCAAACAAATATAGAAAGTAAAAGAAATAAAAAAAAGAAAAGAAGAAGAAGTTGAAATCACCTGGTCTCAGCTTCAAGAAAATAAAAAATTAATGTACACAAAACTTCACATGAAATTAATGTACCAAAAGCAACAAAAATTTAGGAAAAAACTTAATAAAAGAAAAACACACAAAATTACCTGGATCGTCATCGCTTCTTGTTTTGTGTTCAACTGGTTCCTGCAAAAATTTAAAAATAATTTTGCTACAATAGTACAAATTTTCAAATTTAATATATAAAGCATTAGAATTATTAAATTTCTCAAGAACAAAAAAAAAAAAAAAAAAAAAAAATTGAGTATGTAATTAACCTTTGACGGCGACTCTTTGATTCTCCAACTTTTTTCACATGCTATCATGCCATTATAGACTTTGTGTTTAGTTACATTGTAAAGCTGTACATATATAAAGAGAGAGATAAAATCTGATAAAACTTCGGTTTATAAAAGATGAATGGTTTGCAATTAGTCATCATAAGTACATGAATATAATCAGTTATCTAAAACTGAGGGATATAATAAGATGAAAGATCAAGTATTACATAAGTAACAATTCACAATTATGAGATGAATGATTAATGCATTTATGGATATATTAATTGAAATTATATTTATCTTTAAAAAATAATAATAATAAATTAATAGAATAATTGAAATGAATTAATTAACCATATTTAATATCAAACTTCTCTCACGGCGACATGTGGCGCTGTGAAACTCTATTATATATATATATATATATATATATATGATATGATGATACTACCAATTAAATTAATTAATTAGTATAAATTATAATATGATAAATAATTTTTTTTAATATTTATTAATAACATTAATAATGACACATGTCACTTCCATATATATAAAAAGCTATTTTTATTATATTATTTTATAATTTGAGATTACCTACGAATTAATAATTAGATAATATAATATGATAAATTAATGTTTAATTTATTTTTTAAAAAATCTTTATTAATAATATTAAATAATGACCATATCTATATATTATATTAGAAATTTCCTACTAATTAATTAGTTAGTATAATATATATGGTAAATTAATTACTTAAGACATTGGCAAAACACTAGTGTAAAAAAATTTGGGCAAAATATTACAAGGCATATTCATTGTAAAATGTTTTTTTTATCTAAATTTATTTCATAAAACTACACAAAATACTCTATTCTACCTAGGGATAAAATTTGGAGTTATTCTAAGACATAATAAAATATAAAAATTATAAGGGGTAGATAGGCACCAAAATACAATTATATCCGATTTGTTTTAATAGAACTACAAACAAATACTTTACTCTACCTATGTAAAACTTTATGGTAATTCTATGACATTCGCAAATTTTTTTATTTTTTTGAAATAACCTACAAATTAAATAATATGATAATTAACTACTAATTTCAAATATTATATTTATATATATATATATATATTAATAACTTTTAAATAATGACACATTCACATCCATATAAAATTGAAGCTATTTTTATTACATTTTATATGATTTGAAATTACCTACTAAATTAATTAATTAATATAAAATTATAATATTATAATTGATCACTAATTTTAAAAAATTAAATCTTATTAATAACGTTAAATAATGACATATGTCATTCCATATGAATAGAAGCTATTTTTATTATATTATTATATGATATTACCTATTAAATTAATAATTAGTAGTAAATTATAATAGATAAATTAAAAAAAATTAGTATTATTAATAACATTAAATAATGACACATGTCACTTCTTATTAAGCTATTAATTATATATGATTTTAAAATTACCTACTAAATTAATTAATTAGTAAATTATAATATGTAAATAAATGCTTAATTTCAAAAAGAAAAATCTTTTTAATAATATTAAATATTGACACATGTCTTGTTGACGGTGAAATTTGGATTGCCACGCACTCAACAATTATATCAATTTAATATAAACGAGAAAATTAAGAACGCATGCAAAGACAGATTTTACGTGGAAAACCCTTGAATGGGAAAACCATGGCGCCCCTGAGGGCAGAAGAATAATACTAGGTTTTTGTTGCCTTGTTACACACTCTGATCTCTCTTACAATTGCTCTCTAGATTTTCGAACCTCCTCCTCATAGGATAGGTGGTTCTATTTATACATGTCTAATTAGGGTTTCCCCTTGTTTTTAGCCGTGTAGGTGGAAGGTTTCCCTCTTTGATTCGTACTAGGATTTCCATCTGTCATGGATCCAAGTTTACTTTCCTCTTTATGATTCCTTCTTGTTGTGGGTCTTCTAAAAGTTTAGGGTTTATTTCTGTGTTTCTGCTGAGTCGGTTCAGGCCCAGTATACTGGTGCAGCGAGTACCTTCACTTCTGGGTATCGTCTCTTCGGCGACCACATTTCTGCTTTTGGCGAGTAAATATCTAGCTTCGGCGACCATATCTTTGACTCCCTTTTGGCTTGAGGCATCTTGTCATTCTGACTTGTCACATTCCCTCCCTTGACCCGGTCAATGAGTGACGTGGCAATCTTTTATTGGCTCTTTTGATGACGTGTCAGGTTGGCGAATTTATACATACAACAATACCCCCATAAATACTTCGAGCTGGGCGAATGACTTGTTCTTCTCACTTTGTTTGCCTCTGCGAGCAGTATTTATATCTTGTTAGGATTATGCTCAATAGCAAGAGTGTAATGTTGTAATTAACAATCTTTTTCATATTAATAAAGTGATTTCTGGTTTAACAAATCGTATAGCATTTATAGTTTATATTATAATTGTCAAAGTAAATAATCATAAGGTCTAAAGACTATGGGAAAGAAGAATTGTTCGTACATCTGGATATGTATGTGGTAGACACAATTCTTTAGTTAGTCTTGAATATTGTTCACAACTTAAGTTAAAGGTTGGGCACCTTTATCTTGTTAAAGTTGTAGAATTCTTTTGCTAGCATTTGAGTGGGATCAAATGAGATATGATGAGTCTAAAATCATCGGAGTGTCTTCGAGCAAAAGGATCTAGTGCACTGGGTGCATTGAACTGGATCACAATGAAAAGCTTTATCTAAAACCGTCAATAGATAATAGTTTTTTCATTATCAGGACAATCGGAGAGTCTATCTTAATCCTGAGATAAATGATGGACTTATGGTTGCAAGTGATATCATTTGAGTTATCAATGAGTACGATTATATCGCATAGTCTATCCTCGATAATTTGGTGATATTCATTTGTTAATCGATAGAGGACTTCATTTATAGATATGGACATCGTGGCTTTATTTAATTAAATGAGAGTATAATATCATCATATGGATGTTTTGAGGTAATTGGATATTAAATCTCAACGTTGAGTTTTCAATAGTGTCTATTGAAAACATGGCTTCTGGACAAGTCAAAATATCCAAGTTCAAAACGTGGTCATATGAGTAAATATGGTAACTTGGAGAGTTATAGGCGGTCTATGAACTCTTGGCGATTACTGATATTAATCACGAGGATACACTATCTCCAATATGATTGTCTAGGGTATGAATGAGGAGCATCTTCCTTTTCTATCTTTATTTAAGAGTTCAGTTTTAGCTCTTTAGTGGAATGAGTTAAAATTAATGGATCGGACCTAAGTGAATCATTTGTTGATTGTGATTAGGTTATGTCTATTGAAGCTTAAATTTAGATGGCCCGCCAAGATCCCCAATCCACACGGACTTGCATGGATCACTTGATATATTCTACCGGACCAATTTAAGGGTCCATCTAGAATTGCATTTAATATATTAAGAATATAATTTGCACATTATTTAAGTAATGGGCTGCTCAATTATATTAATATATTAATGAAAGACATGTGGGCTTGTTTCTTTTAGTAAGAATGGGTCTGGTTCACATGTGGGCTTTTTATTTAAAGTCCAATGGATTAAATGAAATAGGAAAATAATATTAGGCCCATCTTATATAAGTGGGGCGGCTAGGTTAAGGTTTTAACCTAAAAATATTATTTTGTTTCATTTGTTTTAATTAAATAAGAATTAATTGATTTATTGATTAATTGTTTAATTAAAGAAACAAATCTTTCCTAAAAGTAAAAGACTTGTTTGATAAGTAAATAAATAAATTAGTATTATTTATTTAATCAAATAAGGAGTCTTTTTTTATTTAGTCAAATAAAAGAATAAAAATAAAAGAGTTGGATTAGGGTTGAAGTCTATAAAGTTAAAAAGAATTAGGGTTGAATTTTAGTCACCCTATATAAGTGACATGATGAAATTCGGCCAACCCTAATCATATACTACATAGAATTCGGCAACCCTAAAGGAAAAAGAAGAAAAATTCGGCCAACCTATATATATGTTCTTATAGGGTTCGGCCACATCAATTAATTGGTGCTTGAGTTTTATTTTCTTCTTCTTCTTAATTCTAAGAGAGTTTTTATTCTAGAGAGACAAAAAGGAGTGAAAAATTATTCTTTGATAGTATACAATTGCTTAAACATCAATAAGCTTGTGTATACGATATCGATCTAGGTTCACGCGAGTTTCGATCATAAGATTGAGAACTCAAAAGTGACCGGAATAATTTTGACATTCTTTTGATTGTTTTGTGACTAACAAAGAATAGAAAATATTTGTTTGGTCCATTCACAGGTTTGCAATTCAAAGGAAAGGGAGACCACGCTCCTAGGTGATCCACGTTCGTGCTCGGATTGAAGGTCTTGCGGATTACCATCGACGTAAGTCAATCGGATCACGCGACAAGAGGTAATTTACTTTTGTTGATATATATGCATGTTTATTGATTAAAAGGGTTTAAGGTTCATAAAGGAAAAATTTTAAAAGTCACTAAATCGTCTTTAGTATCGCTTCCGCTGCGTGTAACACTTTTATTTGATTATTTTTTCCCTACATATCTATGCTTATAAGATTTCGGCACATTTTGTAATAACTCCCTCTTTCCTTTTTACCACGCGCTGTATTGATTAGTTGATTCTTCCGGTGCAAACTTTCAATTTGAGCCACACAACTTCTGGCGCTTCCACTTGCTTGACAGATGAAGGAACATTCTGACTGCTTGGTTATCCCCGAGATGCCACATGTCATTTACTTGGTGGTGACTATTGCGGTTGGTCATTGTGGCCGTCATTCTCATTAATTGCATATCATTCGCTTGATTTTCTTTTTGAATTTCAAAGTTCCCTCTTTTTAAGGCCCGATCGTTCTTCTTCCCCACTTTGCTCTTTCCATTTATTTCTCCATTTTTCCCCATTTTCCCTCTCAAAGCAGAGTTCTTTTATTTTCCTTGGAAATTTCTGCCACGAATTCCTTCTGTTCTACTTCACTGTCAGACAACTTGCTTTGAAATCGATCGTTCTGATTTCTTGGCGTTCCCAACCTTTTTGCTCATCCTCCGAACCTAGGGTTTTTCTGGTAAGTTTTCATGGATCCCTCCTTACGCTCTTCTCTTTTTAATCGGATGATGCAAGCTATGGAGCTTGGTGACAAATGTACTACGGATAAAATCGAATCTCTAATTCGTAATTTTCGTCCGGACTCTCCGGTCCCAATTTCTGTTTATGTTCCATCTTCTGAGGATACTTTTATTCCTAACATCTCTCCTCCGTCTTCTAACAGTGATTCTCCAACAATGCCGAGATCTTCTAAACCAACCAGCAGTAAACGACGCACCTCTAGGGCTCCCCGGGAGTCCCTGCTGGATGCGCAGACGACTGTCGACTCTGACGTTGAGGACCATCAAAGGGATAGGCTGCATTTCTCGCTAGACCGTCCATGTTCTTTTGATACGGAGGTTAATGTGGTTGGCGAGGACGAGCTCCGTAAATATAAGAGTCGTTTTGACATTCCAGACTCTGTGACTTTGATGTTACCCGGCGATCGAGCAGCATGGAATCCTCCCGAGAATGCGGTCGCCATCTATGGTGCCATGCTCAGCTGCGGAGTAACCCTTCCTCTTCAGCCTTTTATCGTGAGGTTTCTCGCCGAGGCTCGGATTGCACCGGCACAACTTACTCCAAACAGCTACAGGATACTGATGTGCCTGTGCCTTATGTGGAAGCTGAAGGGTTATGAGCCCCCTACACCCCGCGAGATCCGCTACTTTTATACTCTAAGGCAGGCGGGCAATGGTGGCACGTACTTCCTTCTCTCTTCGCTTGTGGAGAACTGGATCCCTGAGGGTGTGGCGAACCCTGGTCAAGTTGAGGTCTCCAGTGATGAAAAGAAGAAGGGTTTCATCTGGGGCTTCCCCACTTCAAATAAAAGGTGGAAAAACAGTTGGTTTTTTACCGGTGGTGAGTGGGATCGGGATGTGCCAGCTAGTAGTCGCCGCAATCTTTTGGCGAAGAAAGTTCCCAAGCATTTCACATCTCCTGAAGCCTGGTCGAAGGCAGCCCCTGCTTTGTTGGATAGGGAGATCTCTCAGCACGCCGCGGCGGCTGTACTTCCTTTGGATTCAAGGGACAAATCCTTCCTCTTGGATGAGGAAAAAATGATTTCTCAGCAAATTTTCACACGCCTACCTGCAAGGCTTCCTCGCTGTAAGTCTTTATCCGTTCCTTCTTTGTTTTACTGTTTCGTTTTATTCTGTTAGTTGACACTTGGTTTATTTCTCTTGCAGTGTGTGACTTTGACACCGTTTGTGACTTGCAAGCCCGGGCGGTGAAGAATTCCGAGGCTGCCAGCAAAAGGCATGCTGCTGGTTTGGCTAAGGAGGGAATTGCTGGCCCGGATGGTGATGATCCCTCCGACGGCGAGGACACTGGTGATGTTATCAGGGGAGATGCTGAGCTGAGGCGACCCCCTATGCATGCAGAGGTTGCTGCGAATACTCCTGCTGCAATTGTTGCTACGACTATCCCTGCTGCGGCCACCCCTGCTGCGGCTACCCCCAGCCGTAAAGGTAAGGAAAAAGTAGGTGCTTCAGGGGGGGTTGGTGATGTTGATGGGGGGCGTGTCGAGTTGGGGCCATCCCCTGTTCGTCCGGAGGTTGCTACGAGTACTCTTGCTGCTACTGCCGCTACTCCTGCTGTGAGTACTGCTGCGACTTTCCCTGCTGCGACAGCCCCCAGCCGTAAGGGAAAAGAGAAGGTGGGGGTTTCAGGGGTGGCTAGTGAAATCCCTATTTTTGATGTGAATGTTCCTGAAACTCCCCCAGATCCTTCAAGCGACTTGATCCCCAGAACTGGTAGAGGCAAACGTCCGGCAGAGGGTACGCCTGACCACACTACTCGACCTCTAAAACAGGCGTCAAGGGTCGTGCAATACGTTGTTTCTTCTGATGAGGAGGTCGTTGAGGAGCCTGTGCTCGCCGAGGCTCCTTCTGCTGAAACGGCTGTCCTTGGGGCTTCTGTTGAGAGACCAGATTTGGCGGAGTCTCCCTTTACGGAGGGGGTAAACCAATTTGGTGCTTCTACCATTCCCCAAACCAGTGCAACCCCTCCTCCGGCAGCCGCGGATGAGCCGGACACCTCTTTTGTTGGTCAGCCTGGGTCACCTGGTCGAAAAGAGCCAACTGATAAACCGGGGTCGTCGAGACAGGCTGGGGCTACTGCGTCTGGTTCCGGCGTCGCTCATGAAGCTCCTCCTATTGATCCGACTGAGGCTGATGAGGGAGGCGAGTTTGTCTCCCTCTCGGATTTTACAGGTGCTGAGATTTGTTCACACATAATGAACAACAATGTTTATGTTGGTGAGGGTTGGGAACAGATAAAGAAAGGATCCTGCAACAGAAAAATGGAATTTTTCTTTAATTGTCATTCTCTGGTGAGCCTCTCGCTGTGCTTATGTATTTTTTGTTCGCGCGTTTCCTGACTTCTATTTTTTTCTTTTCAGATGTTGTCCGAGTTGGCTGACAACTATAGGCGAGGAAATTTTTTATCGAGGGATGTGAAGCGCCTGCGGGAACGAGCCTCTATTTTTGCAGCTGAGAAGCTTTCTACTGAGGAGACCCATTCTCAGCAGCTTGCTCAACTGAGAGAGTCTGCAGATGGTTATCTTTCAGCTCAACTGGCTGCTGAAGAGAAATTAAATACTACTGAGGAGGAAATTCTTTACTGCGAGAGCAACTCTCTGCTAATCAAGAATCACTCGCAGCACGCTTTGAGGTTGAGCGACTAGCTGAGGAGGCAAAGGAGAAAGCCGAGCGTGAGGCTTTGGACTTGCGCAACCAGTTGTCCTTGCATGAAGTTATTTTGAATGATCTCAAGGCCGTGTTGAAGGTTAAAGCGGTTGATTGTTTCAAGAGATCCCCTGCCTACGATGCGCTTTTGTTGCGCAAATTTGAAAAAGGCATGAGGCAGGCGAAAAAATTCTTTGCCATGAAGGATCATTCTAATGAGAAAGCTCTGAGGCATTTCGACAGGTCCCTCCAACAGCACATGGCCAGTGGCGTGGGCTCGATTAAAGAGCAAATAAAACGATGGAAAGCCCACTGCCGTTATAACAGGACTGAACCTCATCCTATGCATTTAGAAATCCCCAGCAAACGTGCCTTCAATACTTACTATTCAGGTCAGAAGGGCAGCTTTTCTGGCTCTGGTGCTGAGCTTGACTTGGGTCCTGTTGCTGGAAGGGATTATGAGCCTTTCATGCCAATAGAGGATGAGGAAGTCATCTGGCCTTCGGAAGAGGAGATTGAAGATGAGGAAGACAGCGAGGGCCCTCCTGCAGCTGGTTGATTTTTGGATCTTTTCTACTGTCTAGGACTGTAAATTTTTATTCCTTTTGCTCCTTCATTTGTAAATGATACAAAGTTATAAATTCTTTTGTTTTTTGTTCAGCTGCCTTTGCTGAGTTTTCGGCTTTACTTAGTTTTTCACCAAGTTTTTTTTAGCATATTTTATAGCTCTATTCAGCTGCCATTGCTGCATTTTGGCGTACTCAGTGTTTGTCAGGACGTATCCGACCATGCACCAAGTTTTTAACATGTTATTTGTTTGTTCAGCTGTCATTGCTGAGTTTCGGCATGTTATTGGGGCGTCTCCCCCTTGTTTTACTTTGTGTTTAGCTGGCTTTCTCGCCTATGGGGATTCTATTTTCCCGTAATGGCGACTTCCAATTTTTATAATTTGGGATTTTATCTCTCGCCAATTCTCGTTGCTGCGAACATGAAACTTGCTTTTTTGTGATTGTAGTAATGTACGATGGCGAATGCCTTTTTGTGACTGGCGAGTGAAACCGCTCATTCTCAGTAATAAATTACTCTTTATTGAATGCCTCCTGCAACTTTTGTTAACATAGTCATAAAGAAAATGCTAAAACGAAAACTGTTCTAAGAAAAAATAAAAAGCTCATAAAAAACTCTAAACTTGACCCTCAAGTTAAGGATAATATATCTTCAAGTACTGCGCATTGCATGGACGGGGTAGTTCGCCAAAACCCTCTTGAGTAATGCGATATGCTCCGTGGCCAGCTATGCCTGTAATTTGATAAGGCCTTTCCCATTTGTCTACGAGTGATCCTGTAACTTTATCCCTTGTTCCCGAGTTCACCCTTTTCAGCACTAAGTCGCCAAGCGAGAACCTTCTTTCACGCACATGTGAGTTGTAATATCTGGCTACCCTCTGTTGGTACGCAGTATTCCTTATTTGTGCGCGCTCTCTTCTTTCTTATAATTCGTCCAGACCGCATTTTAGCATATCAATGTTGAGTTCTGGTTGAAAGAGTTGTACCCTTGGTGAAGAGAAAGATGTTTCCACGGGAATGACAGCTTCAGCTCCATATGCCATGGAGTATGGGGTTTCACCTGTTGAACCCCTTTCTGTGGTTTGATATGCCCAGAGTACCTGTGGTAATTTATCTGCCCAGCTCCCCTTTTTTGTTGCCAATTTAGCTTTCAGGTTGTGTTTTATGATCTTATTTACTGCTTCAGTCTGGCCATTCGTCTGCGGATGTGCTGGGGAGGCGTAGTAGTTGTTGATGCCGTACTTGTCACACAGCTCCCTGAATTTCCTACCATCGAATTGGGTCCCATTGTCCGTGATGATGGTGTTTGGTATCCCGAATCTGTACAGGATATTTTTCTTTACAAAGCTTATAGTGTTCGCTTCTGTTATATGTACCAATGGTTCGGCTTCTACCCACTTCGTAAAATAATCCACGGCTACTATAGCGTGCTTTGCTCCTCCAGTTGCTGTTGGCATTGGGCCAATTAAGTCAATTCCCCACATGGCGAATGGCCAGGGCGAGGTAATACTTTGCAAAAGTTCAGGTGGTTGACGGATGTTATTGGCAATTTTTTGACACGCCTCACATCTCGCTGCTACTCTTTTGGCGTCGGCGAATAGTGTTGGCCAGTAAAAACCCTGCCTTAATGTTTTGTGGGCTAGGCTGACACCCCCAGCATGGTTCCCATAATTTCCACTATGTATGCTTCTCAGGATACCTTCTGCTTCTTCAGGTCCGACACATCTCTGCAGTGCCCTTGAATACCCTATTTTGTACAGTTCTCCATTGAGTACTGAATACCTTGTAGCTCTGTATTTCAACCGTTTTGCCTCTAATGGGTCACTTGGGAGTACATCATTGACAAGATATTCTTTGATTGGTGTGATCCAGCTGTTCCTCCCGCCAAAGACTGCCCCCACTTCTTTTGATTTGACTATACTCGGCTGCAATAGGCGGATCATGGATATACTTTTGGGCCAGATGTTGATTGTGGCAGATGCTAATTTGGCCAAGGCATCAGCTTGCTCGTTTTCTTCTCTGGGGACGTGAACAATTTTGTATTCTTTAAATCTTTCTAACAGTTCCTTTGCTAATTCCAGGTAGGTGATCATGCTTTCATCTCTCGCCTGGTATTCATCTAGCATCTGATTGACAACAACTTGAGAGTCGCTGAAGATTTCTACCTCATCTGCCCCTAGGACTGTGCAAACTTTTAAACCTGCTATGAGTGCCTCGTATTCAGCTTGATTGTTAGTAGCTTTTAAGTCAAAACGCAAGGCACATTCGACTGAATCTCCTTCCGGGGTTGACACTACTACCCCTGCCCCGCTGCCGTGCGTGTTTGACGACCCATCAATGCGGAGTTGCCATTTGAATATTTTTTTATTTTGCTCCACCATCATTCTCGCCACCTCTATGCTTGGCTCGGTGAACTCTGCTACAAAGTCTGCCACTGCTTGTGCTTTAATTGCTGTCCTGGGGAGATACTCTACATCGAATTCACTTAACTCGATCGCCCACTTCGTTAATCGACCGGATACTTCTGGTTTCTGCAGAATTAATTTCAGTGAGCAGTTGGTGTATATCCCGATTTTATGAGCCTGGAAATATGGCCTTAACTTTCTTGCTGCTGTTATTAGAGCGAGTGCCATTTTTTCGGCCGGCGAGTACCTTGTTTCGGCTGGTAACAGTGCTTTGCTGGTGTAGTATATTGGTTTCTGGATCCCCTCTTCTTGTCTTACCAGCACGGAACTTGTGGCTACTTCAGAGACGGATAAGTACATATGCAGTGTCTCTCCTGTTTCTGGTTTTAATAGCAGCGGTGCCCGCCCAAGATAATCTTTCAAGGCCTAGAAAGCTTTTTCACAATCCTTATTCCACTCGATTCCCTTTCCTTTCTTTAGGGCTTTAAAAAATGGTAGGCATCGGTCTATTGACTTAGCTATGAACCTGTTCAGCGATGCTAGGCACCCCGTGAGTCTTTGGACGTCCTTCAAAGTTCTTGGCGAAACCATTTTTGCTAGGGCTTGGATTTTTTCAGGGTTCACCTCTATTCCTCTTTGATGTACTTGATATCCGAGAAACCTCCCTGACGGTACGCCGAATACACATTTTGCTGGATTCAACTTCATTCCATACTTGACCAGCACATCGAATGTTTCCCTCAGGTCACCTGTATGTCTATCTACTGTGATGCTTTTTGTTAGCATATCGTCAACGTAAACCTCCATATTTCTCCATATTTGCTTGGCGAACATTTTGTTGACTAAGCGCTGGTAAGTTGCTCCAGCGTTCTTCAAACCGAATGGCATGACCGTGTAACAGTACAACCCCTGGTCTGTGGTGAACGCTGTCTTCTCCTCATCTGGCTTGTGCATCTTTATCTGGTTATATCCTGAATATGCATCCATGAAGCTCAATGTCTCATGCCCGGCTGTTGCATCGACTAATTGGTCAATCCTTGGTAGAGGGAAGCTATCCTTGGGGCAAGCCTTGTTCAGATCGGTGAAGTCGACGCACATCCTCCATTGTTTGTTCTTCTTTTTTACTAGAACTACATTCGCCACCCATTCTGGATACTTAACTTCTCTAATCGATCTTGCGGCGAGCAACTTTGACACCTCCTCTTTTATTGCTGCACTTCTTTCTGGGTTAAAACTTCTCCTTTTTTGCACAACTGGTTTGCATTTTTCAATCACAACCAGGTTGTGTGAAATCACACTTCTATCAATTCCCGGCATGTCTTCGTGGCACTAAGCGAAAATCTCCTTATACTCTCTCAACAAGTTTGTCACATCTTTCTTAACTCGTTCAGTCAGTCTTGCTCCGATCTTGACTGTTTTGTCCGGTTCTGCTTTGTTTAAAACAATCGACTCAGTTGGCTCTTCTTTTTCTCTGCTTGTTTCATCCCTTGGGTCCAGTTCGAAGGTTTCCGGATTATCTTCCTGCACTTCCTTGTCTACTTCGAATATGCTCAAGGTTTCCATCCCTGCCTTATCTTTGAAGATTGATAGGTTGGCACAGCGAGCCATCTCTTGTGACCCTTTCAATTCTCCGACACCAAATTCTGTAGGGAACTTTATTTTTAATGCATGGGTTGAAGTGACAGCTCGAGCTTTGTTAAGAAATAGTCGGCCAAGCAAAGCATTATATGGCCAATTATGGATGTCGACTACGACAAAGTCCAACAGGATCGTTCGCCGGCATGGTGCTGTGCCAAATCTCACCGGCAGCTTCACAGTTCCTAACGATCTAACTTCTGCACCACCGAATCCTTTTAATGGCACATGGAATGGCTCAAGATCTTTTCTGTCCAGCCACAACTCATCATATACTCTGGCACTTAAAATATCAGCTGAACTCCCGTTGTCAATCATCACCCGAAGGACATCCCTATGGGCTATTCGAACTCCCATTACGATTGCATCATTAGGCTTTGCATCAATTCCGTCTGAGTCTTCTGCTGTAAACGTTATGGGATCGTGTACTTCTCTTCCTTTCTTGGGGTTTCTTTGCACAGAATTGATCTCCATGCTTCTGCTTTCATATATCACTTCTTGGACTTCTGACATCCTTTCTCGATTGCTTCTCCCAGTATGAGGTCCGCCAAAAATGGTGTTTATAGTGGCGTTGGGGCTGTTTCTCCTTGGACTCTTCCTTTCCTGCACGTTTCCTTGGCGGCTGTCTTGGCGACCACCGTGCTTGTCCCCTTTCAAAGCAAAGTCCTTCAGGTGCCCATCTCTGATCAAGCTTTCAATGTGATCGCGCAGCTGGAAACATTTCGAAATTTCATGCCCATGGTCTTTGTGAAACCGATAATATTTAGTCGTATCTCTCCTGGCATTTGCTGACTGCTACCGAGGGTATTTAGCAAGTCCTTTGTCTTCTACCACAGACAGTATCTCCTCCTGATCGCCAGTTAAAGGGGTGTAATGGTTGTACCTTCCTCGAAACCTACTAGCTCGAGCGTTTCCTCTGCTTTCCCTTGGATGTCCCTTTTGGCCCTTCTCATCTCTCTGGCGATCACGTGACTGCGTCTTTTTGTCATCCTTATGGTCCGATTTTGAGTCAGGCTTGTGTCCATGCACATAGCTACCCCCTTACGCTACTTCTTCTTCTTCCGCCAGTGCATAGTCGCCAGCTATTTCCATCATCTCCTCATAAGTTTTTGGTCTCTCCCTTCGTAGGTCAAAGGATAATCGCCCACTTTGTAACCCATTGGTGAATACGGCGATCACAGCTACATCACTGGCGTCTTCAATTTGAGCAACCTCCTTCCCAAATCTTGCTAGATACTTCTTGATCGACTCATTACGTTCCTGTTTCAAGTTGGATAGATGAGCGAGTGACTTTCTTCTCTGAACACTCCCCATGAATTGCCTTATGAACGCTTTGCTGAGATTTGAGAAACTGCTTATACTTCCGGGTGGAAGTCTTCCAAACCACCTAGAGGCAAGGTCGCCGAATGTTTACGGGAAGGTGAGGCACAACAACCCGTCATTGGATGAGTACTGGGCCATAATGTTACGGAATCGACCAACATGCTCCTTCGGATCCCTGTTCTCCTTGTATTGCTCAATGGTTGGCATTCTAAACCTGTCTGGAAATTGGGTGCAAGCGATATTTTTAACGAATGGGCTATCTGACTCATCATCCGAAGATACGTTACGACCATACCTTCGTGCCATCGCTGAAACTTTTCTTGATAGCTCTTGTAGGGTGACATCTCGCTGACCAGTTAGTTCTCCTGATGGATCGAGTCTACTCTTGATTGTCATTCTCCCATGATTGCTTCTATCATCTGGGCTCCTTCGATCTTCAGTGCTCTCGGATCTTCTTCGCCGCGCTCTCTTAGATCGTAATTCCCTTCGTGGACAAGGACTCTTATCTTTAGACGAGATAGAACGGTGTCTCCGCCGGTTCCGTTGATATGTGTCACTGGAATTGATCCCATGTGTTCGTGCATGGTCTCGCTCCTCCCTAGATTCTTCATTCATCACACCTTTTCCCTTCCTTTGTTTTGTCCCTTCGAAATTCTCAAGGTGGTCCTGTGGAGTCTCCTCAGTGGATTGTATTGCTTGAGCATCAGGGGTTGCAATGTGAACTTCCGATCGTATCCTTCCGGGTGGATGGATTCCAGGAGTGGTTAACTCGTAAGGAGAAGAAACTCCCAACCCTATGGGAAGCGAAAGCCCTATTTTGCTGGCTTCGCTGATTAGGTTTACCAATGCAGTCTGGAAGTGCTGCAGAATCCCGGGATCAGCTGCCCTAGTTCCTGGCGTTGCCGCCGATTGTTCCCCGATCATCGCTGCCCTATCTCTTGTCGGTGTGGTTGGTTCAACAATTAGGTCTCCACTGGAGTTACCATCTCTGTCACTGTCGTTGTTCATATTTTTCAGTTCGCAAGGGTTCCTCGAAGTTTCTGTTCAAAACCCCCTCCTTCTAGCGCCAATTGTTGACGGTGAAATTTGGATTGCCACACACTCAACAATTATATCAATTTAATATAAAACGAGAAAATTAAGAACGCATGCAAAAGACAGATTTTACGTGGAAAACCCTTGAATGGGAAAAAACCACGGCGCCCCCTGAGGGCAGAAGAATAATACTAGGTTTTTGTTGCCTTGTTACACACTCTGATCTCTCTTATAATTGCTCTCTAGATTTTCGAACCCCCTCCTCATGGGATAGGTGGTTTTATTTATACATGTCTAATTAGGGTTTCCCCTTGTTTTTAGCTGTGTGGGTGGAAGGTTTCCCTCTTTGATTCGTACTAGGATTCCCCTCTTGTCACGGATCCAAGTCTACTTTCCTCTTTATGATTCCTTCTTGTTATGGGTCTTCTAAAAGTTTAGGGTTTATTTTTGTGTTTCTGCTGAGTCGGTTCAGGCCCAGTATACTGGTGCAGCGAGTACCTTCACTTCTGGGTATCGTCTCTTCGGCGACCACATTTCTGCTTTTGGCGAGTAAATATCTAGCTTCGGCGACCATATCTTTGACTCCCTTTTGGCTTGAGGCATTTTGTCATTCTGACTTGTCACACTCCCTCCCTTGACCCGGTCAATGAGTGACGTGGCAATCTTTTATTGGCTCTTTTGATGACGTGTCAGGTTGGCGAATTTATACATACAACATCTATTATATTATATTAGAAATTACATACTAAATTAATTAGTTAGTATAATATAATTTAATAAATTAATAAGTATCATTTTTCCGGTATAATCTTAGGTATTCCTGTTAGTCATGGTGGTCTTAATGATTGTCTTTTGTGGCATTATGATTTTTCGGGCTCTTTCTCTGTCAGGAGTGGTTACCACTTGGCGAAGTCTTCTTTTTTGGGGCCGAGTGGCTCGGGTTTGGATCCATCTGAATCATGGTGGAAGTGTTTTTGGAAGATTGCCTTGCCTTCTAAGGTTAAAATCTTTTTGTGGAAAGCCTGTAACAACTGGTTTCCTACAAGATCTAACCTGGCAGCGCATGGTATGCAGTTGGATAAGGTGTGTCCGATTTGTCACAAAAAGGAGGAGACGTCCTTTCATGCACTTTGGCGCTGCTCTTCCCTGAAGATGATTCGTAATTCCTTAAGGGTGGATACTTCTGGTATGGTTTTGGACAGAATGACGTTTGATGATTTTTGTAGGAAGTGCAAGGTTCTGCAAGGGGTGGATTTTGAGCTGCTGTGTATCATTTGGTGGAGAATTTGGTATAGAAGGAACCAGGTGCTTTTCTCTGATAAGTCGTTGCTTGTGGAAGGTATTATTGACTGGGCAAACGTTTTTTTGGATGATTTTCGTAAGGCTAGGCTTGTCGAGGTGGCTATCAAGGATGCGCAACTGAGGACTGTTTGTTGGAAGGCGCCTACTGTTGGTTTTTGTAAAATTAATACTGATGCAGCCTTGGATGGTGGTGATTTGGTCTCTGGTGTGGGGGTTGTCATTCGGGATTGGAGGGGAGTGGTCCTGGCGTCTTGCTGTCAGCGGTTTGAAGTTTTGTATCAACCTCACATAATTGAGGCTATGGCTATCTTGACTGGAATGCGTTTGGCTTTGGAGTTGGGGTTGATTCCGGCCATGGTGGAATCCGATGCTCTTGTGGTCGTGAATATGATTTCTGCTAAGGAGGTTCCTGTTGCTGATATTGGTATTGTTATTCATGAGATTTTGAGTCTTTTTGATGCCGGTTTTGTTTCTTTTAATTTTGTTACTAGACTTGCTAATAAGGTGGCTCATGGTTTGGCCAAATTGGCTCTTAGGTTTGAGGGTAGGTCTGTGTGGGTTAGGGACTGTCTGCTTGCTGTGGAAGGTCTGGTTCTGGGTGATTGCCCGGTTTCGATGTAATTCTTTCTTTCGTAATTGAATCTTTTCAAAAAAAAAAAAAAAAAAAAAAAAAAAAAGTACTTAAGACATTTGCAAAACACTAGTGTAAAGGAAATTTGGGTAACTTATTACAAGGCATATTTCATTGTAAAATGCTTTTCTATCTAAGTGTTTTTCATAAAACTACACAAAATACCTATATAGAAATATATTTCTATATAGGTATAAATTCGTAAAAATTTATAAGCGGTTAGATAGAGAAATTTGGACAAAGATTTATGAGACGCATATTTCATTACAAAATGTGATTCTATTTAGTTTTTTTAATATAACTATTTAAAATACTTTACTCTACCTATGTATAAATTTATGATAATTTCAAGACATTTGCAAAATAATTTTTTTTTATATGATAAATTAAATACTTAATTTACAAAAAAAAAAATTAATATTTATGACACATGTCACTTCCATGTGAAATTGAATCTAATCTTATTATATTATACTAGTTTTCCAACCCGAGCGTTGCACGGGCTTTTTTTAAAACTGTTTATAAAACATTATGTTGTTTATACCGAATTTTTTGATACAAACATGTTTAAAAAAAAAAAAAAAAAGGAACATATAATTTTTTCTTTAGTTACCTAAGTCATGTTAACCTCAATAGGTTATAATTTGTTGTTAGATGGTAGGAATGCTCATACTCCAACCGTTTATAAATCTTTTAGAGTATTTTCACCTCTAATAATATAAAGCATAATGGACGGGTTTTGATTATAAAAAAAAAATGATATTGCTTTGGGAATGAATATTCTCGTAACAGTCATGGCGCTTCGCAGTTCCTTTTGCACTCGAGAGAACCAAGATTTCTCCTACAAAACTTAAAATCCAAAACAAACAAATTAAATAGTCTCGTAACAATATAAGCACACAATCTAAACTCATCCAAAACCGTAATGTATGCATAAAAACTTGAAAATTTCATCTCACAGGAAAAGTCTCTGAACCATACAAAATAAATAAAATCATAAAAATGTTGACAACAAAATCAAAATGTGCACAAAACACACATCCGCATAAAAGCTAAATTAAATCAACACAGAAACTTACATCTGCAACAAATGGCCATAATTTGTTTAATTATTTGTTCAACCATTTCACTTGAAAGAGACAACCAAAGTATTAGGCAATTACACTTTAACAATATAGGAACGTCAAAATGCATATCATAAAGCACAAAGCACATAAATTGTATGATTAAAGCTTGAACACAATTTTCTTACATAATACGTTAAGCAAATTGAGTATTCCGAGTATACAATGGAACTTTTCCATTGAGAGTTCTTCAATGGAAAAGTTGCATTGAAATTTGAAACAAAAGCTAATCAACAAAAAATTCAATTTCTTCATGTTCAAAATAAAAAATAAAAATACATAATTCATGTCTTCAAAGTAACCTAGGAGACATATAGGCAATGCTGAAAAAGACAAATTATCATAAATAAAATAATCGAAAAAATATAAACCTTTGATTTACTACAGATTATCTCCTGAAAATGACAGGGAATAATATCCATACAGGGAAGTTATCATCACAGAGTTTCTTCAAATCATCTCTGTTGAGGTACCCAAGAAGTTTAATGTCGGCTGCCTGTAAAAAATAGTGATACAGTGCTCGTTTAAATTTACTAAAATGCAAAAATCTGCTAATATAATCATATAAAATGTAACTGTGAAAATAACATTAACAAATATATAATACTGTAAGCTTGTAAGATATATCTTCGAAAACTCAAAGCACAACTAACAGCCTTGATTACTTCTAGTCTTATAATTCTAATTCAAACATCAAAAACATAATTAGATGATAGCTTTGAGTGGCTATTTATAGAAATATTGAGAAAGCGAGGACATGGTCATGTGATTAATTGAATTTGAATGGTTTTGAGCTGATTCGATTAATGGGAAAATTAAGAAGTTCAATGTATATACATTTCATTTTTGAATGGTTTTTGAGCTGATTCGATTAATGGGAAAATTAAGAAGTTCAATGTATATACCTATAATTTTAATTGAATTAAATAAGTTTCAATCAATTATTTTGAATGGTTTTTGAGCTGATTCGATTAATGGGAAAATTAAGAAGTTCAATGTATATACCTTTCATTTTAATTGAATTAAATAAGTTTCAATCAATTATTTTTTAATTTTAAATGGAGTTCAATGTATATTAAATAAGTTTCAATCAATTATTTTTTAATGTATTTTTATCTAGAATTTAATGTCAAAGTTCTCTCACGGTGACATGTGCGGGCATTGTAAAATAACATCTAATAAGTTTTTCTTTTCAATAAAAAAAATATATTAAAGTTAAAATAATATAAAAATACTCCTAAATTATAATATCTAACACACTTCTACAACTCAGTCCAATAGATAATCACTCACTAAGAATAATAGTATACATCAATGAAATCCATTTGATTCCTATAAAATTATGTAAAACAAGTTAAAAACAAAAACAAAATTCTTACAATTTATATCAATATAGAAAAATAATAAAGCAACAAACCAATTACAAAAATAATATAGGGCCACAAGATTTTGAAATATACGTACCTAGAAGAATGAGAAAATGGTTGAGCTTATAACTCCACTATTTTATTTTTAAAAGAAGAAAGAATTAAACTCACATTAATGCAGAAGTTGGTTTATGAATAGTCTTTTATACATAGTGTCCCTAATAACTTTTGTCCATGGATTCCAAGTGTAACTACAATTTAGGTTCATTTTTACATTTATTAAAAAAATAAAAATAAAATAAAATAAAAAAGGAGAGAATCTGCTTTTGTCTTGGATAGCTTCTATCCATGGAAGAGTCAATATGATCTTGAAAATTGAAATCCTTGAATTTCAGTTGTTGTATATTATCCCTCTCTCATCTTGAAACCCTAAAGCCCTAAGTAACGGAAGCAATAGCATATCTGCAAATAAGAGATCAGTGTGCTAGAAATTAGTACACAAGAACAAACAAAATACTTACCATCGTAGTTAAATTGATTAGAATGGCATTTACATTATATGAGTGAACAATATTTTACATAAGTAAATATGTTGCAGACTTGCAGGCAATCAAATTGACAAAGGTAAAAATGATCAATCTCTGATTCTTGTTATGAAACTTGGTTTAGTTCTAAAAAGATATCATGTATTATTATAAAGGAAAAACAAAATACTTTTCACATACCCTTACCATTTCCATTGGCGAGCTTTGGTAGTCCATAGACCTGAATTTCATATAAAATACGTTACCTATTCAAAAAAGTAAACAACAATTATATAGATATGAACATATAAAAATGACCAAAAAATAAAATAAAATAAAATAAAACCAAAAGAATGTATCTTAGGATGAAGGGTTTGAGGGGTTTGAGGGAGCTTTAGGAACAATATCAACAGATTAAATAGATTATATACAGGAAGGGAGGAATGCAAAGAGGATTTTAAGGAGAAAATGGAAAATTTTAATATTAATAATATCAATAATTAATGAATTTAGATAGGAAAATTTAAATAATTCAACAAATTAGTTGGATATGAAAGGTTACCATTATAACTTAACCCGGTATATGAAGCATGCAAATCTATTTTTTTTAATTAATTAATTATGGACCATATGAAAGGTTACTGTTATTATTTAACTCAACATATGAAGCATGCAAAAATCTGCAGCAAAAGTAAAATTAAAATACCACATTTTAGTTCGGTTCATATAACTCCATTAATTCATTATCACAATGATGATAGGATTGCCTCTTTTCATTATCCCATTTTTTTTTTAAATTTTTTTTAAAGAACTTTTCATTATCCCATTTATGATACAATAATGCTAAACATCCCACCTAAAATCCCGCTTTTTTCATCCCACTACATGTGGCATGTGAGGTGTCAAATTGTGAGTGGATACACATCAATGACACCCACCCCATGTGTAAGTGCCTCACTTTTGATTGGCTTATTTCATGACACACCACATTGGGATTGGTATGTAACGGGTAGCTTAGGACTTCGTGGTTGGCAAGCTTCCGGACTTCCCAAGGTGACTTCAAGAGCTTCTAAAGGTATACCACTTGACCTTGATTCTTGAAGAGATTAAGTGCACACACACACTTGCATGCATCTTTATATATTGAGCTTTTGTTACCATGCTTGTGTTTCATTGTTTAGTGCATCTATGCCTTTTTGCTCACACACACCTTCATTGCATTTATATGATTGCATTTGTGTGAATCTTAATTGCGTGTCACATGCTTGGTGATTTTTCATGTTGATATCCATTTCCATGCATGTTTAGTTGATTGCATCTAGCTTATTGAAATGCCATGTCATGTTAGGCATTAGGATGCATTCACATCCCACACTTGCACTTCATGTATGTTTGTCTTAAGTGTGGTGTAATTCGTTTCCGTTTGTGTGATCGGAAATGTCCACGCTTGCACGATGGTGTGCATGTCTTAGCGTGATGGTTGACCACTTGAGAAGGTCTCATTCTTCTCTTGGATAAGTGTTAGATTCGGTTTGGTTATTTGGAGTAAAGTGTCTAGTTTAAAAAGTTTGGATTTCAATGTTTTAAACGTTTTTCAAAACCAACCTTTGTATGGTCTTGTGACCATAACTTTTTATCAAAAGATTTAAATTGAGTTTTGTAAAATTCTGGACAAACTAGACACCCATACCTTTCCAACGGTATATTATTCGTAATATTTCATGACCATTTGGATTGGTTTTAAAATTTCCAAAGTGACCACTAAAATAGGGCATCACAGCTGTTATCCGAATCTGACCTTTGGTTACTCAAATGACCATAACTTTTTCTACAGTTATCCAAATCATGTTTTGTTAATTTGAGTAGAAAGTAGACTTCCATACCTTTCCAACGATATATTATATGAAAGGTTTCGATGTCGTTTGGTCATGTTTTGAGTCGCTTGAAAATCAAGCTTTGTGCTGTGACGCTTCGCCGCGGTTTCAGTGCCGCGGTTTGTGACAACGGCATGCTAGCGACAGCAATTTGCCACGGTCCAAGTGCCGTCTTGGCTGATAGCGGCACCTAGACCACGGCAGGCCTGGTTCCCGACCCTGTTTCGTAATTTTGCCATATCTCACTCATTTGGAGTCCGTTTTGGCTCATTTTTGTTGGGTTAGTCACGAAATTTATAGGGCTACCATCTTAGCACTATAAATACATCTCTTTCTCTCATTTGTATTCAAGGAAACAAAAGATACACAACCCTAGAGAGAGATTAAGAGTTTTCTAGAGAGAGAAAGCTTCATGAAAGCTTGATTGACTCTCAAAACCCAAAACCCATCTTCTTCATGCATCATTGAACATCTTTAAAGCATGGGTCTTCTTGGTTTCTTGACTTGGTAAGTAGAACAAACATCACTTCTTCATTTATTGTTCTATCTTAGTCAAGACATGTCTTTGATTGCTTAGTTTAGCAAATCTTCACTCTTATTGCATATTTAGTGAAGTTATGATATGATTGGGTTTTGTTTGTGATAGCTTACATGATTAGGATGATTTTCCCTAAATAGCTAACCCTAGAACATTCTTGTGAAATTGGTTGATGATTAGGTTGATAGATGTATGTTTATTTATCTAGTCAAGTTTTATTGAATGTTCTTGAGATTTTAATTGAGTTCACATGTATGGACATGTTGACATTGTTTGATAGCTAGGATTGTTTTGTGATTGATAACATCTAGCTAAGTCTATATGATTTGCATTTAGACATTGTTGATTAGGACTCATTGATTGCATTTGTTAATTGCACATTTATAGTCCTTGCCATGATTATTGACAACTTGTGTTGATTTGGCTTTGTTTGTTGACAATTAGATTGTTAGAAATCTCTACAACTAATTGAGACCTCATGTATGTGCATGTAGGCTTTATTGATAACTAGGATGTTGATTTGCATTATAACATCTAGTTAAGCATATAGTGTTTAGTCTAGCACTCATTGCTTTTGTGCATCATTGTGATACACTTAGACTTTTTGATTCTCTTCTTGAGTCAAAGTCTTGTGACTTCTTGGTGAAGTTTCACAAGCAAGGAAAGTCTTGTGGCTACCCGTGTGTAGTGCTCAAGTAATTGGTCGAGTGCCACTGTAAAAGGCCCGTTGGGTAGATTAGGGGTTGCTCACGCCAAGAGTAGTGTATCAGGGGATATCATTAGGGATTGAACCAAGAGTGGCGAGTGGTAGTGTCCATAGCCTGAGGTTATCTAGGGTGAGAGTCCGAGAATCACTTGAGGGTGTAGATTTCTTTTCATATAGTGGATTTCGTTGACCGTGTGTGGCGCACATATCAGCCCGTGGTTTTTCCCCGTGTGGGTTTCCACGTAAAAATCAAGTGTTCTTTAATTTCCGCATTTTTTACTTGATTTTATTATATGTGTGTTTTGGGTTAATTGTGATTAATTTTGACTAATCGAAAAGTTGGTAATAATCGATTAACAACCCATTCACCCCCCCTCTAAGTTGTTTAGACACGCACGTGAGCTTATATTTGTATTTTCAATTGGTATCAGAGCGGGTTCCTAGACATAATTAGGTGATCCTTGCTCTTGCTTGCGTGTCTTGCATTTGTGTGCATTCTGTTTGCTACATTCATTTGCATTCATTTGCATACATCCACCCAAACACTATGAGTGGATTTGTGAGGCTAGAGGGTGCGTTACTCTCCGAACCACCATTGCTCACCATTGATAACTATTCCTCATGGAAAGTTAAAATGGAATTCTTTCTAAAGGACATCGATGAGCATGTGTGGATGTTTGTGGAAGAAGGATACTCACCTCCCACAGAGAGACTTGAAAATGGGACTTGTGTGCCTAAGCCTAAGTCCAAGTGGTCCAATGACGAACTCGAAGGTGAAGAATGGAACTCAAAGGGCATCAATGCCTTATCTTGTATCATGGATGAGAGTCAAGCCAAACTCATCCAAACCACTCGAGATGTTCAAGAAGCGTGGGAGATTCTAAGAGTGACCCACGAAGGTACCGTGAAGGAGAAAAAGATGATCTCTACGGTGGTAGAGGAGAAGAAGATTAATCCTCCTAAGAAGAAGGAAAATGTTGCTTTGAAGACTTCGAAGCATGACAAGAAGGAGGATGACTTGAATGATGAAGACATGGCGTTAGTTGTTAAAAGATTCAAGAAGTTTTTAAGTCTTCAAAAGAAGGGTTATGGCTCAAAGGGTGATGATTTCAAGAAGAAGAAGAAGACCAAGGTCAAGAATGATGAGCCAAACCAAGAGGTGTCTTCAAGAGAGGGGACTAATTGCCTTGGATGTGGAGAATTCAGGCACATCTTCCCGGGATGTGAAAGCTTGAAGGATATAAGGAAAGAAGAGGTGATGGCCACCTCATGGAGTGAAGATGAGAGTAAAGAAGATCCTTCGAGTGATGAAGCGCTTGCTATCAACTACATGGCATTTGGAGCCACTCATGTAGAAGTTGAAGAAGATAGTCAAGTTGCCTTGATTTGTGACCTTGAAGAAGGAGTAAATGAAATGGTAGCTAGGAGTGTGATTGATGTAGCTACGCAAAGGGAAGTTGCTTGTATAACATCAAGTGACAAGTTTGATGACCTTGATGAGGGAAGTGTCTCCGATGAAGAAATGACTCTTATGGTGGAGAATCTTGAGAGAATCACAAAATCTCACAAGAAGAATATGACCTCAAAAGTGAATGAGGAGAATAGTATGAACTCCAAAGAAAAGGAGGTAAATATGAAGGCATCTCTCAAGAATGGAGAAGCTACTCAAGACAAGTCCTCAAGAAATATCACTAAATGCTTTGAATGTGGAGGATTTGGTCACATAGCTCCCATGTGCATTAATTTGAAGAACAAGAAGAGAGGAAAAGGCATGATAGCTTGGAAGGGTGTAAAATGCTTCGAATGTGGTGAACTTGATCACATAGCCTCCATGTGTGGTAACTTGAAGTGTGAGAAGAGAGGAGAAGCTAGTCTTGATGATATGACTCTCACAAGCATTAGTGGGAGAAGCCTTGAAAGTGATGAGTGTTGCTCATACTCATGTGAAGATGATAGCTCCGACTTGGAGAATCTTGACAACAATGAAAAAATGAGTTATGAGGATCTAATGACACTCTTTCATGACTCCTTGAAGATGAAAAAGAAGGAGATTTTTGTGTTGAAAGAAGATAATCTTCAACTAAGAGAAAATGTGATTCTTTTAGATAAGGAAGTTAATCTTGTCAAAGTAAATGAGGGCAAGTTGAAGAAAGAGCTTGAAGAAGCAAGGATGTCACTTGCTAAATTTACTTCGGGTATGGAAAAGCTCAACATTATGCTAGGTTATGGAAAGATGACTAGTGACAAGAGAGGACTAGGGTTTGTTGATGAGGAAGTCACACCGTCATCCAACAAGACAACCTTTGTGAAGGAAATTGTTCCTAAGTTGGCTCCTCAATCTTCTTATCACAAGAAGATGCTTGAAAAGGGTGAACCTTCTAAGAGTGCTCATATGAAGACTTTCAAGGACAAAGAGACAAGGCATCTAGAAGATTTGAAGAAGGCTAAGATCAAGCAACCTCAAGCTCAAGGAAAATTCTTAGCTTCACCCTCTCAACACCCTAGGAGGAAGATTGATCTTGGAGAGTCATCCAAGAATGGCCAAGTGAAGATGCCAACAAAGGGTAAAGCTCAATCACAACATTCAAGAGCTCAACACCCGAGATTTGCACAACCAAGGAAGCACATTCAACCGGTTCAACCACCTCAACAAGCTAGACCGTAAAGGTGCCACCAATCGGCTCAAGCTCTAAAGAGAAGCAATCCGATGCACCATCAAAGACAACCTCATCAACATGGCAATGCCTCGATGAGATCTCAATGCAATGGTATAAACTCTATCTTTGTACCTACTTGTCATTTTTGTGGTATGATTGGTCACTTAAGACCAAATTGCCTTGATTACATAAAGAGGTGTAGGTTAGAGAGCATGAAAGAAAAACAGTTGAAAAAGAAGGCAAGCTTGCATGAACCTAGGGATCTTAGAAACATGCCTATGACCACTAGAATTGATAAAGTGGAACCTAGGAGGGTTAGAAAGAATGAACCCGCTTGCCATTGTGCCAATGGGATACCCGTAGATGCTACTAGGTCCAATTGACTTGGTAAGTCTATAAGGGATCATGCCTCCCTTTGACTTGGTTGTAATTAACCCCTTGTGGGGAGCTCAAGCAAAGAGAGCAAACTTGCATGAATTGTCATATGCAAAAAGTTGATTAAATTTATGCTCTTTTGATAATTGCTTGAGATTGTTGGTTGCACATATTTCTTGTATGTATTTTCTTAATAAGTGTGCACAATTGCTTTACTTGCAATCCATGTCATATTTATGCTCAAACATGCATCTTTGGAAATAGGAAACGTATTTTGGGAGTACTTTTTGAATGACCTTTAATTGATTCCTTTGACATGATGATTCTTTAAATAACATGCTTAAAATGATATGCATGAAATGCTTTTGATTGCTTGAAATGCAAAAATGTGTGTGCAAAAGCAAATATTGAGACTTAAATTGTTAAAGGATTTTAAAATCCAAAGTCTCTCTTTCTTTATTTGTAGAACAAGGCTATTATCATACGGGCATCTCACCCGGAAAAATCAAATAGGGTGCAAAGTCACTCATGTCTTGTTTTGCCTATAAAGTTGGATATAGTTGCTCTTTATTTTTGAAATGCTAAAAATTCTATATCCTTGCTTTTTCCATGACAAAGGGTGAAATTGGTTTAAATTCTTTTGGAAACCTTTGTTGTTTGCTTTGCCAAATACCATTGTTTTTGAACTTGAATGCAACATGTCTTGCATGCAAAGCATCTTTGTCACACATTTTCTTTAAATAAAACTCCTTGAATCTCTCTCAATTAATTGAATTGCATAAAGTTTGTTTATATGATTATGCAAATGCTTTTTGTGCTAATAGCTCTCCTTGCTAAAGCAACCCGATAGGGGGAGCTCCTTTGTCTATCTCATGACAAAAAGGGGGAGAAGTCTTGAGAGATATAGGGGGAGCATTGTGCATGCTTTGGGGAGAGAAGGTTGAGAGAGAGTAACCATTTAGGGGGAGCATTGCACATGCATTTCTTCATTTTGCTTTATTGAGTGCAAATGCTTTGTATATTTGTTTACCTCACATGCACTTGGTCTTGGAAAGTGCTTTCTTGCTATTGTGTGTAGGTTCAATGATCTACGAAGAGATTGAAGACCTTGAAGACTTAGTTTCTTAAGTATCTCTTTTTGTAACGTAGAATACACTCAGGATGGACAATAGCTTTATTTTGTGTTTTATGAGGATTTCTATGTAAGTGGTGTTTTGTCATGAAATAGCCAAAGGGGGAGATTGTAAGTGCCTCACTTTTGATTGGCTTATTTCATGACACACCACATTGGGATTGGTATGTAACGGGTAGCTTAGGACTTCGTGGTTGGCAAGCTTCCGGACTTCCCAAGGTGACTTCAAGAGCTTCTAAAGGTATACCACTTGACCTTGATTCCTGAAGAGATTAGGTGCACACACACACTTGCATGCATCTTTATATATTGAGCTTTTGTTACCATGCTTGTGTTTCATTGTTTAGTGCATCTATGCCTTTTTGCTCACACACACCTTCATTGCATTTATATGATTGCATTTGTGTGAATCTTAATTGTGTGTCACATGCTTGGTGATTTTTCATGTTGATATCCATTTCCATGCATGTTTAGTTGATTGCATCTAGCTTATTGAAATGCCATGTCATGTTAGGCATTAGGATGCATTCACATCCCACACTTGCACTTCATGTATGTTTGTCTTAAGTGTAGTGTAATTCGTTTCCGTTTGTGTGATCGGAAATGTCCACACTTGCACGATGGTGTGCATGTCTTAGCGTGATGGTTGACCACTTGAGAAGGTCTCATTCTTCTCTTGGATAAGTGTTAGATTCGGTTTGGTTATTTGGAGTAAAGTGTCTAGTTTAAAAAGTTTGGATTTCAATGTTTTAAACGTTTTTCAAAACCAACCTTTGTATGGTCTTGTGACCATAACTTTTTATCAAAAGATTTAAATTGAGTTTTGTAAAATTCTGGACAAACTAGACACCCATACCTTTCCAACGGTATATTATTCGTAATATTTCATGACCGTTTGGATTGGTTTTAAAATTTCCAAAGTGACCACTAAAATAGGGCATCACAGCTGTTATCCGAATCTGACCTTTGGTCACTCAAATGACCATAACTTTTTCTACAATTATCCAAATCATGTTTTGTTAATTGGAGTATAAAGTATACTTCCATACCTTTCCAACGATATATTATATGAAAGGTTTCGATGTCGTTTGGTCATGTTTTGAGTCGCTTGAAAATCAAGCTTTGTGCTGTGACGCTTCGCCGCGGTTTCAGTGCCGCGGTTTGTGACAGCGGCATGCTAGCGACAGCAATTTGCCACAGTCCAAGTGCTGTCTTGGCTGATAGCGGCACCTAGACCGCGGCAGGCCTGGTTCCCGACCCTGTTTCGTAATTTTGCCATATCTCACTCATTTTGAGTCCGTTTTGGCTCATTTTTGTTGGGTTAGTCACGAAATTTATAGGGCTACCATCTTAGCACTATAAATACATCTCTTTCTCTCATTTGTATTCAAGGAAACAAAAGATACATAACCCTAGAGAGAGATTAAGAGTTTTCTAGAGAGAGAAAGCTTCATGAAAGCTTGATTGACTCTCCAAACCCAAAACCCATCTTCTTCATGCATCATTGAACATCTTTAAAGCATGGGTCTTCTTGGTTTCTTGACTTGGTAAGTAGAACAAACATCACTTCTTCATTTATTGTTCTATCTTAGTCAAGACATGTCTTTGATTGCTTAGTTTAGCAAATCTTCACTCTTATTGCATATTTAGTGAAGTTATGATATGATTGGGTTTTGTTTGTGATAGCTTACATGATTAGGATGATTTTCCCTAAATAGCTAACCCTAGAACATTCTTGTGAAATTGGTTGATGATTAGGTTGATAGATGTATGTTTATTTATCTAGTCAAGTTTTATTGAATGTTCTTGAGATTTTAATTGAGTTCACATGTATGGACATGTTGACATTGTTTGATAGCTAGGATTGTTTTGTGATTGACAACATCTAGCTAAGTCTATATGATTTGCATTTAGACATTGTTGATTAGGACTCATTGATTGCATTTGTTAATTGCACATTTATAGTCCATGCCATGATTATTGACAACTTGTGTTGATTTGGCTTTGTTTGTTGACAATTAGGTTGTTAGAAATCTCTACAACTAATTGAGACCTCATATATGTGCATGTAGGCTTTATTGATAACTAGGATGTTGATTTGCATTATAACATCTAGTTAAGCATATAGTGTTTAGTCTAGCACTCATTGCTTTTGTGCATCATTGTGATACACTTAGACTTTTTGATTCTCTTCTTGAGTCAAAGTCTTGTGACTTCTTGGTGAAGTTTCACAAGCAAGGAAAGTCTTGTGGCTACCCGTGTGTAGTGCTCAAGCAATTGGTCGAGTGCCACTGTAAAAGGCCCGTTGGGTAGATTAGGGGTTGCTCACGCCAAGAGTAGTGTATCAGGGGATATCACTAGGGATTGAACCAAGAGTGGCGAGTGGTAGTGTCCATAGCCTGAGGTTATCTAGGGTGAGAGTCCGAGAATCACTTGAGGGTGTAGATTTCTTTTCATATAGTGGATTTCGTTGACCGTGTGTGGCGCACATATCAGCCCGTGGTTTTTCCCCGTGTGGGTTTCCACGTAAAAATCAAGTGTTCTTTAATTTCCGTATTTTTTACTTGATTTTATTATATGTGTGTTTTGGGTTAATTGTGATTAATTTTGACTAATCGAAAAGTTGGTAATAATCGATTAACAACCCATTCACCCCCCCCTCTAAGTTGTTTAGACACGCACGTGAGCTTATATTTGTATTTTCACCATGTATCCACTCACAATTTGACACCTCACATGCCACATGTAGTGGGATGAAAAAAGTGGGATATTAGGTGGGATGTGTAGCATTACTGTTTATGATAGGATTGCATCTTGATTATTATCCCATTTATGATAAGATTGCATCTTGATTATTAGATTGTCTCTTCATTTGTGATTTATGGTTCAAACAAATCAGCTTAATATATAAATATATGCATAGGAGTTAAATGAAACTATAATGGAATTTAAAGCTAAAGTTCTCTCACGATGACATATGGCGAGTTTTAATTAGTTTCATTTAATATTTAACTTGTTAGAAAATGAAACAATTGATATAATATAGTTATGATTATTTAATGGTCATTATATTCATGAATTCATACATTATGCATATAAGGTATTTGAAGAATGTTATAAAGTAGAATATTAGTAATCTCACAATATATATCAAAAAAAAAAAAAAAAGTAATCTCACAATATTAATTAGTTTATAATGTTGAAATTAAAAACCGTAGAGTAGTCCAATGACCATACATTGGATCCATCCCCTGGAATTTAGCTTATCATTTAATGACCTCAAAGTGGCCGTGTAAATTTTATATATTATATGATTATATATCTATACAATTAATTCTATAATTATATATCTATACAATTAATTATATATATTATATTATTAAATAGATTATAATAATAATTAATAAAAATTTAATGATAAAGCCACTACACAACGACACGTGTCAAGGTGAGGTTCCATTTTACTATATACGAGTTTACAACCCGCACGATGTGCGGGTATCGAAAAATATAAACTGAATATTATATTTATGGGTTTTTTCTTATGAATCAAAATATTATGGTTACATTAAAAAATAAATAAATATTATGGTTAAAATAATACAAAAATATTCCTAAATCAAAAGAAATAAAATTATATTTATAAGGTCCTTGAAAGACTTGGAATGATGTGATGAAATTGGTCATTTTTAAAAAAAAAATTAAAGGTAATACAACTATATTTAAAGTTTTTTTTTTTTTTTTTTATAATTTTAAATATTACAATAATTCAGGATTTGGAGGAAGGGGGACAGACTCGAACTCACAACCTTATGGTGTAGGTGTGGAGAGAAACTTCATTAATTATGTGACATATTATTAAATAAATATTGACAGGTCATGATTTTTTATAACCCTCATCTTCATCTTCCTCATAGTTCTTACAACCTCTCACCTTCTAACCGTCATTTTTATCTGAGATTTTGAGCATCTCCATCTCTAAATTTTTAAAACCCCTCGGCTAAAGTTTTTGTATATTTGGGTATTAGTTTTCTTTTTTTTTTTAATAATTTTTTTTCCTTTTAAAAATCTGAAAAAATTAAAAATTACATTTTGATTTATTGATTAAAAATAAAAATAAAATTAAAAATAAAAAAAAACCGAATGGGGCCACCATTGAAGGAGCCCTAAACTGGAAAAAGAATGCTACCTCCAGACCGGAGGACGAAGCCCATCGATCAATGTTTTTTTTTTTTTTTTTCAATTTTTAATATATTAAATATAGAAAATAAATAGATTGAGAGGAAAAATTTTTGGTAAAAGGAAGGCGGAAAAGAGAATGAAGCAAGTTGGAACTTGGAAGAAAATAAGTAGTTGTAGAGGAAGAAGATGAAGGTGAGAAGGTGAATAGAGATTCATGATCTATCAATATTTTTTATGACATGGCTTTGGGTTTGTAAAACTTAATGATGTGTCTAAATATTACTGGTTAGACGTGCCACATCATGTTTTACCTCGGATATACTGAAGTTTCTCTCGTAGGTGTGAGGGGCAAAATATTGGACCAACCTTTGTCTATAATTAAAGATCTTTGAAAGACTTCATCCATTATTTTATTTCATTTTCTTTTTATCTATTGCAAAGTACATAGCAGACATATTCATCTCCATATATATATACATATATTTATTTATCTTAATTAATTAAACAATAGTTTCGTAGCTAGACAATGGAACCTTCTGATATTCAAATCAGGAAGAGATCTCTACATCCATTTTCATTTTTTCTTTTGCAGAAATACATCATACAATCATTCAATTGGAATATCGAACTACAATAATTAAACATTCTGCTAACCAGATGCATGGTGGAAGAAAATCAGTCTCTACGGTACAAAAAAAAACAAATTCCATGAACATGTTATTGACTTACCATATACACACTGTGTTCTATTAATGCTAACACCCACACGTGACACCACTTATATCTCTGTATATGCAAGTCAAAATTTTCTATAAGATGAACATGCCAGCAATTTACTAAATAAATAACGTGTAAATTCTAAGTATGTCCACACTCCACATAACAACTTTCGATCGTCTAACTTTCAGTCGATCGTCTAACTTTCAGTCTTTGATCTGTTGTCTCTAAATAATTAAAGGCTTAAAGCTATGACTATAACCCCAAATAAAAGGTAGAACTCAAATTAAAGGTTGCAACAAAGACTTCGATCTACTTATTATGTCTGAAAATCTTCCATGCGGACACGGAACAAACATGTTAGTGTCAACCGTTGGCAAGCTTGAGACCAAAGTGTTTGATGTTGTGATCCGATAGTTTGAATTTGTTGGCGTGCTCGCTTGCGAAACGTCTAATGATATAATCTAATGGCCTAAATTCATAGTTTGTGTATTCTTTTCTAAAGTAGAAATATAATCTATACTAAGGCCACATGCAGCATTATATAATATCGGTACATATTCAAAAAATTAAACAACAATTATATAGGTATATATGAACATATAAAAAAATGAAATAAGAAAAAAAAAAAAGAATGTACCTTTCGATTAATGATTGCAGGAACGATATCAACCTACAAAAATTTGAATAAAAATTATACTTGTGTGAACATATAAAGAAATGAAATAAAAACAAAAACAAACCAAAAAAAATATACCTTTACATAAAAGAATGTATTTTTCGATTAATGGTTGAAGGAATATACATACATATATATATATATATAAGTTGAAACAGAGGAATGCAAAAATATTTAAATATTAAAAATATCAATTCACTGCATTGACTGTGAAAAGGAAGGGACAACATTTGTAAAATATTAGTTGCAAACCATGAGAGCTAGAAGGGTTTAAATTCTAAATATTTAAAATTATTGTTGCATTAAAATTTTGGATTGTGTTTCTTTTAGTATTCCGTATAACAGAAGCTATTCATATGATTTGTTAATGTTCAATTAATTAATTATTGATATTATTATTAAATATTAAAATTTTGAATTGCTCCTATGAGAGCTCTCCTAGGATTTAAATTCAAAGTATTTAAAGTTATTGTTGTATTAAAATTTTGAATTGTGGTCAGTATTTTCTATAACAGAAGCCATTTATACGGTGGCTTAATGTTGAATTCATTAATTATTAATATTAGTATTAAATATTAAAATTTCCATTTTCCTTTTACAATTCTTTTTTGCATTCCTTCATTATAATCATTTTAAAATGCACTCATTAATGAATGTTAGAAGTAATGAATATATGGGAGTGATGGATATAAAGAGAGACTGTTTAGGTGATTGATATAAATTGCAAAATGAGACCTTTCATTTTAATTCAAATAAATAGGTGATTGATATAAATTGAGAAATAAGAATTAATGGAGAATTTAAAGCAAAAAGCTTCTCACGCCGACATGTGGCACCGCCGTTCTTCCATTATAGAGTATATTATAGATTATAGATGTTAAATAGTGTTATCTTTATCTACAATTTTTTTTTTTTTTATTTAGTTATTTCTTTTGTAATTTCTATGTTTTATCATATCCAATTAATACTAAGAAAATATAATACGAAATTAGTAAATATTACAAATAAATAAATAAATAAATAAAACAGCAAACACTAATCCATAACTTTTTTTTTTTAATTTTTTATTTATATTATTTTTTAAAAAATCTATTCTATATAAACTTATAATAAGGTCGCATGTAACACTACATAATATTAGTTCATATTCCAAAAAAAAATTATAAACAATTATATAAAATAAGAAAGAAAGAAATAAGTCCATATCCGAATTGATACATGCCCACACCAATGAATTATATCTAAGGAAAAAAAAAAATACCTTTTTCTTATTTTTACTAAGGATTGTGTGAAGAAAATATTTATTTTCTCAAAACATTGAACAGGGACTTTATTTTTTAACATTATCTTTATCTTCAATTTATTTTTTTTAATTTTTAATTTTTAATCTTTATCTACAATTTCTGGTTTCAGTTATTTTTCTAAAAAAATTACTTTGTATTCTAATCTCAATCTAAATTATAAGATATGTAGATAAAATGATAAATTGCAGTCCATAAAATCTAAATTATAAGATAAGTAGACATCAACATCTTAAAAACAAATCAATTTTTTTTTTTTTTATCCTTGTCTATAATTTTTTTATTTTTTTATTTTTTGTGATTTCTTTATTTGTTTCTTTTGTAATTTCTATGTTTTATCTATTCCAATTAATATCAAGAAAATATTGTACAATATTAGTAAGTATTTTAAAAAAAAAAAAAAAAGACGTAAACAATGTTCTCAAGCTTTTTTTAAAACTATTTTTTGTTTATATCATTTTTTAAGTAGAAATATATTCTATATTAATAATCTTAAAAAATAAAAAATAAAAAATAAAAAAAATAAAAAAATAAAAAAACGTAAACAATGTTCTCAAGTTTTTTTTTTAAAATTATTTTCTATTTATATCTTTTTTTTTTCTTAAGTAGAAATCTATTCTATATGTATAATAGGGCCACATGCAACACTACACAATATTATTTTATACTTAAAATAATTTTAAAACAATTATATAAAGAAGATCAAATGTTGTTCATAAAATCCAAATCAACACTGAAATATCAATAACTATTTAAAAAAAAAAAAAAAAAAACGTAAAACCAATCTCTAATTTATTTATTTATTTATTTATTTTTGTTTAAATTATTCTTTTTTAGGGAAAAAAACATAAAACTAATCTCTAACAATTATATAGGTAAAAAAAAAGGAAAAGAATGTACCTTTCTATGTATGGTTGTAGGAACGATATCAATCTACACAAAATTGAAAAACAATTATACAATTACGAACATATTAAAAAAATGGAAACAAAACAAAATCAAAAGCATATGTACCTTTACACAAAAGAATGTATCAATCTATTCTATCATTGACACGTGTAAGGGCTATTTATAGAAAACGTTGGATATTGAAGAATTATTAGTGTAATTTATAACTTTAGAAAACAGGGAAAAATGAAGAGTCTGATGGAAATACCTGATATAATAACCGTGCAAATAGAGTCATGGAATTGGATACCTTAAAATTTCCTAAATTGACTCAAGTAATAACTATATAAATTAATGCAATAATTGAGCAAATAAAAAAAAAATTCAAAAACTGACGTAATCAAGGCAGCTAATACATTCAAAAAAAAAAAAAAAAAAAAAACACTAATCAATTTATTTGGCCATAATAACCGTGCAAATAGAGTCATGGAATTGGATACTTAAAAATTTCCTAAATTGACTCAAGTAATAACTATATAAATTAATGCAATAATTGAGTAGAGAAAAAAATTCAAAAAAAAAAAAAAAATCCTATTTCACACATACTTTCAACCATTCCTATTGATCTTGCCAACAATTAACGTTGATTGCCCGTTGTTGACGTTCTGAAGTCCACAACCGTTTATGTATGGGGCTCTTCAACACAATTTTCATAATTGCAATTACACCGTGTTGCCTATTAGGGATGGCAAAATTATCCGCGGACATGGATATCCATAAGAATCCACTCCATTCATAATGGGGATGGATACTATTATTTCGGAGATGGAGCGGGGATGGATACGATCCTAATATCTGTTTAATTTTCGGATATGGGGATGGATATCGTCTATGGATATCCATCCCCATCCGCATCCGTTAAATATTTTAATATTTTAAAAATATAAAAAATATTATATAATTATTAATTTTAATTATATAAGTTATTATTAATTTTTTTATCATCAAAACCCTAAAAGCTATTTTTCTAAAGTAAGTGACCGAAAGACTAGAGAGTTGTGACTACATTTGCTTGTTGGATGTTGGTTGTTGCTGACTAGTTGCTGAGTTTCTTTGTAAGTGAATACTGATTTAAAACTCTCTATTTAATTTTGTTTGTATCTTGAAGTTGTGGGGTTTTTGTTTTTTTTTTTTTCGTTTGTTGAATTTATGTTATTTGAGGATTGGATGTATTTGTTTCTCCTTTTTAAATAGAATAAAAGGTACCATTATACACGTTAGTTATATTTGTCTCTTATAAACTACAACAATTTATATTTATTTTCATTGGATATGGATATAGACGGAGCGGGGATGAATATCATTATCTAAATTCGCGGATTATCCGAATCCGCCCTGCTCATTTCGAAAAGGGGATGGATGTGGGGATGGATATACATATCTTAAACGGATACGGGGATGGATAATGGGGTATCCATCCCCGATCTGATCCATTGCCATCCCTATTGCCTATTGAAATTAATGCAATAATTGAACAAATAAAAAAAATTCAAAAACTGACGTAAATAACAATAATTGGACAACTAAATAATTCTTAAACTGAGTCAAGGCAACTAAAACATTCAAAAAAAAAAAAAAAAAAATACTAATCAATTTATTTGGCCAAAATAACCGTGCAAATAGAGTTATGGAATTGGATACTTAAAAATTTCCTAAATTGACTCAAGTAATAATTATATAAATTAATGCAATAATTAAGCAGATAAAAAAAATTCAAAAACTGACGTAAATAACAATAATTGGACAACTAAATAATTCCTAAACTGACTCAACAGCTAAAACATTAAAAAAAAAAAAAAAAAAAATACTAATCAATTTATTTGGCCAAAATAACCTTGCAAATAGAGTTATGGAATTGGATACTTAGAAATTTCCTAAATTGACTCAAGTAATAACTATATAAATTAATGCAATAATTGAGCAGATAAAAAAATTCAAAAAAAAAATTAAATTAAATCCTCCATAACTCTACTAATCAATAAAAATTAAATGTCAAATCCTCCACACGACGATACGTGTCAAGGTGAGGTACCATTTTACTATATTATATAGATGAAACTTTTCTCCTCAACGATAAATATATATATCAGTGTCTTGCATGTATATATAAATATATATGATTTTTTTTTATAATTATATATTATTATATTTTGATTATATTTTTTATATGATTATAAAAGGCTATTATTATATGATTATATATGATTTAAAAATAAATAAAAATAAATAAATAATATTTATAATTGCCACATGGCGCAACCACATCAATAGTAGAAAAAAAGTCTATTATTATTATTATTATTATTATTATTATTATTATTATTATATATTCGATTCCATAACTCATTTTAAATGAATTAATATCTTTTTGAAATTTTTTTGAAGCTGCTAACTATTATATACATGAATGAATAGGAAAATAAAAATAAAATAAAATAAATAATATTTAAAAGTAGAAAAAGCATTTAAATTCAAAGCTCTCTTATGCAAACATGTGGCATTTTTAAACTCTATTACTATATATATATATATATATATATAATTATTATTATTATTATATATTCGATTCCATAACTCATTTTAAATGAATTAATATCTTTTTGAAATTGTTTTGAAGCTGCTAACTATTATATACATGAATGAATAGGAAAATAAAAATAAAATAAAATAAATAATATTTAAAAGTAGAAAAAACATTTAAATTCAAAGCTCTCTTATGCAAACATGTGGCACTTTTAAACTCTATTATATATATATATATATATATATATATATATATAATAATAATTATTATTATTATTATTATTATTATATATTCGATTCCATAACTCATTTTAAATGAATTAATATCTTTTTGAAATTTTTTTGAAGCTGCTAACTATTATATACATGAATGAATAGGAAAATAAAAATAAAATAAAATAAATAATATTTAAAAGTAGAAAAAGCATTTAAATTCAAAGCTCTCTTATGCAAACATGTGGCACTTTTAAACTCTATTATATATATATATATATATATATATATAATAATAATAATAATTATTATTATTATTATTATTATTATATATTCGATTCCATAACTCATTTTAAATGAATTAATATCTTTTTGAAATTTTTTTGAAGCTGCTAACCATTATATACATGAATGAATAGGAAAATAAAAATAAAATAAAATAAATAATATTTAAAAGTAGAAAAAGCATTTAAATTCAAAGCTCTCTTATGCTGACATGTGGCACTTTGAAACTCTATTATTATATATACTAGTTTGGAGCCCACACGATGTGCGGGCACGGAAAAATATAAATTGAAAATCATGTAGTTTTCTTATGAAGAAAAATATATTTTTTTAAATCATGAAAAAAATATTTGGGTTAATATAAAATAACAATGCTCGTATGCGAATTTCATGTTGTCTTATCATCAGCTATTGCCTTTGTGACATTCCTTCTTCACATCATCATCCACCTTATGAAGAACAAAACACATATACCCGATAAATTATTTTAATAAAGTGTTAGTTATTCATAAGTTGAAAATAGTTTCACAATAATTAAGACATATTTAAATACTTATATTTACAAACAAACTTCAAAATTTGTATATTTGGTATTTTTAGTATCCATAAACATATATAAAATATTGAACTTGAAAACCATTCAAAGACTTGATTAACTTAGCATATGTTTTTTATAAACAAAAATTCATCTCCTATTCTTAAAGATAAATAATTCTAATAAGTTTCATATCAAACATCCAATTGAATTAATCTACAAATTCTCAACTAACGAACTTTGAAATCTATTACTTATGAATTTTATAGGTAATGCAGTCAAATACATTTTTTAGGAAAGCTAAGTGAATTTAGGGCCAGTTTGGTATTGATTTTGATAAGCTAAAATTAACTTATTTCCTAATTTTGGGAGAGATTGATGTTTGGTAAAACCTTCCAAAATTGATTATTTAAAAATCTGTCTTGATTTGGTAATGATTTTGAGAAGGAGGTAAGGGTTACTTTTTAAAAGCAATTATGAAATAATCAATGTTGAGATTTAATGAATTTTTTAAAAACACCCGAATTGCCCTCATCAATTTAACTTGAAGACAAATTTGTCATTATATTTTTTTTTCCCTAATATAATATCTTTCAACCCTAATCTCTCCTTAACTTAAGGTTTATTTCTCATTCATAATACAACCTTTGCTTTGAGTTTGAAGATTTTCTATCAATTTCTTATGAAACTCAGAAGTAAAATAATTTTATATTGTTCCTATATATGAATTCTTTATGAAATAGTTCTATATAATTGTTAAAAAAAAAAAAAAAAAAAATCCTTCTATATAAATTACATAGTTGAGGTTGCATACAGAACTTTTTCTGGTGTGATTCTGTTTAATTAACTAATACAGTTGTTTATATTTTCTGTTATTTTGTTTTGAATATATATATATATATATATATATATATATATATATATATATATATATTTTGGTGTGTGTGTGTAAAACCAATTGTTAACCGTTAAAACTATCTTGATTTAGCATGGCTTTGTGATGAGTTCTTTGGTCAATTATTTGTCCATTTACCTTCAAATTATATTGATGATGTTACAATATGAACATAACAAAAAATGAATTATTTTTATATAGGTTATATATATATATATATATGAGTGGTACTCTAGTAAGGACATCATGAAATTATAAGTTAAGACGCTCAACCACAGCTACACATTCATATTGAGTGTGGCTATTTGTTAATGTGAGATCGTAGGCCCATTTGAAACATGTGGCTGTGGAAGGTGGTCCTCAAATTGTTATTTCAAGACCATCCTGATAGGAGAAGGATTCTATATAAATATATAAATATATATATAGATTATTTATAATATGATGATTATATAAATTTAACTTTTTTAGAATTTAAATCTACTTCATTTTATAATAAAAATACTTGTATATTTAATTTTATTGTTAAAATAAAATATATTTATTAAACGGTGACTTGGTTTTGAATAAAATATAAAATTGAAAGTATTTCAGTATCATGTCTATTTTGGTCATTATAGACAGTCACGGCAGTTCGACAACACATCTATATATATCTTATAATGGAACGTGAGTTTGGCATTAAATTTTGTTAATTATTAATATTATGAAGAATATATTGATTCATTTTAAATTTTGTTAATTATTAATATTAATATTCATGAAGATTATATTTATTCATTTGAGAAAGATAAGTTTTTAATATTAATATATTCATATTTAGCTTTAATGTTTTGATATTCTTCCTCATTAAATTTTGTTAACTATTAATGTTAATAATATTTTTAGTAATAAATTTGTATTTATCTCCATGTACAGGGAATTATATCATCTAATCAATTAGTTAGCCGTGAAACCATTCATTCATCCATAAGAATATGTAAATCTTTTGACATTCTTATCATTTCACCTATTAATATATTATTATTAGATATATTTAATATTATTATTAAATATTTAAAAAAAAATCATTTTCTTATATTTTAGGGAGAATTGTAAATAACCCTTTAAAAAAAATAAGATCAGATTTTAGGGTTTTTTCTTTAAAAAAAATATATCTTCAAAAGATTAATGAATGGTATGATTTAAAAGGTTGTTGCAAAGACAAATATGAAACCTCATGTTCCAAACAAAAGTTTCGTTCTTTTTTTTAAATAAGAACCATAAAACTTACTTGTATTGAACCCATAATATATTATGCTTCCATTTTTTATAAATAAATAAAAAAGTTACAAATAAAGTGAAAATTGAAAATAAAAACAAAAATGGTGAAGATGTGGATCTCCACGAATTCATATCTACTTTGATCCAAACCACCAATAGCAAACCATAATATGTCAAAAGCAAAAGAGGTAAGGAAGAAGATAATGGTGGCTTGAAATTGTGAACAATCAAAGCTTCCGACCAGGGTGCAAAACCTGAAATAAAGAATACAATTGAACACCAAATAAGTTGATTTATATGTATTTCCAAAATGATGCTTTCAATTCACCAAAAGTTTCTTTAGTCTATTCTCAGTAAAATAAAATTTAAAAATTGATAAAGTTAGAATTATTTTTTCTAAGCAAACTAATTCGATCACCTTAACTGAATGCAATAGACATAGCATAACACCACTGGAAAATAAAATAAAATAAAACAACAGATAATTGAATGAAACAAAAATACCTTTAAAAAAATAGACTGAAAAATGAACTCTACATATCGAAACAACAACAACAAAAAAACTGAACAAAAAAGGATTGAACACAAACTCACAAAAAAAAAAAAAAAAAAAAAAAAAAATCGACAAAATCACCACAACAAAAAATGCACTTACTGTGATGGTAAAAACAAATGTTTTCCCGGACCCGGTTTTGGCGGCACTAGAAATATACTTATGAATATTTGCATGAAAAGAACATAAAAAGAATTTATAGGCAAACAAAAGCAATTAATTGACTGAAAAATAAAGAGTTTATGTGAATTGAATTTACAGGCAAATAAAAGCAACTAATTAATTGAAAAATGAAGAGTTTATTGGATATGAAATGTTAAGGGAGTATTATCAGAATTAATTATTATTTTAATTAATTTGATAATTTATTCATTATCCCATTAATTATGGGATAATCTACCGAAAAATGAGGAGTCTATGTGAATTGAATTTACAGACAAACAAAAGCAATTAATTGGCTGAAAAATGAAGAGTTTATGAGTTATGAAATGTTAGGGGATTATTACCATAATTAATTATTATTTTTAATTAATTTGATAATTTATTCATTATCCCATTAATTATGAGATTGTCCATTGATTGCTTCCTTTTTTTTTTTTCTTTTTTTTTTTTTGCCTTTTGATACTGTATAAATAAAAATTTAATGTCAATGTTTCTCACAACATCACGTGTTTTATTTTATTTTTGGTTCATTAAGATAATTAATTCATGGATTTAAAAAAAAAAATTAATATAGAATTTAATGTCAAATCTTTCTCATGACAACACGTGGTGCCATGAGAGTTCTATTTTAGTATATTATTATTAATATTATTATATAGATATATAAATATGATTTTTTTTTAAATATAAAAATTAATAACATTTATGATTGCCATGTGTCGCAATCACATCAAAAGTAGAAAAAAATCTATTATTATTATTATTATTATTATTATTATATATGATATAGATATATAGATATAGATATGATTAATATTATATTATATATTTTTAAAAGAATTAATAACATTTATGATTGTCACATGTCGCAACCACATCAAAAGTAGAAAAAGTATATTATTATATTATTATTATTATTATATATGATATATGAAATAACTAATTAATAATTAAAAATTAATTATGGGAATGGTTATTAGAATCTATTAATTATCCCATTAATTACGGGATTGTATGGAGAGAGTAAATAAACCAATTATTAAATAGATGGTAATTTTGTGATATAATGTGATTTAATGCCAAAGCTCTCTAATGACGCCACGTGTCAAGGTGATGTTCCATTTTACATAGATGATATATGAAATAATTAATTAATAATTAAAAATTAATTATGAGAATGGTTATTATAATCTATTAATTATCCCATTAATTACAGGATTGTATAGAGAGAGTAAATAAACCAATTATTAAATAGATGGTAATTTTGTGATATAATGTGATTTAATGCCAAAACTCTCTAATGACACCACGTGTCAAGGTGATATTCCATTTTACTATATTATATAGATATATTATTATTATTATTATATATATTCGATTCCATAACTCATTTTAAATGAATTAATATCTTTTTGAAAAATTTTTAAGCTGCTAACTATTATATACATGAATGAATAGGAAAATAAAAATAAAATAAAATAAATAATATTTAAAAGTAGAAAAAGCATTTAAATTCAAAACTCTTTATGTTGACATGTGACACTTTAAAACTCTATTAATTAATTAGTTTAAATTAATTGCTTAACTTAAAAATATTAATATGATAAATTAATTACTTAAGATATTTGTAAGGCACTAACGTAAAGGAAATTTTGGTAAAATATTAAAAGGCATATTTCATTGTAAAATTCTTTTTATCTAAATTTATTTTATAAAACTACACAAAATACTCTATCTTACCTAGGTATAAATTTTGAGTTATTCTAAGACATTCCTAAAATATAAAAATTTATAAGGGGTTAGCTAGGAAAATTTGTACAAATAATTATGAGGTGCATATTTCATTATAAAATGTGATTCTGTCCAATTCTTTTTTAATATAACTAGCTATGTAAAAATTTATGGTAATTCTAAGACATTCGCAAACAAATTATGTTTTTTTAAATTACCTACATAATTAAAATTAAGTAATTAATTTATCATATTATTTAATTCTGTCGATAATTTCAAAAAAAAAAAAAATTCCGTTTGCGATTGTCTTATAATTACCATAAATTTATACAAGGTATAGTAAAGTATTTTAAGTAGCTCTATTAAAAAAGAAAAAAAAAATAGTGGATAGAATTGAGTATTTTGTATAGTTTTATATTTTATGAATGTCTTAGAATAACTTCAAATTTTATTCCTAGGTTAGAATAGAGTATTTTGTATAGTTTTCTGAAATAAATTTAGATAAGCATTTTACAATGAAATATGCCTTGTAATATTTTACCCAAATTTCCTTTACGTTAGTGTTTTACAAATGGCTTAAGTAATTAATTTATAAACAAAGATTTAATTAGTTTTTGAAAATTAAATAATTAATTTATTAACAGTTTTTGAAATTAATTTATCATATTATAATTATACTAATTAGTTAATTTAGTAGGTAATTTTAAAAATCATATATAATATAATATAAATAGCTTATTTTGATATGGAAGTGGTACATGTCATTATTTAATGTTATTAATAAATATTAAATTTATCATATTATAATTTATACTAGGTTTTTTGGCCAAAATGCGCTATTTTAGGGGTTTAATTGTAAATCTATCATAAAATCAAATTCAATTAAATCTTTATTAATAACGTTAAACAGTGACACGTGCCACATCCATATGAATATAAACTATTTTTATTATATTATTATATTATACTAGTTTTCCAACTCAGCGTTGCACGGGCATTGTATTAAAAACTGTTTGCAAAACATTGTGTTGTTTATACCAAATTTTTTGATGCAAACATATTTAAACATAATGAACATATAGTTTTACCTTTAGTTATCTAAGTCATGTTAACATTTGAATTTCATTATCTCACGAAACAAAAGAAAAATATTAAATTAAAAAAGATCACCAAATATTTCTCCATTGTATTTCAAAACCTATTTTTAATAAATTTTTTCTAGAAAAAAAAAAAAAAACACGTATCCACCAAAGTTGTAAAGTTGTGGAGAATAAAAGATGGCATTCATCATTTTGATGATCCAAGTCTTCAAATTCTCCTCGAAATATATATTTTATGAACTAAAAAATTACCTGTGAATTAATAAAAATTCAACAATATGATTTCAAACTTCAAACCCATAAATACATACATTTCTAATCATTATTAAAAAAGAAAAAAAGAAAAAAAAGGGTTCAATGATTTACATAATAAGTTAATAACTAATTGATTAAGTAATACATACAAATATATGAACTTCATTATCGATACTTTACCTGGCTCTTGTCACCCACTCTCCTGAAGAAAGTATTAGAAAATACCTGCAAAATAGACATGAGAAAATTAAAAAATGTGATATCAAACTTCAAACCCATAAACATATACATTTTTAATCATTAATACAACAAAAATGAAAAGAAACAGAGAGGGTTCGATGTATATATAGAATATGGAGACCTTTCATTTTACTTCTATTATTTAGGTAGATCATTAATACTATCATACAATTAAATAAGTGGGTCATTCATTAATTAGAAGGAGTTCAATGGATAAATAAAATAGTCTTTCATTTAACTTCGATTAAATATATATTAATACTATTAAAAAATATAATATACATAAATGAAGATATAGAGTTGCAACGTTGATATTATCTAATTAATATTTATCAAATTGTTGAATTTGATTAATCAATAAATAGGAAAATAGAAATAAAAAAAATTAATAGTATATAAAAGTAGAAAAAAAATAACTCTATTATGATGTAGCATTTAAATTCAAAACTCTCTTACGTTGACATGTGGCACTTTGAAACTCTATTATATATATATATATATATATATATATATTACCTATTAAATTAATTAATTAATGAACCGAAATAAAAATTATTTTAAAAGATTTTGATTGTTACGTTAAAAGAAATATATTTTGACATGTAGCTCGTGAAGAGTTAAGTGAGCTAACAATTGAAACAACAATTTTTGTTTTTACGCATAGAGCTGTTCCTATTGTGTATTACATGTGCTCGTAACAAATGGTTAAAGTCCATAATTAAAAAAATAAATAAAAATAATCCAAGATCCATGTTTTGGACTTCAAGAACATTTTTTGTCCTCACATATTTGCTTTGAATTAATATATTTCACACAGGCATCCTTTCCTCGAACACTTAGAACAATTATAATTCGTGAAAATTGAAAAACATAGTCATCTAAATTATGTAAAAATTGTTTTTAATCTTGTTTAAAATTTTAACTGTTTATAATCATCTTTTAAAAAATCTTTTCACCCTTTAGCCAAAATTACCAAAATAAGCTTTAGAAATTAATTTTTTAATTTTCTTCGTTTCTTCCTCTTCTCCCCTCTAGACATGTTTCTTCTTCCTTCTTCATCTTCTTCTTTCATTAGCTAACATAAACCACAGATTAAATCACATGAAAAACAATAATTTTGTTCGCAAAACACCGATCAAAACTTAATAAATTGGGTTCTCGGATTGAAGTAAAAGATTTGAGAGAAGTTTTCGAAGAAAAGTTTTAGAAAAAAAAAACTCTTGGATTGGATCTCAAAGGGCTTAATTTTTGTAAATATCTTTCATTTATCATTATTTAAGTTCAAAACAATTAATTTAACATGAGTTTTGCGTTTTGGAAAGATATGTTGAAATTTCTTCGTTTTTGAAATTCCAGAACATTTCACGTAATGTGAAACCGTGGCCAATCGGTGAAAAACATAAAACCTTGGATAAAAGTGAAAATTAATATGTTGTTTTATAAATAGCAATATTAGAAATAGGTCTGCTAGAGTGCTTGTTAAGCCTACCTAGAATTTTTTTTTTTTTTTTGAAAAAAAAAATCTCAAAATATAATGGAATTTAATAGGACACTATCCAAGCAAGCTTTCATGTTAGCAAAGTTTCACGTGTGTATATATTGTATATAATATATATATATATATATATATATATATATATATATATTCAGAATGGTTTCACGAGAAATGTAAAATGTGAAACGTTATAACTTCACGGTTAGGGACTTAGGGTTTAAAAAAAAAAAAAATCATCGTTCTTCTCTCCAAATCGATAGCACCACCAGGATGGGCCAACCTGGTGGCGTTGTTGTTGTTCTTGGGCTCACACCGCCCAAGTGTGGCAACGCTAGGACCATCATTGTCCAAGCACGTCATCGTTTTCTTCTCTCCTAATCGCACGATGCCCAGGCGACACCACACCTAGGCAGCGGTGGTCCTAGCGGCTCCTTTGACAGTCAACGCACACCCAGGAGGCAGCGTCTCCGAAAAAGATGCCTTCAATGTTAAATGAGGGAGGGCCAAGAGAGAAGATAGGAGAGAGAAAAGAGGAGAGAAAAGAGAAAAGAGAGGAGAGATGGTTTGGGGATTGTTTTTGTATAGGATATTACAGTAAATGTGCAAAAACTAGGTTATAAACCGTTCAAATTTCAAACATGGTTCAAAATAATTACCTATTGTTTCTAATGACTAGAAATGAAATTTCCCATTATATTCGGAGGAATTCAATATTCATACATTCGTTCAAAATCTCATTCGATAGTGATGTGGTCCAAGATTCTTCAATAAAATTACATCTTCTCAAAGGATTTTTTTTTTTTTCTACAATTATGGTACTGTATAAATTTGCAAATGCCTTTATGTTTAAATATTTATGTAAGTGATTAACATAGAGGACATGTTTACTAATCCTAAAGAATTTAAAAAAAAAAAAAAAAAATTGACTTCAAGTGGAAAGGGAAAAGAGAGCAACTGTAACCAAATTACATGATTCATACTTTGTGTACTAACTTTAATTTTATTAATTAAAAATGAAAATAAGTTGATTATAAAAATACCTTTATTTTTATATAACAAATAGAATTATTATATACTTTTAAAAATTAGGATATAAAACTTAATTCCTTGAGTTGGATAGGAGGTCATTTGTTTTTTTAACTCAATATTTAATGGGCTTGAATTGAATAGGTTGTTTTATTTATATCATTATTATTATTATTATTATTATTATTATTTGACGTCAAACAACTTAAAACATCAAAAAAACAAAAAAAAAAAAACAAAAAAACAAAAAACAAAAAAAAAGTAAAAAAAATATTGATTTTTCACTTAATTCCAAAGCATTGAATTTTCTCCTTTTCATTTAACATTTAGTAACAACAAACCAGAAACTCAATGATTTTTATGATTTTTTTTTAAGTACAAATGCGAGAATTGGAATAAGAATACTACTAACCACCCAAACTTTTTTTTTTTGTTATTTATATCCATTCAAACTTGAGATATTCTGTGTTTGGATGAGATGTAACTACAAAGTACTAATTATACAGACTTCTTTTTTTTTTTTTTTTTTTTTAATATGCTATATGCTGTGTAATGATTTAAAGTTGATATTGTTAGATCGAATGAAAGTTAGATTGCATCCTAAAAAAAAAATCAGATTTTTTTATATTTTTTTTTATAGTATAATCAGATCCTGTTTTCACGCTGTACTCACCGATAATATCAATAATTCCATTCATAAAATAAACAAAAGTGTGAATCATCCCTGATGTTCGTGATATTTTTTAATTATTAAAAATTGAGATAAATACTTGATGAAGAATTAACAAATTATGATTGTAGCCTTGTAGGCATTAAATATTCTGAAGTTCGTCGTTTTGTGAATTTGTGGTAAACGCGATACTATATTTTTTTTTTAAGTATTAAATTATAAAATTGGGAATTTTTTTTTAAGGGAGGATTAGAATCCTTAACCTCAAAGTGCTGATATGAGGGGTTTTTTACCGATATGTGTTTCAAAAATAAAAATTACCGATATGTAACATGTGATAATATTAAATTGATGCTTTTTATTTTATTTTTAAATATTCTTTTATATATATTATATACGGATCGTCTATTCAAATTTGGATATTGTTTGACTAAACAAATACCTTTTACCACCAAGCTACATTGAACCGTGGTGAAACTTTTTATTGATAATTGTGGATAATAAAAGAAAACAATTTATTTAGTTTTTTTTTTTTTTCTCTCTCTCTCTCTCTCTCAAAGTTAATAAAACCTCTTTATCAGTCACTAATGGAAAAATTAATAACATCCCTAATCAGTAATCAAACTCAGGAAAGGGAATTAAGTTACGTGGACCCCACTCTCAAATCAGTAATTAAGTTACTGATGGAAAGAGAATTTGATTCCCCCCACCCACCCTAAGAATCAAGTTCCCTTTCCTGATTAAAAAAAGGAATTCATATATTTTTACTAAAATAACCTCACTTGTAATAATTATTAAAAAAAAGTTGTCTTTCCAGTTTCCACTATATCATTCTGTTTTAGGGATTGTTCTCTGTCATTCTTTTTTGTTCATCGTTTTCCTCCGAATCTTTCTACAGGTATGCTTTTTTTTTTTTTTTTCAGATAATTCCATAAAATAGCCACTTTGGTTTTCAAATTTTTACATATAGCCACTAGTTTTAAAAAAACCAAATATAACCAATATGATCATGGATCATGGATTGTGTGGTGGAAGTTAGTGGGTTCTTTGACAAGTATACCCCTGGAGACTTGTCAGTGGTTGTTGATGTAAGATGTCCAAAATGACCCCGTCTCCTTCTTATATCTCAGACGAAGGCAATCCCCAAACCCAATCCCTAAATTACGGTGCGGCTTCCAACTGATTTTATGGCTATTCTATGGAATTATCTCTTTTATTATATGCATCTTATTAAATTGAAATGCAAGTCGGTTAACCCAATCCCTTACATGTAAAAATAGCACCCAATTACCCGCGATATTTCGTATCTCCGATTCTCCGCCATAATCGTATTTCCAGTTGTCGATTCGTTGCCGTGATTGAAGCTGTCCTAATTTGTTTCAGCCATCCCCAATATCAGAGAAGGTATGTATCTCCTTAGAACTCGAACTGTAACTATAATAACATATGTTGAAAATGATTGAGAAGGGTCATCCTGTTCGTCGCGGCGGCCTGTGTGTGTTGATGTCAGTCTAAAAAATACATATGATTGATTTCTTTCATCATATGATTGATTTCAATCATAGTCATATGTAGTATTTATGTCAGTCTAAATACTACATATGATTGATTTCAATCATAGTCATAATATATGTTGAAAAGGATTGAGAAGGTCCCCTTTATCTTCGTCGCGGCGGCCTGTTTGTGTTTGTTTATGTCAAATGTCAGATTAGGAGTTTTATTGCATTCCCTGTGTCGTCGTATTTACATTACATTCCATGATCGAACCATTACATTCCATGATCGAACCATTACATTACATTCCATGATCGAACCATTACATTACATTCCATGACACGACATTCCATGACATGGAATGACTTTCCTTGATTCTCCATGACATGAAATGAGATTCCATGATCCTCCCAGATTCGAAGATTACATGACATTCCATGACCGTACCATTACATTCCATTACATTCCATGACCGTACCATGACATTCCATGACCGTACCATGACATTCCATGACACGACATTCCATTACATTCCATGACCGTACCATGACATTCCATGACCGTACCATGACATTCCATGACACGACATTCCATGACATGGAATGACTTTCCTAGATTCTCCATGACATGAAATGAGATTCCATGATCCTCCCAGATTCCATGACATTACATTACATTCCATGATCCTACCATTACAACACTAAATTACATTCCATGATCCTCCTACCACAACACGACATTACATTCCATGATCCATCATGGAATGTAATTCCATAAAACATTGATGACATTTTCCGTCTGATGACATTATTTTAATCCGTCTGATGACATTGATGACATGTATTTTAATTTTAATTTTAATTCCATGATGATAGAACTGATTAAATCTATTATTGCATACAGCTTCAGGAATATGGTTCTGTTGATAGTGAACTACGATGGACAGTGGGAAGATGGACAGTTCAACCCTAAAGCTGTTTTCTTTTTGTCAGTGACAGTGAAGGAGACTTTGAAAACATTGGCAGAGAAGATATGTAGTCGATTTGGCTTAAATTCTGATGAAGTGGACTTCAAGATAAGTACTAGAATTGATGGCTCCATTGTTGAAATGATTTATGACTTAGATTTACAGATCTTCGTTTCGCATAACAAAGAGAATCCTAAATGTTATGTGTCGGTGTTTCACAAACAGTTACGAAGCCTGGTTAACCAGTTAACTGTGACTCGTGATCTGAAATCCAAATGTACCTCCATCACCATCGGTTGTACTGGTGATCAGGCATGTACGCCACCACCCATTGTGAAGTGTAAATCTACAGGCAGCCCTGTTGTGAGTTCATCCGGATACAGATCCACAACTGGTAGCAATGAATTTGTTCCGAGTGGTTTCCCCGTAGATGAATCAAAAACTCCGCCATCAATCAGGAAGTCTATATTTCCCCAAAGCCCACTCGGCGGTACAGTCAATAAGAAATCTGCTAACCGCAGCAATCACGGCAATTATGCTAAAGACGAGAAAGTTCATTGTCCAACTGTTGTTACTGCTGAGGATGAAGAAGGCGGCATGGGTTGCTCAGCCAATATCAACTCGCCATTGTGTCCTTGCTCTAATGAAATCAGTCCACAAGATTTACCGCTACGCCCTACACATGATGACAATCCATTGCACCTTGTTGATCTGGTAAGCCTTTCTGCATCAGGTATAAACAAGAATTTATCAGGTCCCGAGCATGAGCTAAAATTGCGTCGACGGTCTGGAAGACAGAGAAAGTCCATTAAGTACAACCAGGAGACTTGTTCAAATTGCTCTGAAAAGGGACACAACAAATCAGGGTGCCGGAAACCAGCGTTTGATGCATCTGGGCCAACCAAGCCTCCACGCACTTGCAGTATATGTCACAGACCTGGACACAATAGACAAACTTGTCCCTCTGGCTATTAACCCTAATCTATCAGGTGATATCATGACCCAGTTTAGAATGCTGCACCAACAAGTTCCTCCGATTTGAGAACCTTTTATCGGCACTCTTAGGTTGATTCATCGACAATGTGTCATTCTACTTTGGTTTTAAGGAAAATGCGTGTAATATGTGATCTATTTAATTTTTCTTTCATTCAGTTGTTTGAGTAGTCCCTGCTTGTAATATCAGCTTACGATAACCGTTCTGTATTGTTTGACGTTAGGTGTAATTGCCCCTTTATTTACAAACTTGAATCGGGTAGGTTCTCCTCCAGTCTGGTCTCTTCCCAAAGAATTTGTAGGCTACTTATCCCCTTAAAAACATCACCGAAAAAGTTACCCGATCTACTTATAAAGATTTTGCAATCCTAGATGGCTAATATGTGCTTATATTTACAAGGGATGTTCACGGATCTCTTCTTGCATAGCAACCACAGGTAGGCACAGGTATTTTCATTTATTATTAGGTCTCAAGTCTCAACAATCTAGTTCAAATCTAAGGGGAACAAAAAAACACACAGATTCCTGATCCATTAACAAGTACGAAATGAGAACTTCATGTACACAATCTTGTACCCCACATCGGACTACGTTGTTTATACTGTGAATTTGATAAAAACAGCCTTTTATGAGTTACCAACGCTGTAGTTTTTTTTTTTTGTTTTTTTTTTGTCAATCCCCTTTAGCTTATGGTCGTGTAATTCGTTAGTGCAAAATCCTCCTAGTTTAATCTGCATGCTTCATGTTTGTCTTTTCTTAGCGTGTGTATTAGATCGTGTAATCTATTGTTGTTGATTTTAATCGTGTAAGGAATTTATTCTGCTACCGTGTTTCGTATAAGTTTTTTGTCTTTTCCTCGCGTAAAGAATGTTATTGCATGTTTGTCTTTTCTTAGCCTGTGTATTAGATCGTGTAATCAATTGTTTTAGATTTTATCGTGTAAGGAATTTATTCTGCTACCGTGTTTCGTATAAGTTGTTTGTCTTTTCCTCGCGTAAAGAATTTTGTAGTATTAAGGATTATTTTTACTTTCCACAGACAACATTTGAATCCATTGCGAACCATGCAACTTGGGTGTAGAAAGACTTGTCCAGATATACCCTACCGATGATTTTCTTGTTCGAACAATGCATAAACATTGTCTCCAAATACAGACGAGACGATGATATCTTCGATTAGAGGTTCTTATTCTTATTAGTTATTATATATTGATTACTCTATTGGGCTTCGTTTGGTAAAAGACGTTTTCTTTTAGTAAGATGGGCTTTTATCCACCTTCAGGACAACAATCTTATCTGATCCATCCGATTTCCGATATTGCGTTTTGACTTTTATACAGCAAGAGTTATTTTCGTTATCTTATGCACAGTAGATCTTTTATAGTATATATGTTGACCAATACAGTCGTCGCTCGTTTTGCACACTGTACTTTCATTTATTTAAATTTTTTGGTTCAGCTACTATACACTGAGTAATGCTATTGGACCCAAAAAACCAACCCAAATTCTAACCCAAATGCCATGTGGCAACATCACACGCAACATGGGCCCACGTCACTCTTTCCAAGATATTTCCAAGATCCCATGTGATGTTGCCACATGGGTTTGGTTTAAAAATTTGGGTTGGTTTTTTGGGTCCAACAGGTTTACTCTTATTGATACTAGTATACTTCGTGGATTAGTTTTTTTTTTTTTTTTTTTGATTACATCAACAACCACCGGGACCAACGAGATGGGGCTCTACAACCACGGCTCGGACACGTAACTCCCATAAGGGGAGAGCACACCCACACGAAGGTGGGACAAGACCCACACATATGGTGGGAAAACCTCCATATACACACCAAGCCAGGATTCGAACCTTGGTGGCGAAGACTCTAGGCCAGCGAGGCATAGGGCCCGTGTGTATACTTGCTGGATTAGTTATTGGGCATTAGATTGAAATTGAAGGGTAAATAAAAACAAAACATTAAAATGCTCAGGATTTTACTTCTCTTCTTCCACTCAACCCTGTCAGCAAGGCAAAAGTAAAATTTATCCCAAACAAGCACAAGAAAAATAGGGGGGGGGGAGGAACCTACTCTATGTCTCTATCTCTTCGCCACTAATTATATAGTCAGTTTCAATTATAACCCTTATTCAATGGTGGAGCCAACCCCACACAACCTTTATGCCTTTCTATGTTGCAAATGCATCGTCGTTAACCTCGGATTCTTGTTTTTGATTTCCCATGATGTACGACTGAACTTACCATTTGCACACGATAGTTGTATCACACTATCACCATTCACAGGACCAAATTATTTTATGAATTGTGAGATATCCAGTTTGGATGTACTTCAGAGTTCAGATTTGTTATAGAGAACATAAAAAAATGGGTAATACACTGAAACCTTTGAATCCGTATCATCCGTCCAACGTTGAACGGTGAAGGTGAACCTCACGTAAGAATAAAAACATGATTGACGAATGATGATGTATTTTGTTGTATTGGAAACACAAAGAAAACAAAAGCAGTACCGAGGGAGATGAAATTGCAAGTACTTAGAAAGGTCTGCACATATCTGGGATTAACCTACACAAAATTCACAACTATTAATCTAAAAATGGAAACCACGGCAGTAGAGGTAGCGAATCTACAGGTACCAAGGTTTTAATCGCAAACCAAGCAAATAACCAGCAAAAAACAACAAACAGAAAGGCAAATTTCGTAGATTACACAATAACAACGATAATCTAAAAGCGTTAACTGGATTTACAAAAAATTCCTTGAAGTTGATGTCAGATCTTTCAATGAAAAAGGTCGGCGTCGGCGGTTGAAACGGTCGCAGAGAGAAACAGCTTTCCGTGGTTTATCTATTCTCTTCAAGGCCTCCACATCTGTCTCCAGTTGATCAACGCGGGCCTCCAAAGAAATCCTTCCTGCTATTTTCTTAGAAGCATTTTTTTTCTTTACTTCGTTTAATGCTATGAACTCGTCCAGCAGCAGTTTGATAGCCTCGGAGCTTCTACTTACCTGGGAAACCACTCGATACCACCTGCCTAATTCGTTCTCATCGTGCGACGACTCGGACTCCATATCTCTGGTATAATGCGAAGTAGCCCAAGGTAGATAAACTCTAACAGAAGGGTTCACGTAATGCTGATTACGGCTTACCCCCGTTTTAAAGGTTAATTGTAAGCATTACCCCCTCTCAGAAGCGACAGAATCTTGCATGCACCCGGTGCATTGCAGCCAACCAATGGGTGCATGCCATGTGGCAAGGACAACAATCAAATGTGGAGAAAATCTTGGCTGGGACGGTCCCATACACATGGCCATGGGACCGTTCAATGAGAGTGTGCCACAAGTGTGCCACATACTCTGCACATGCTTCCAATGTATATGTGGCGCACTCTCATTGGACGGTCCCATGGCCACGTGTATGGGAGCATCCCAGCCAAGATTTTCTCTGAAATGTGTTCTCCCTGCCACGTGGCATGCACCCATTGGCTACGGTGCATTGCACCGGGTGCATACAAGATTTTCTCAAAGAAGCATGACATGTGTCCATTGGGAGTAAAATTGTCCACCCAAATATAGTGTTTGGACAAATTTACCCCCTAATGGACACATGTGACACCATTTTTGGACAGTTGATTTCAGTCAGATTACTTAAACGAGCATGAACCCAACTCGATATATTGCATCCTAAATTCCTAATGAATGGGAGCATACCATGTAGCATGGATAACTCATTTGATTGCTTTTCCTTCCCATTTGGCATACACCCATTTGGGCGATGGATTGGTTTTGTTAAATAATGTACTATACATACATATACAGATATATAAAAATGATCAAGCCAATGCGCACCGATGTAAATTTATGGTCCATGATATTGGATGTCAACCACTATTAGCTAACATCCTTTGACTGAAGTGCGTATGCACTTTTCTAAACTAGTTGGTCACATTCAATGTCCTCATGAAGTTATATCATTGCGCACTAACCAGATCCTGACTTTATAATTTCTAGACGTCCAACCATAGCCACACATTCACAGCGGGCCCATAACCTGACATTAACAAATACCCACAACCAATACGAATGTGTGGTTGTGGGCGGATGTCCTGAACTTATAAAGTCAAAACGGCCCTAATTATAGTAGTATTATATATACAGTCTCGTTCCCATGCGGACGTCATGATATAACCTCGTGAGGATATTGAATGTGAGCCAGTAGTTTTAATAAGTGCATACACACTTGAGTCAAATCATGTAAAACTAGTGGCTTACATTCAATATCCTCGTGAAGTTATTTTAGGATGTCCCCATTTGAAAAAAGTCCTTATCGCAATATGCTAGGTAACCCAGACCCAGTATCCATTTGTTTGAGTTTTCAAGCAAATAGGTTTTGTGATGCTGTAGTTGTTTACGATGAGAAGAACATATACAGTATTAATACGATTAGGGTTTCAATAGAAGACACAATTTGTTATAAGTTTTTTATTTATGGGAAATTATTAGTCTCCCCCCTGTAGTTTGCCGTATTCTCCAGTCTCCCCCCTATAGTTTCAAAATTCTCCAATTTCCCCCCTCCCATGCACAAATACAACCATTCTCACCATATAAAAATAGGCATGGGAGTGGGGAAATTGGAGAATTTTGAAACTAGATAGGGGAGACTGGAGAATACGGAAAATTCTAGGGGGATAATGATAATTTCCCTTTATTTATTTGTGAGCAACTAGGTTTTTTTTTTTTTTTTTTTTTTTTTTTTTTTTTTTTTTTTACACAATAAATTGAAGTTGAAGTAAAAAATTTCTAATACACGGTCGTGTATTTAAAGTAAAGTAATTCCAACAGGCAACCGTTGGCAAATCGTGTAGGCTTTTTTTAAAAAAAAAAAAATTCCGTGTCAGTGTAGGCTGTGTAGGTACTATTTTTAGATTCGTCAAAGTTGTACACGTGTATAACCTATATAAAAAATTTAGGTTTGGAAATCGGTTCTCCTCTCATTTTCAATATTTTGTCCTCGTTCAATTACAAAACATCATATCGACTCTGGTGTAGACGCCGTTTCCGGATGGTCAAATACAACTTCAACTACTCCCCTATACTTAATTGTCAATTCAATCAGTATTATTAGGTTGGGCCACACCCCCATGAGCAATTTTCTTCATCATTACCCATACCCTATTCGTACAGAACTAAATCTGTGACCTGCAAATAGGGTGGGTAGAGTACAGTCACAGGCAATTATGGTAACCTTTACAAAGTCGCTTTTTTGGGGGGGAAGGGGTTTGGGTCAATGACCAATATATAGTTGATACGACACTTATAATGGGAGCAAGTGAGACGTCAAAATCCGATGGGTTATCCCACAGATTTACTAAATCGTCCATTGTAATCTACAGCCGTCTCAACATAAAGTATATCAAGGTTTGATTGTACACATCTGGTTCGATGGCAAACGAAATTAACCATAACCATAATGTGAAGGGTTGTACAACAGACATTCTAAACCCTCATCTCCAACCCTAAAACCTGATTTGGTGCAACCGTTGGAACTATAATGGTGCAACTTGCACAGTATTTGAGATGTTGCCACATGACATTTGGGTTACAATTTGGATTGGATTTTTTTGGTACCCAATAGCATTACCCTTTTTTTAAACATCTAGCCAATATTTTATTAAATATGGGTCAAACTGTATATAAGTCAAACTTTAGGGATGAAATAATAAACAAAAGTTAATGCCATTCATCCGGCAACCGAAGACTGTTGCGCCAGGGTTCCCTTTAGACTCTGTATGAAGCTGGAATTAAGCGCATACTATTTCCGCTTGGATGGAAACCAATTGTCGTTCTATGTTATGTTTGAAGAATGTTGTATTTTGCCTATGGGTTTGAGAAATCCACCCTGAACAATCTGACACCTTCGGACATATTCCCACTTCTATATACGAAGTGAGAATTTTTGGATTTCATCGACATTTAAACGGCTATAGTCTATAGATAATAATTAACATTATTCTGAAGCAAAATAAAGTTAAGCTACCTTGTTTTATGCGTCTGAATGGGAGCATTTTTATCAACATCGACAGTTCTCGACACCTTCCTCGATTTACAAGTGAAGTTGGGGAATGGTGTTCTTCTACATGTTAAACTTAACAGGACAATTGGTGTTCAAACTAAGAACGGTGTTGAGTACATCTCAAAATTAACTGTGTCTTAGGGTTGTTCGAATAGTTTGATAACTGTAGTGAAATGTGAAAACGTACAAGTTTTTTTCTGAATTTGAACTCCAAGGCAAGTTTCTGATTATAGCTTAGAAAACCCTTCAGAAGGGACATAAGTTGTTAAGATTTTACAACTCAAAATCATCAGATGATTACACACACAAACGAGGTATGTCTGGAAGTTTTTAACATGGGATATCTAAATCCAATTACAAAAACAACAGGCGTTTTTGAAAACATAAAACAAATGGCAACAGCAAACCTAAGTACCTTACGTCAAACGGTATTTGCAAGTCCTAAAATGGATTGTAGGAACAAAACAAACAAAACAAACATCACCTGCAAAAACATGTTTGGTGGCGCTATGGCGTTGACTCGGTGAGTGTGAACGTATTAATGCCTTGAGCCCGAAGGGCGATTCTTAAATAACGTACAGCCCTCTTGACGCCGAAGACGGTGGACGAGAGACGTCGACTTGGTATTCTTTAACCTGTAAACATCCCTCTCCAGTTCCGCGACGCGAGATTCAACAACTGTTGATCGAGAACGGGACCGTGCTTCGTTTCTTTCCACAACTTTCTTGTATTCAATTGTAACATCCAGGAGGTCTTTCAGAGAGTCGCAGCACCTGCTTACGCAGAAAATCAGTCGATCCAATATGGTGGATTCGTTCTCATCATCAGACTCCATCTCTACAGTCATAAGTAATTTATTTATTTTTTTCCAAGCTCTACAGACCGAAGTTACCTGTTAACGAAATCTGACTCTAAACATATGTTTTTATAGGGGGGCACACTGCGGCACAGGCGCACAGCCCACTCATCTGCGGAAACATTAACACATCCTTGTCCCATTTCCCTAAGTTTAAATTCTAGTATAATGGTCAAATAGAAATCATCTGTGTTATGTATATAACAATATCATCGATCAAGTAAACGAAATATATTTATTGGTTGTCCACATGTTGTCCATAATTTTAGATGGTATTACATGTCCATAATTGCGTTATTATGTATTTATTGTTTTTCATGTTTTAGTAAAATTATCTCATATTATTTTTTGAATTATATAATTATATTAATATATTAATATATATCTAATTATCTATATATACAATAATGCTAAACATCCCACTTAAAATCCCACATTTTTCATCCCACTACATGTGGCATGTGAGGTGTCAGATTATAAGTGGATACACATTAATGACACCTACCCCATGTATCCACTCACAATATAACACCTCACATGCCACATGTAGTGTTGAGTTATATATATTTCTCCAATTTTTTCACAAGCTTTATATTTAACAAAATTGGTATACTTAGTTGTAATGCTTTAAAATTTATCAAATTTGATTTATCCATATATATTAGAATGAACTTATCATATAAATCGATGTGATTTCATGAAGGTGTGGATAGAACTTGAAGTGAGGGATCCCTTAGTTGACGGTTAATCTAATACAATTGGAATTATGGATGGCAATTAAACCCGATCTCATGGGACCCGCCCGAACCCAACCTGCTTGACGAGGGTTTGGGTTTGAAAATCGTACCCGTCATGAGTTCCGATTCAGGTACAGATTTGGAAAAAATTCTATACCCGAACCCGCATACCCGCGAACAATAAAATTTATATAATATTTTATTATTTCAAATATTGTAAATTTAAACCAAAATAAAAACTTTTTAATTATATACAGAATAAAATGTAAACATTTCAATATATTAAGTGTTTTTATTCTTTAAAATCATAATATTACATATATTTAAATAGGGGAAAAAAATATAGAAATAATTTCTTTAAAAAAAAACATTAATTGATGGGTTCGCGGGTTCACGGGTTCATGGGCGGGTTTGGGTGTCCTAACACCCAAACCCGAACCCGTTTATTGTCGCGGGTTCACGGGTGGGTTTGGTAGACATAAAATTTCGCGGGTTTGGGTTTGGATTTTGCCAAACCTGCCCGAACGCGCCCCATTACCATTCCTAATTGGAATGCACTGTTGTGATTTGTATGGAGAATTCTACGGGCATGTAAATACATGTACATAATTCTTGAACATTGTAGATACATATAATAAAATATATGAATCCTATAGTAATTATAACTTTTTAAACTTAATACAATACAACTTCTTAGCTACCCACGAATTATGGTTACTTAATTTTGTTTGAATTTATATTAAATAATTGATTATTATTTTAAACTTATATTATTTGTAATATTTTTAGTTTGCCATACCAAACATATCACATCAATAAACCATTAAATCTCAAATTTCCAACTATGTATTAAAATAGTCCTTTTATTAATATCATTCATTTTATTTTATCCTCACTATTTTTCTGTATTTTATATGTTTAATTTATGTAGATTCATTAAATCAATAATTTACTTTAATTAGAATAATAACAAAGTCAATATCATGTCTAGTAATATTTATTAATCAATTATTCTGTATTAAATTAAAATAATATAAAGATATATTAAGGCTTGAATTGTTTCGACTATATTCGATTAAACTCAGATTTTCTACGACTAATTAAAGAATTAAGGTTCTCTATGCAATCAAATACCTACAAGTAACAAAAACGATTTTCATATTTTGAATTTTTTTAATATTTTATTTTAAAAACAACTTACTTGTGTTTTCTGTTTTTTTAATTCATTTATTTAAAATTATTTATTTATTTATATACATACACATGGGGTTTTTGTGTTGCTTCAGAAAGAATGGAGATAGATAAATACAGATTTTTATTGGAGGATATAGAGGTTAATATGGTAATTAAAAATTTAGGAGAGTATTTCATATGTAATATGATATCTAATTATTTATTCAGGAGAGATAATTTATTTACTTAATAATTTAATTCAAATAAGATAAAAAATAAATTATTGTAACAACATTAACCGTCTTTAGAATTTTTCTAAATTTTAATTATGGGAATGGAGATTTCATAGAAAAAAATGTGGTAGCATAAAAAATTGGATTGTCAAAAAAGCTCTCCAGATTACAAAAGAACTAATTGTCAAAATTTTCCTCGTCTAAATTATTTTATTTTTTATTTTTTATTTGTTTGATTTTTTTATAATACAACAACTACCGAGATCGGCCAGAATGGGCTCTACAAACGCAGCTTGGACTACAGCTCCCACACCGGGGAGACCGAAGCTCCCGGAATCTGGACAGAACTATAATTTTGAACTTCATTTTTGCGTGTGAAAAAACCCATCCAATACCCGTACATAAATAACATATATTAAGTTCATGTTTCCGAGTTAATTCTCCAGTTCCTACGTGGCCAATGTATTTTGTCGATACTGGCTTGCAATCTGAAATTGTTGGCTACATAATAAACCCATCTTCTTAATATTATTATTTATTTTTATATATTACATTAGTACTGTCGGGATTTTGTTACTTGATCAAACAATACATGTGCGGCCCAGATATCTACTCCCATAATAGTAGATAACTGCTTCCCAAAACCCGGGCAGAAAAACTCCCCACACCTGCTTCTAAAATGTGCATGGTGGATCATATACAGTAAACCACATATGTGGAAGAGGTGCACTGCCAGCTTTGCTAAGAGGTGATGTGCACTCTTGATCTGTCACCATTATGGTATCTTTTGAACATATCTAATCTACTGATGTTTATATTTGCCTGTAAAGATGTGTGGTATACTGGTATGCTATGCCGGACCCAGGAATTTTACACTGTTAGGGTATTTGAATAAATTACAATCGCAATTATATGATAAACGTTTGAAAAATTTAACATCATAGTAAAATAGTTTTTTTTTAATTTTTAATTTTTGAATTTTTAATTTTTATAGATAAAATTAAATAAATAGAACACTTACTCAAATGAATTAAATAATCTTACATTGAAAAGAAAATAAAAACAAGAAAAATTATTTATTATTAAATAATAACAAGAAAAAATATTTAAAAAATAATAATAATAACAAGAAAAACAACATAAATAATGAAAAAAATTAAAAGAATAAATTACAATCTAAATTTATAATAAGAAATTTTGTTTTGCATTATAATGAATTCAATTTTAACTATTACTAGACATGTTTTTAAATTTTTTATTCTTCAAACTATTGGTAAATTATTGATTTATTGATTCTAAATAAATTACAACTATAAAATAAAGAAAAATACTAAGGATAAAAAAAATAAAATAATCATAGTAATAGATTGACCATTTTAATTCAATAAAGTAAAATATGATATTAAAAGCTTTATTGATTGGGCATGTTAGTTATGTCAAATTAAAACTATTTGAAATAGTAAAAATTGAAAATAATAATATATAATTTCATATAAAATAAATTGAATTAAATAAACACACAGTAATGGTAGTTAAGAAATTGACAACGACGGAATAGAGAAAATAAATCGGAAAAGATGATAAAATAAATAAGATATAAAAATAAAAAATTGGAAGATAAAGTTGAATGAAAAAAGGCAGATAAAAAAAATTATAGAACAAAAAATGTCATTAACAACAGTACCCTTGAGATGAGACTCGATCCAAGCACCTAAGTCTAAAATTAAGATCCACCACCCACCATATCACCAACAACTTGTTGTTATCGATTTTTAATTAATATGTATATATACAATGTAAACAAAAGAAATTTTTTTTTTTAAATATTGAGGTAGGGCACTGCCCCACATGGTCTCCACGTGGGTCCGGCCAATGTACGTCCTTTGGGAGTGGATAGTGTAATCTTCTAGTTTAATTCTCATCGTGTCATCAGCCAGAGTATTCTCATCATGTAATGATGTTGCCACTAGCAGAAACCTGTCAACCAATCAGTTAAGTTGAAATCAGTCGATGAGGGAAAATCAATTCGGTTCCCTATTCAGACTGACCGAAGAACTGATCCTGACGTTTGTACTCGATGGATGTGCCGACCCAGTCCATCGCATTTTCATTATTACTGTCCATTGGGTGGTCACATCAAGGAACTGTTCTCACTGTTTTACAGTGGGTGCATTCAGTTTAATTAAACATTTTTGGATTAGGATAATATTTAGTAACTTATTTAAGTTTTAATATAACAGGGGGAATTTTAGCCTATAAGGTTATCGAAAATGGTCTTACTTTAACTTCTTCTTGTTTATCGAGTATTTTTAATATTCAATATACAGCATCTCCAATCCTATTATGCAATAGCATTTGGAGAAAAAAGAGTGCCACATAGGGTAAATATTAAAAAAGTTAGAAAAACACTCCGAAGCTGTTATCTAAGTTCAATATGGAGATGATGTGGCCAAAACAAAAGTTATATGGAGTTGCTGACTAGGATTTCTAACTCTTTCCACCAACAAGATTAAAGCTTTCAACTCTTTCCACCAACAAGATTAAATCTCGTTTAATTGTAAAATTAAAGAGGAGACAGAGTGTAATAATTGTTTTATTATGATTGGACATCAAATGGATGTATATTTGACTTTAGATAATTGCTTTGGAGGTGTGAATCTGCATTTCTTTAAAAAAATTAAAAAGTGGTTGTAAATAGGTCGTTGCTTTTCATTTTCAGAAAGAGCTGAACAATAAACTGGTGGCTTTCCCTAGTGTACCGCCCGTTCAGTTTACGATATATTTAATAAATGTTTATTTAAGATAAGTTTAATGGTTCAATTAAGATTTAAGGCACAATGGTTCATTTAAAATGTCAAGGTATTGGAAAGGTTACAATGGTTCATTCTTCAATGAAATTAATGTAAGAGGTGACTCTTCAGTTTTCACTGATATGGGTGATATTCTTCCACTATAAATATGTCAATTGCTGAGTTATATTTTAGTCAGAAATCTCTTGAAAAGCTTACAAGTGGAAATGGAAGCAAACGGCATGAGCCTTCACAGGATGAATGCCATTTCAGAAGTGATGCGTGAAAGGATTGCAAAGGCTGAGGAGACCATCGCCAAGGAGCGTGAAAATGCAAAACGGCTACGTGATGATTATACTCTTCTGATGGGGAAATATCATAATCTTGAAGCTGAAATCATCAACTTACATGTAGCGATTGAAGCAAGGGACAACGAACTGAATGGCCTCTACCAACTTGTTGAAAAAATGCAGAAGAAGTTGATGGACTTCAACATTCCACCATCACCCTGAATTCAATGTTTTTTTTAATGTTTTTTCACATGCTGTACCCCCCGTCTATATAATTAAAAGTTATCGGTTCGTCATTATATTCCTTCATTACTCATACCAGTATAACAGAACAAATAAAATGGTCCTTCATTACTCATACAAGCAGCACAGAACAAAAAAAATGCTCCTTCATTACTCATACCAGCAAAACAGAACAGAACAAACAAGATCTTTCAAACAATCTTGCATACCAAAACTCCCAAAATAAATAAACACGAATACACATAAAAAATATGATAATATATAATATATAATATATATATATAATATATATTACTAATATATATAATATATATTACTAATATATATAAATACATATTATATATATAATATAATATATATTATATATAGGATATAATTATTTATATATTATATAATAATATAATATAATATATTATATAAAAAATATAATAATATATATTAAATATATATAATACAGTCTCTGCTACATTATTATGATATATATTATTATGATATAAAGTAATATATATAAATACATATTATATAACATATATATATATATATATATAATGGGGCAGGATCCATGGCCCTATCTTTTTACAAAATTTTTGACACAATTCCTTGGCCATTGGATATTGCTTCTTTCAAATAAATGAGATATATATGTATTATATATCTATATTATAGGAATTCTTCTTAGGCCTTACAGATCTTACCCGTTGATTAAATTATGGGGGCCCCGCAAAAATCTCAACGATCGGCACTATCCTATGATGAAGGGGTATCAATGGAAGTATGTACATGGAGTTTCGAGATAATCAAACGGTCGAACAAGTACATCCATACCCATTACACTAGATATACCATATACCAAACAACCCTTTCAAATATTAACCCCTAAGTGCCTAAGAGTTTTTTCACAACCTTATAAGTGGTTCTAGTTGCTTGAATCGATCTCCCGTAATACATTTACACTTCCGAAATCGAGTCTGATGGGTGCACACCGCCTTTTTAAAACATTCTGACCAATCGGAATAAATAAATAAAATATTAAAATTTTTATTTAAATCGAAATTCAATCCACAATGGGCCTAGGAGTTGTTCTTAAGCTTACAGTACCTATTCCAAGGCCTTTAGGGTGCGTTTGGTACGCGGGACAGGACGGGACTATTTTCTCTTGTCCCGCGTTTGGCGCACCAATAGCTTGGGACGGGACGGGACAAGGTGGGACAAAATTCACCAAAAATCTAATCACCCTCCAATTTTTTCAAGTTAGAAATAATAATATGTTATTATTAAGTATTCAATATTAGTCTCATTTTAAAGATCTATATGAGACCCTTCTAATGATATAATTTTTATGATGATAAAATTTATAAATTAAAACGTTGACAGTTGATTTCAGTCCTTTTTATAATTAACACATTTTAACTTTTGTTTTCAATATTTGGGGTTTCACCCTTGCAATAGTGGAGTGCAACTTTACTCACCCCTTTAACTAGATGTAAGCATTATCCCCCCATCTCAGGTGTTGCCACGTGTCCCAAACCTTGGGTTAATTTTTGACTTTGAGTTAAGTTTAGGACACGTGGCAACACCTGAGGTGGGAGGTAATTCTTACCTCTAGTTAACTGTGGGTGAGCAAAATTGCACTCGAAATAGTGTCTTCCCCAGTTCCCCTCTTCTCAGTTCCCAATCACCCTTTAAATATTATCTTCCTCACTCTCAGTCTCACACCCTCACAACCTCCTTATATAGCTCCACCTGTGTTTATTGTAAATCCGCCCTTGAATCTCCTGTTTCCGTTCTTCAAACCCAACAGTTTTGTGCGCCTCTAGTCAACATGCTTCCTTCCTCACTTCGTGTAAAGTGTTTGCTTCCATGCTACATCTCTTCTCAATCACCCTCCACCCGTGTTTTACTTTTGGTTCCAGTTTAGATTGTTTGTTTCACCTTTGAATATTGAGTTAGGTTTCTTCGATTGGCCAGGTAATGGAGCATAAATTCTCGTTGGAAGATACTGCGGTTCCTATTTCTTGGAAAGGAAGAAGACCTCCGGGGAGGCCACGGTATAAAAGTATGGCCAAAAAGTGCGTATTCATAGCGAACCCCTTTCTTGTTCAAGTGGCGAACAGAGACATCCATCACTATGATGTTCGGTGGATGAGACATTGATATTTCTGATGAAAGCACTAGGTGACGACGTGGTCAATTGCGTGGAGAAGGTTTGGAGCATCCAAAGAATCCCATTGATGCTAGTGTATCTGCATAATTTTTGGTAGATATGTTGGAGTATGATAATAGGGAGCTATGGGCCACTAGTAATGAAAATAATGTATGGATCGTGTAAGGGTTATGTTCAGAAAGCTATTATATATTAATTTTCTGATGAAGTTTTCGAATTGAATATACATGGTTGCACATTACAAAGAACTACCATTGCACGTTATACTATTGAAATTATTTATTTTAATTTTTCATTCATACAATATATCCCATACATTATCCCGTACTTAAAAGTTGGTGTTCGGCCGTTTGAATCCCCACCGTGAGTAAATGAAATGAATACTTACATCTGTATATCTGTTATCAATAATGCTAGAGGACCCAAAAAAATGACCCAAATTTTGGACCCAAACCTATGTGGCAACATCACACACAATATAGGCCCACGTCACTCTTCCCAAAGATCCCATGTGATGTTGCCACATAAGTTTGGGTCCAAAATTTGGGTCACTTTTTTGGGTTCTCTAGCATTACTCGTCTGTTATTGGGTTACCGAAAATTTTGCAAATGAATTTTCATCGCATTCAAACAATTGTCATTATCACTTTCATTAAGATGTTCTTTTACGCAATTTACCCAACTCAATATGTAACACATGCAGTGTAATAAATCATTGCAACATTTGCACAACGCAGTGTACAAGATAGTAAACCTTATTTATATTGTAACCAACCCTCTCCGGGTGACATAGAGACATAGACATTACATACTACGATTAGTTTCGAACCAGATGTGTTGAATCCGGTTTCATGTTCGAAATCAGTCATTTTCTGTCGTTCAATCTCGAGGGTCGATCGAGTAATATCCTAATGCTTTGTTTTAACCTTTCTATAATTCTATGTTCGTGCCTTAATCAGATAGGGGTTAACGTACCGAATCTAATTTGATGCTGACAAAATTGATTTTGCTTGCTTTGTAGAGCATAATGACGTTTGACGTGATGGCCCATACGGATTTTGACAACCCAAAAACCAATGGCCACGCTTTTCTGGCGCAATGGCGGTCTACAAATAGTCAAATACACTCATTACCTCTTCGTGTAGGTGTGTAGCCTTGCAAAACAGGAAAGGACGGTTGAATACTTGAATATATGTTAATCAATTTAAATTGCGTCATCAAATCATATCATATCATATATATATGGGTTAATATTAAAAACCTCCCCTCACCTTTGAACTATTATTGAATGTATAGTTACAAATGGTTTTATTTTAGAAACCTCCCCTATAAACTAATTTATTTGGTAAAAGTATGAGGGTATAATGGTCAATTCATACAATTGAAGTTTAAATAGAGATATTTTTGGACTTTTTTAACGGTCAAACTTAGTCAATACAAACGGGATGCTAACGGTGTTAGTCCATAAGGGAGGTTTCTAAAATAAAAGCATTTATAACTATACAACCAATAATAGTTCAAAGGTGAGGGGAGGTTTATAATATTAACCCTATATATATATATATATATATATCATATCATCGGTCCCGATTCTATCAGTGCATCCTGATACAACTTTATCAGGATATTGAATGTGAGCCACTCATTTATAACAGTGATTTGACAAGTGCGCACATGCCAAGTCAAAGTATGTTAAACGAGTGGCTCACATTCAATATCCTTATATAATTCTATCAGGATGCACTGATAGGTTAATTTCCGTGTATATATATATATATATATAATGATAGAGTTTCATAGCTGCACTTAATAATGAATTTACAATTTCAAAAATGCCTTAATTATATCAATGCATGCACTTAATTAATAACTAATGAACTTACAATTTCAAAAAACTTGAGAACTTCAAAAGTCTCGATTTATACATTATAAATTGTAACCCAACTTTAAAGGTCAAATACATTCACAACACTAAACCCACGGTTGTGCACATATTCGTTTTCCGGAATGGATAGGAATTTCCAAGGCGAAGCAGCGGTCAGCCGAGATCGAATATACTCCTTTCTTGACGCGATTCTACAAGTATTCAGTGAATTGGAGGAAGTGCGAACTAACTTTTCTGGGCATTTAAACACAGACATGGTTTTGTTATGGACAAAATTCATCCAGGTAATTGATGACACACAGAGACTGATCGCGGACTTTGAGAGGGAGATGGGTCGTCCTTTATCACCGTCTCATCCTCCCCATTAGGTCATTAAAAGTACTGTAAACGAACTCATGTAGGCTGTTTGTCTTTACCTTTTCAATTTTTACGTATGGAAATTGATACTAGTGGGTTCAGCTACTGTATATTGCAAGTTGGGATGCGATGTTTTTAAGTTTGGAATATGTAAACGAAAATCTTCACCTTGTGTTTTCTATGTTTTTTTCTTTGAATTTGGTGCAGTGGTTTGCAAATGAAATGTCGTAGATAAATTTATGCATTCGTAGTGAACTTCTTGTATGAGTTTCCCCATCACATGGGGAATACGAACCAAATTACGCAACGCATGCGTTTCAAGTGTCTTCACGCATCCATATACCACCAAAAATGAGTTAAAACTTTATTATTTTAACAGGAAATTCAAGGCAATTACCCATGTTGTGTTCAGGTTACCTGTAACACAAAATCCGTTGTTTCAAACTGTTATTACTTATTAGTTTACCAATTACAAATCGTGTCTAATGTCTTTTCAACTCATTATCTTATCAACTATTATCGTGATTATCGTGATAGAATAAACGTTCAACCTATGGGACAAAAGGGTTAGAGCATCTCCAATGGTATCCTCAAAAGTGAGAGATTAATGAACATTTGCCCAGATTTACAGTCCAACAGAGTCAATAATCAAATTGCCTGCTGACTTGGTATCGGCCAATCATTAGTACATACCCACAGTACATGTCATCGTCAAGCGTAATCCTTTACAGCGACATGGATTAATCGTGTTTGCGTAATAACTAAGAACGTTGGTGGTCGATCGAATGTAATTTTACCGCCTATTAATATTTCTGTATATACCTTAAAAATACATATATACCAAGATTATGTATTAGTATTGGTTAGTAATAAGATTATTAAATTAGTTTTACAATCAACGATAGAATCTTCTGGTTTTGTAAATTATTGTTAACAATAAAATACTAATTTTTGTACATCCGTTTTTACAAAATTCAAATTGAGCTGTAAATACAAAGGGGTATAAATAAATTAGGGGTGCCCTAGCTTTTTTTAAGGGTGCAGATATTAGATAGCTGAATTATATTATGAAATGAGATATTAGGAGATAATTTAATACAAATTGTCCAATTGAGAAAAATAAAACAAAGCCTGCGCATCGCACATGTTGACATAATACTATACTAGTTACATATAATAATAACATAATTTTTTAAGCCATAGAAGATTCAAATCAAAAGTAATTCTTGGCCATTGATCTGATGCCAAAGGAATTTCAGTAATTGTGATGGCAAAGGAATTTCAAAACTAATTGTGATAATTATATCAGTTATACACGCATGTACCAAGTCAGTTACACGAATATAACAGACTTAGTTTATTCGTGTATACGTATAGTCTGTTATATTCGTGTATATGTAATTACTCCACAACTTGTACCGTGTAAGCATTAAGAAAATGTATTTGTGAATCTGGCACCTGGAACCCTGGAAGAACATCTATAACACTCAAACTCCAGAGTGCATTGTTTCTCACCCACACTAACTAAGGTGAACCACTACAGGTGTTGACACGTGTCCCAAAGTCAACCCAAATTCTAAAGTTAACCCAAAGTTGCGACACGTGTCAGCACCTGGAGTGGGTGGTAAACCGGTAATGGTTCACCCTAGTTAGTGTGTTCTAACCCAAACTTTGACCGCTATTGCAGTGGGTGTTAACTGTGTTATGACTTATGACTTATGATAAAGTTGTGTCTGGGTATAAGAGGGGTTCCGTACAGCGCAATGCATGATGCTGCCACGTCAGCATAATTTCTGACGTGGCAGGATGAGGGTGGGGGAGGCACCGTGCATCCGATGCAACCAGGTTTTAGCCAATTGACCAATTTTGATTAGTCGACCTTACACATCACATCAATACTTTGCATTAATGGATGCCATAATTACCTTTAATAATTAAATCAATATTTTTTATATATTTCTTTAATCTAAATGAATTCTTGGCCATTGATCTGGTGTCAGCGCCAATTTTATATCAAATCCAAACGGTCAATTGGATTTTGTAAATAGTTTTTATATCTAAATTTGAATTTATCAAAACTTAAGGGGGTTGGTTGCAATTTGGTCATAAATCCGGTTAACAGTCTTATTTTATTCGTGTATACTAACTTACTCGAAGAACTTACACCGTGTAAGCATCAACAGGAGGAACTGTTCCGATTCTTCTGGAAGTACTTCTTTAATCGACGGCATTGACACTTTCGTGTCGACGGTATGGCGTTCTCTGTTTTGATCCTAATTTTGTTTCTTATCATTAGTTTGCTTGTTTCAATTTCATTATTACAACTGGGTATGTATTAATTGGTAATGGGTTTCAGTCTGGGTATGTCGTTTCGAACATGCAAGGAATAATCTATACCCAATTTGTGTTTGCTCGATGGGTTTCAGTCTGTAATTGTTACTACAAGGAAGATTATTGAAACGAAATCCAAATTACTCACAGAGACGACGGTTCGGATTATTCTATGAATGTTTATGCAGTGTTCGACTTAAATACTGTATCTTGACTCAATGTTTATCCAGTTTTCGAACTTCGAACAAGCGCTTGTTTAGGAGATGGGTGGATATGCTAACTCTAGATTTTATGTTTTTCGTCTTTACCGCTATAAAATATCAAGATTTCTAGGATGGGTTTTGTTCTGTTTAATTCTTACTGTGGATATATGTTCATGCTCCCTCAATGCTTCGTTAGATTACTCTTGCAATTTTATATTTTTTTTACAGATGGCTGAGGAGGAAAATTTGGATCATTTGTTGGTACACCCGAGGGCCACTTGGAATTATAACATCACCATCAACACACACTGTTTGCACAAATTGATTTCCGATGTAGACAAGATTCTTGACCGTGCCGGTGAAAGGGCAGAATTTGAGTCAGGATGCTTTGGCCACTACTTGGATTTCCCTAAAGGGGGTTATTTTCAGGCACAGTTCATTCACAGCTTGCTGCTGAGACAGATATTCATTCTTGGAGGTAGTGAGGACGAGTTATGGTTTGCCTTAGGAAAAACTAAGGCGAGATTTGGGAAGAGGGAGTTCTGTCTGTGCACGGGCCTGAAATTTGGCCGTCTGTCCGACATACCTTCAAGAGAGTATGAGGTTGTCCCGGGTGGTATTTGTAAGGTTGATAATTAGTGTTGGCATTAATTCCATATCAAAACGTGTTTTACTTGTAATGTTTAGTGGTTAGTAAATGAAGGATTTCGAAGACGAAGGACGTCTCAACCATTATTCGTTCAAGTTGCCGGCTTTTAAGAGTTTCGGACATTATCGGTCTACAAAGGTATACATGACCTCTTATCTCTTACAAGGCTAGGCACACACTCACACATATCATTCTTGTGTGTCCCTTCATGATTTTATTTCATTTACATTTCACTTCACACACTTGGCAAAATATGCTCATGCATTCACATTTAGCTAATAAACTTTGTGTTTTGCATTTTCTAGGACTATGTCCGGAAACTAGCATTTGTGTGTGTATTTGTGCTTGTATGTTTCCGTATTTTATGTTTAGGACTTGAACATGTTCATTCAATGCCTTATTGAGTTCCGGTCGTTTCGGTTACTCATTCATAAGGTTTCGAGTCAAATGTGTTGACTATGCCACTTTACGTTCTCTTACGTTGTGTTGACTTCATCGATGATTTCCGAGATGATTTCTCAACCATTTTTCAAAGTTGTATAGTCGTTATCATGTGTGAGGGAGTCATGGTTTGTAATCCGAAAACGGATTCGAAATCGGAGGTCGGATGCTCAAGATATGGGCTGAAGATCCGAAGGAGCGCGCGAGGGCGTAAGTGGCCAAGAGGCCACGTGTGGCCCACCCCGTGGATGAAGCCGTGGGCCCCACGGCCAGAGGGACTCTCTGCCCCCGTGTGGCCCACGCGCCCCCACGGGGCTGGGCTGAGGTGGCCATCTTTTATTGGCCAAAATTGCCTCCTCTTCCTCTTTTTAAAACCCCTCCATTCCCTCCATTTTTTTCAAGAAGAAAAAGTTAGAATTCCCGTCAGAATTTTTCTCCAAATTTTCCCAACTTCCAAACACCATAACTTTCTCAACGAAGTCGGATTTGAGTGATTCAAGTTGGAGAACGTTCGTAATCGAGTCCTATACTTTTCCAAGTGATTTGGCAGCTGTTTGATCGACTTTTCTGGTGGTTGCACACAGAAAACCGAACCAGCTCGAAAATCCAAGGTAGTGTTCATATCTTTGGGATTTCTTCTTTTATAACCTTCCATTTGCTTGGGGTTTCTTCTTCTATATATGTTATTGTTTTATGAAAGCTATTTGAAAAGGTAGCTGATTATCATTCCAATTGAAACTCAATTTGTGGACTTATGTTGACTAGATTTTATGATTCTAGGTTTTACATTTGTTTGTGAGTTGTATTGTGATTAGAATGGCATCTTAGGTTGTTTGATACTTAATTGAATTAATTTTGTGTTAAAATGACTTTGAGATTTGATTTGGTCCTTTGATTGAAGAAATCAAGGATTTGTGTATTTGTTTGTGATTTAGAGAATATAGGTTTTGATTGATGTAAATCTCAAAACCTTGCTCTATATTTTTGTCTAGTATATTGATTGATTTTAATCTCATATATCTAGACTTGATTGTATATTGATAGCATCTTGAATTAGGACTTAATGAACATTTTGTGATTCAAGTGTTATATGTGTGAATGAGACTTTGAGTATATGTGTTAGGTGTTTCACATGCTTAGGTTTCTATTCATGGATTTTTGCATCTAGACTTGATTAATTGTGTTTTCACATGTTTAGGTCTATTTGTGCCATAGAATGTATTGATCACATGTTCTATGTTGAAATGAATGTTTGCATCATTTGCATTCACATGATCACACTAGGAAGTCCTTGTAAAAGGCATGAAGTCTTGGTTAGAGTCGGGATGACTCGGATAGCCAAGCAAGAAGTCTTGCCTAGAGTCGGGATGACTCGGATAGGTAAGCAAGAAGTCATGGCTAGAGTCGGGAGGACTCGGATAGTCATGCATGGGAGGCTCCCTAGAGGCAAGAGTGCCTTGGATAGGGAGTTGGCTAACATATTGGTAGGCTAGGCGTATGGTTAGACATAGACTCGATAGAGCGGGGTACACGGGATGTGTATGCACTCTTGAGGAATTTCTAATCTACCATCGATGTTGGTTGAGTGTGTTGTCCAATATATGGTGGTTCCGCATCATTGAGGGATTTCATACTTTCCAATAGGGTTGGGTAGGCTTAGACTTCACTAGGTTGGGTGAGCTAAAGATTGGTCACTTTGTGAATGTTCTATGTTTACTTTCCAATAATATAGTACCCAATGGTTGTAATTCAACCCGTGGATGTTTCCTCCTTGGAGGTTTTACCACGTTAAAAAATCCCTTGTGTTAATTCTATCTCTTCTCTTATATTTTAATTGTATATTTATTGTCTTGATTCATAATATTGACTTGTGATGTATTTGAATCAAGTCTTTGTATAGTGTGATTAGTGTATTCATTCTATAGATCAATTTGTATCTTGATTCTTTTGTATATTGTAATATTTGTTTAGTGACATTTTGCTCACGCTTGTAACACATTGAACATCTTATGAAATACAAGTTTATTTTGTTGTTATGATTATTTGATATTTTACCTCACATGACTTGTTGATATACTTAGACATTTCAATTATGATTGGTCATCATATTGTCTATGTATGTCTATCTTGGATTATAGTGTGGTGTAAGGCTACCTTGAGGGACAAACGGATGTTTGTTCAAGGGTTTGAAAAAAGGTGTAAAAACCTATTCACCCCCCTCTAGGTATGCTTTAAGCAATTAAACTTCGTTTGGTACATCAGTATTCACGCAAGGTACTTTCAGGGAAGGAAAAAAGTTGTGATCGCAGATTTGAAAGCTCCATTCATGGTGGAGGATTTCGACTGGCCTCACGACGCACTTAAGTTGGCTTTGCTTCTTTTTGCCAACAGGGTCCTCTTCGGTCAGGACGACTGGAACCAGGTGGCGTACTGGATGTTCTCTCTAGTGGAGGATGTTCAAGCGTTTAACAACTTCGCCTGGGGTCACTACGTTTTCAAGATGACCCTCCACTACATCCGACAAGGTTTTAAGGTACCGGCAGACCCTCTCGGGCCGACTACGAGATACAACCTATACGGATTCATTTGGGCATTACAGGTTATTTTTTAAATCCTTAATCCCTTTTGACCTTAATTTGACATTGACATATGTTCTTAATTAAGATTATTCGTTTTTCCATGATACATAATGCTAATTACATCCTCTAAAACCGTTTCCCGGGTTTGATACGGTACAGTTTTGGGCTGCGGAGGCTATACCTGTGATGCGCAACAAATGCGGTAAGCTAATAGGGGATCCCAACGGAGCGCCACGGTATAGGAAGTACTGTTTCAAACAGAGGGGATCGGGCATGGTCAACGCCTGGACCGAAGCTGAGACAAGTGGGAAGGTAATTTACAAATATCTCATTTGTGCTATAATTTAATATTATTTATGTCCTTTAGATATTGGACAATTATATTAGTTCCATAATCCGTCAGCTTACTAGGCTTCCGGAGCTTGTACCCACCGAACATGAGTTGCAGAAACATTACTGGAGGGATATTGATGTGGACCTGTCTGAGGGACCCCAGTGGAAGCCGAGTGGGAGTAACGAGGATGAGGAACCCACCAAGAGGAAGCGCATGCCGAGGGAGAAAACTAACGGCGGGCGGAGAGTACGTGCCCGTGTAGATACAACGGACCGTACAGATACGGTTCTTCCGGATATACAACGATCCAACGTAAGACAGGGATCTTTCCCTCAACCGGCTGACCACCCGGTTCCTTCACTTGACCAAGGTGCAGCAGGCCCGGTTGATGATGCCAGTCAAGAAGACTTCTGTCAGAGGGAAGCGTCAAACGGCCGTGGGCGACATTCGGTTGGTCACACAACCGATGAGGTAACATGGCCTAGTATTATTGGATCAATGGTTTATTTCGAAATGTTGTTGATTGCCCAATTTATGGTAAACATTTTGGTGTTTTACGTATAGCATTTTACATAAACAGTTGGAGGTACCTCGACAGTTTGTGGGACCCGAAGTTCTCGAAGAGTTCTGAACGCGGTGAATGCCATACCGGAACGCGTACGCAGTATCGTCCATGAGGAAATGGGGGCGGACCGTGTACGCAATATAGTCAATGAGGGTTTGAGGCGGGAGATCGAAGGGCTAAGGCGGATGCTGGGGTTTCAAGTATGTATATATCCACACATTTCACTTGTGTATCAAGTGTTCTTAATTTTATTTAAATAATGATCATTATAAATTCGGAAACGTAACACTGTGACACTGTCATCCCCAAGGGAAATGTAGGGGACGGTAATTCAGGAGATCAGCCGCAGCGTGTGGGGAGTGGGAGAGCAAGCGGTAAGAAGGCTTGGGGGCGACAGGCACCTACAGCGTGAGGAGCTGGTTTATGAAGAGGGCGACCGATGATGGAAGGCAAGACGGACAAGATTGGCAGGATGATAGTGGATGCGTTTATGACAGGGTCAATGATGATCAACTGCATTATGAAAAGCATGTCGTGTTGATGACATATCGGACCTTGATGAATCAACATTCCCTTAGCGTTGTGCGAGGATTTATATCCCTGGAAACGGGCAGGTGGTCGGAGGTGGCAGCAACCCTTTCGTTGGCTTTGCGATCACAGTTTGGGGTTGACAAGTTATTTTCTCAGATGCCGTTATACCTGTGGCCCCGAGAAAGCAGGTATATTGTCTCTCTTTGGTATACCAGGTCTAGTACATCCAGGAGTACCTGGAGCAGAGGACCCCGATGTAACTCAATGGTCGCTGCTTTAGCAAGTCCTTTAGCACCCGGGAAACAAGTCTGCTGTT
>CM059871.1:23098690-23197008 GCA_030490815.1 Acer saccharum
GGAGGAATCACTCGTCATATCAGAAGACAGTGATTGACATCATCGCCAATGGTTGATGCATGGACTTGGCTGAGAAGCTCAAGAACAGGATGTTGAAAGGCAAAGGCCAGGCTTAACAATTAGCCAAAGTTTTAACCCCATCGAAGAACCAGAGGGCAAAAGGGACATACTCATACAAAGCTTGACCCGGAAGTTCAGAATAACATGCAACAAATGGATGCCATGATTAGACGCTATAGACGCAAGAACTATCAGACACGAGGTGGACAACGCTTTCACAGTGACATCCTCCGGATGCCCTTCCTGGAAAGATTCAAGATACCACAAGTGGAGAGTTCAAAAAGGACACAGACACGAAAGAGCACGTTAGGTGATATAAAAGCGTCATGACCCAATACATTCAGAACGATGCCCTGCTATGCCTCAATTTCCCTTAGACACTAGAGAACCGGGGTTCTAGGTGGTTTGGAAGACTGCCCACTGCAAGCATAGGAAGCTTCAATGAGCTAAGCAGTGCATTTTCAAGGCAATTCCTCGGGAACATGCACAGGAAGAAATCAGTGGTACATCTCTCCTAGCTCCAACATGGGAAAGATGAGTCACTCAAGAAGTATCTGGGAAGATTCGGCCAGGACGTGTCAGAGATCGGAAGCGCGAACGATGAAACCATCATCGCGGTATTTATCAATAACTTGTAGAACGGCCGGCTATCTTTCGATCTAAGGAGTGCACACTTGACCAAGCATGCAGATATGATGGACATATATGGCAGGGGGTACGCGCTGGCCAAGGAAGAAAAGATTGCTACATTATGGTACTTTGTCTATAGGGGCGTCCGAGGAACCTAGAACCAAGGATAATGGGACTAAAGCTCAGAATCATAGAGATGAGATAAGCAGAAGAACAAGGTACGGGATGGTCATCAAAACTATGATCCAAAGGTTGATCAAACAAGGGATAAGTTCCAAAGGAGGTACACAAACTACACCCCTTGAAGAAAAGCAGGAGGAAGTCCTTGCGATCCTAGAAGAGAAAAACACGTCAAAGGGACCTTCTAGACAATCACACTTGCTTGTAGGGACATTACGAAGTATTGCCGATTCCACAAGGAAAACAGGCATGAAACCTCAAAGTGCTTTCAGCTCAAGGACCACATTGAGACCCTTATCCGAGAATAACACTTGAAAGATATCATTTAAAGAAGACTGAGAAAGCGGACAGTCAACCACACCGAGATAACCAGTAAGAAGGCTGAGGAAGGAAGTTAAGCTGAAGAAAGCTGAAGATGAAGGGGCAATAAACACGATCTTCGGTGGGTCGTTGACTAGGAAAAGCAATAGAGAAAAGACACAAGAAATTAGAGAAGCAATGAAAGCAATGAGGGACCTTAACATAAATTCCATTGAGCCTGACCCGAAAAGGATCAAGGAAAGCTAGGACTAATAATAATTACCGAGGCTAACTCACATGGCATGGATGTCAGGCCTAACGATGCGTTAGTTATAAGTGCTCTGATCGGACATAAGGAAGTTCACGGGTGCTAATTGACAATGGGAGCTCAGCAGACATTCTTAGCGTGGGAGTGTATGATTAGCTGAGGTTAGATAGAAAAGATCTACAACCCTTCCATACCCCACTCCAAGGATTTGGAGTAGAGGTGAGATCCCTAGATACGGCAAAGCTGCTAGAAAGGTTTGAAAAGCCCCATGACAAAAAATAGTGTTCTCGACTTTGTGGTAGTAGATATTGAGAAATGGCCTTATAACGCCTTGCTGGGTCGACTATTCCTGAACAAAACAAAAGCAGTCACGGCAACTTACACCCTCATGATAAAATTCCCAACATAATCAAGGGTAGGTGTGGTTAAATGGTTGCAAGAGATGGCACGGAGGGCAAACCTTTCAGTCTATAAAGACAAGGAAAATAAAGAAGGTCACCAGGTATGTATGATTCAATCGGCCGACCAAAACATGGATGAGTAGATGACTGGGCCGAAATATCAAAAAGGTTGAACTCGACCCAAGAGAAAAACCCGAAGCTAAAAAGGACGAGTCAATGGAGATAATCCTAGACAATGACGAGCCGACCAAAATGGTCAAGATATGTACAAGTTTGCACTAAAGCCTGAAAAAACTGACCTAACCTGCTTGTTAAGAGAATACAAAGATGTGTTCACCTCCATGAAGATATGCCAGGACAGACACGAAGGTTATATCGTACTACCTGGCTGTTGACCAGGAATCCAGGTCTGTAGTCTAGAAGAGGCGACTGTTCAATCCGGAAAGAAGCGTGATGATCAAAGGAGAAGTAAAAAAGTTACTCGTTGCAGGTTCAATCAAGGAAGTTAAGTACCCATAATGGGTAGCCAACATAGTACTAGTAAAGAAAAAGACAATCAGTGGAGGAGGTGTGTGGACTTCACGGATTTAAATAAAGCCTACCCCAAGGATAGTTTTCCCCTTCCGAGGATAGATCAATTGGTAGATGTCATCGTAGGCCATGAGCTACTCAGCTTTATGGACGCTTATTCCAGATACAATCAAATCCGGATAAATATACGAAGAGAAAACGATGTTTACAACCGACCAGGGATTGTATTATTATACAATGATGCTGTTTGGCCTATAGAACGCCGGAGTAACTTATTAGAGGTTAGTAAATAGGATATTTTCTCGGCAAATTGGAAAAAAACATAGAGGTCTACATGGATGATATGTTAACTAAGAACGTTACAGCACGAAGACATACGTCAGATGAGGGAAACTTTTGACGTATTGAGGAGATAAAAGATGAAGCTCAACCAGAACAAATGCATATTCGGTGTACCATCGGGGAGATTCCTAAGTTTCTAAGTCCACCAAAGAAGGATCGAAATAAATCCTAAAAAGATCCAAACCCTCGCAGATATACTCTCACCAATAGCATTAAAAGAAGTCCAAAGGTTGACTGGATGCCTAGCTTCCTCAATCGATTCATATCCAAGTCAACAGACAAATGTACACCATTATTTAAGGAAATAAAGAAAGGGAAAGGGCTGAGTGGAATCAGGAATGTGAAGAAGCCTTCTAGAAATTAAAGGAGACTTAGGCCGAGCATCAATCCTCTCCAAACCCACAGTCGGGGAGACCTTATCCTTACAGAAGTAGCGACTAGCTCTGTATTGATTCGGTTAGAAAAAGGAGTCCAGAAACCGGTGTACTACACTAGCAAAGCCTGCTACCAACCGAAACAAGGTATTCACCTGAGAAAATAACCTCGCACTGGTCATGGCAGCAAGAAATCTCAAACCATATTTCCAAGCACACATAGTGGAAATATACACAGATTGTCCACTCAAACAAATGTTATAGAGATTGGAATTATCAGGTACACTGACCAAATGGGCTAAAGTTGAGCGAGTTTGACATCAAGTACACACCAAAGGCATCGCTCAAAAAACAAGTAGTGGCGGACTTTGTAGCCAAATTCACCGAGCCAGACATGGAAGTGAGAAGAATGATGGAAGAAAAAATAAGAGAAGACCTTCCATTGGAGACTACATGTGGACAGTTCGTCAAACACCCATGACAACGGGGCAGGTATAGTGATATCTACCCTAGAAAGGGATGCTATAAAGTGTGCCATGAGGTTCGACTTCAAGGAAACCAACAACCAAGCGAGTATGAAGCTTTGCTAGCCAATTTGAGAGTGTGCATTGCACTAAGAGCAGATGAGATAGAAAATTTAGTGACTCGCAGGTTGTAGTCAATTAAGTCTTAGATGAATACCAACACAAGAGACGAATGTATGATAGCTTACTTGATCGCGGCAAAGAGGTTGCTTAGGCGCTTCAAAGAATACAAGACTACTCAAATCCCACGAGAAGAAAATGAGAAAGCAGATGCTTTGTCCAAAACTAGCGTCCGCAAGAGTTTACTAACAAATAAGGAAGCGAAACCGAGATTACTCCGGTTGATCCTTTTATTGCAAGGGTTTGATTTGGAAATCAGGGATAAGAAGGGTAGCAAGAATGTGGTGGTTGATTACCTTTCTCAATTAGTGGAGAATGAAAATGTGGAAGAGAGAATTAAGCTTGTGCCAATCAATGAGAACTTTCCAGATGAACAGCTTATGGCAGTAGGAGTAAATGATCCATGGTATGCAGACATCATGAATTATCTTACAATGAAGAAAGATGTGGTCTATCGTCTCCTTATCAGTTATGCACAGAGAGCACTCCAAATTTTGAAGAGGTCATACCACGACTTTGCAAAACCTCTCTCACCAGAATTCTACCTTTGTAAAACTGCCAAAGGAAAACTTCGAATTTCGACGGGGCAAATGCCTCTCCAAAGATTTATGGATAAAGGTAAGGTCACACAAAAGTTTTTCTAGGCTTTTCCTAAAGGAAGCCACCAAGACAGACCATTTGGGCAAAGGTTCCACGCCAGAGCATCAAAAATTGGTTACAAACCTGGATACAATCTAAGAACATTTGAAAAACCTTTCATTGATCACATTCACAATCAAAGAGAGGCCTTCTAGTTAGCACGACCCACACCCATTTCATAGCCTCCCATCTACCAAAATCTCGAACAAACCCTTTCTTCTTCACAGTTAATTCATAAAGTCTCAGGAAAGCTTCTTTCAAAGGCTTGGAATCCATTTGATGTCAAACCAAAAATTTGCACTGTCTCCATTGCCAACAACCACATTGAAGCCACATCAATCAAGCTTGCCGTCAAACTATTGAACTTCATCAGGCTATGAACCGCCCTAACAAAGTGAGAATCACTCTTAGACCGATTCCACCCCAGCCCACATAATAACATTGTCCTGAATCTATACTTAAAGGCAATCACTCTCCACAAGGCTTCCTTTTCCTTACCCAACCTCCAAATCCACTTAGCAAGTAAAGCTTTGTTTTGTCAAGAAATCTCCCAATGCCAAGACCACCATCGGCCTTACTACAGCACACCTCCATCCACTTAACAACATGAATCTTTCTTTTTTCCTTACCATCACCCTATAGGAAGCTCCTTTAAGTTTTTCAATCCTATGAGCCACGCCCACCGGGATTTTAAAAATGGATAGGAAATAAATGGGAATGCTCATAATACCGACTTGATCAACATTAGTCTTTAGCTTTTGGACAGATTTTTTTTTCCCAAGGGGCTAGGCGCATCTCTATCTTGTTGACCAAAGTTGTCAAAAAATATACACCAAGGATTTGCCCCCATCGGAAGACAAAGGAAAGAAATTGGAAGGAAAGCTTGATTGCACCTAAAAACCGAAGCCCAAAAAGGGTCTCATCGCCCTCCCTTTCCCCACCCTCCACACAAGACTTGTGAAAATTGATTTTAAGACCTAATGCCAACTCAAAGCAACATAAAATCCTTTTGGTATTTCAAAGATACTCCACCCTAGGCTTAGTGAACATGATGGTGTCATCTGTGAATTGAAGATTAGAGATGTGAACTTTATTATTATAGATGGTACATTATAAGTTTATAACCTACTATCGAGATATATAGAAGTTTTAGGCAAATCTTGAACCATCAGTTGCATGTAATTCAAAAATCTAATAAGGCAAATCACATTTTCCTTTCAAAAAAGCTTAAAAATAAATAGAAAGTGTCAGAAAAATTCTTTGGTTTTCCTTCAAAGTGACAAACCCAATTGCACCAGTCCTTTGGGGTGCATTTGGTACGTGGGACAAGACAGGATAACGTGGGACAATTTGTTCTTGTCCCACATTTGGTGCGACATTAGTGTGGGACAAGGTGGGACAAAAATCTCAAAAAACTGTCCCACCCTAGACCCTCGGCCAAGTTATCCATTGGCATGGGACAAGTCTGAAAAAGACGATTTTACCCTTAACATTCCCAAAAATTACAAATATGTCCAAATAAATTAAAACCCATTCTCTTTCTCTTCTCTCTTCTCGCTTCTCTCCAACATAATCATTGTTCTTCTCTCTAAAACTGCCGCAACTCACAGTCGAACCAGGTATGACAAGTTTGACGCGCTTCTCTCTCCATCTCAACTATTGCTTGGCCGCTGACGAGGATCCGTGATACCTCAGTCTCTCCTCTCTCTCCCTCGATTTTGGATTTTGGTATTTCAATTTGGGTTTTGGGTTTTGGTTTTTGGATTTTGGAATTTCGATTTGGATTTGGCTTTTCGATTTAGGGTTCTTGATTTTGGATTTGATTTAGGATTCTTGATTTTGGATTTGGGATTCGATTTTGGGTTTGGGGATTTCGATTTAGGGTTCTTGATTTGGATTTCGATTAAGGTTCTTGATTTGGATTTCGGGATTTCAATTTGGGTTTGGGGATGTCGATTTAGGGTTCTTGATTAGGGATTTCGATTTAGGGTTCTTGATTTTGGATTTTGGGATTTCGATTCAGGCTTCTGATTTGGGATTTTGATTTCTTTCACCAATGTTTTTGATAATTAGTTTAGTTTATTTGTGGAATTACTTGTGCTTCTTTTGTGTGTAAGGATTGAAAGAGATTTGGAAGGGGTGTTTTCCAATTTTGTTGTGTTTATGTTGTAGTTTGCCGGAGCTGCTGTGTTTTGCATGATGTTGAAGCTTTTGGGTTGAGATTCTGTATTAAAATTGACTATAATTGGTGAAATGCTTGATGAAGCAACGTTGGATGATTTAATGGTGTCTGCTAGGCATCATTATGATCAAGCATATAGTGGTGGTGGGTTTATGATGTGAATCTAGTTTTAAGATATATAAGTATATTTGTTAATAGTCATCATCATCATCATATATACAGAGTTGAAACTAATCAGAGTTGAAACTAATCAGAATTGACCACTAAAATTCTAATTCCAATTCTTATAATTTGAAACTAATGGTAAAGATTTTAGTCCATATCAAAGAAAGTTCATCATCAATTCACCATTATATTACACTTTGTTAAAAAAAAAATAGGGTTAATTGCACTAACTTACCCTAAGTATATGCATAATTACACTAAAACAAGAAAAGTTTTCATAGTAACCCAAACATACCCTCTGACCCATTGACTGACGGTGGTCAACGGTTGACTACTCTTAGTCAGTAATGGTAGAGGGGCAATTTGGTCTTTTCACATGCTATTAAATCAATGAAAAAAAATCAAAATAAATTATCCAATCACACATTGCCACATTAGCCCTAAAACTTTCATTAATCAATTATACAATAAAAAAAATGTTCAAAAAATAAATAAAAAACAGATTTAATAATCTTTCAAAAAAAAAAAAAAAAAAAAAAAAAGAACAAATATTATCACCATTCACCAGTTCACACCACTCATCTTCTACATTCAAACCCAAACCTAATCCACCACAACTCAAACACCCAAACCCTAGCTACCACCACCTCTCAAACACCAAAACCCTAGCCGCCGTTGCCGCCGCCAAAACCACACCGATCTCCACCCTCTACGAACATTGATCTCCTCCTAGCCCCGATTTACCGGATCTGTCTATGTTCCTTATTGCCACCGCCGCCGCCGCATCATTAATCGTTTCTCTACCTCTTCCGTCGCCCCCCTCCCTCCCCGCTGCAACACCCGACCATCTCCTTTCCTCCACCATCCGTCGCCTCTAATCCCACCGTCTACTCTCAATCTCCTCCATTTCAAATACAAAGAGCCCTTGTAGGTGGAGCACGGCTTCATTTTAGATGAGCCGATGAAGCCCCTGGCATCTGATGGATCCACGACGCTTTGTCCGCCGGCGTCAATGGATTCATGGATCGCCGATTTTAGAGTCGACGCAGAGGAGTAAATCGTCAGATTCTGAGGTTGTTCGGGTCGACCTAGAAGACACAGAGGTTTTCTGATTCTCCATTTTTCCAGTTGACGTTCTTAAGGTGTTTGTGAAGACGATTAGGAGCTCGATGTCAAATGGATTCAAATGGTCTCTTGGGACTGGTATGTTTTATTGAAGAAAAAAGAAGAAAAAAATTGCTTTTTTTTCTGGGAGGAGAAAACAGATCATGTATAACTAATTACTAATTCATTTAATTTTGTGTGTTTTGATTCGGTTGATTGCATAAAATTTTTTGTGGATTTATGAGTTTATGATTGGGTTGATGAAGTAAATAAAATTGTTTGTGTTGATTGGCATGAAATTGAATGTAGTGATGAAACTGGCTTTTGAAAAATCTAAAATGGTGTTTGGGGAGTGAAAAAATCCAAAAATGTAAGAAAGGAAAACAAAAATGGAAGAAAAAAAAAAGGAAAAGAATTTAGAAGAAAAAAAAAGAATCAATTTAGTTTCTTGTTTTTAATGTTTTAATATAAATTTATTTTTTAAATTTAAGACTTTGAAAATAAAATGTAAGGGTATTAAGTCTTTTCAAGTCAACCGTTAAATCTAACGTTTAACCACTAACAGCAGGGGTTGTTCATGTAATTAAGGCCATTTGTTGAAAACTTTGCTACAAAGGCAAAACACAGGGTAAGTTTATACAATTAACCCAAAAAAATATTATGAAATTAAAATTGATTTTAAAACAATAAAAATGATAAAATAAGTCTTTCACTAAAATAATGACAATAGGGCAATTTGGTCATTTGAACCTCTTGTCCCGTAAAATATCTTCTTTATCTTCTTTATTTTTTTCCCGTAAATTATCTTCTTTATTTCACTAAAATATTCTTTATTGCCTCAATTCAAAAGGACGAAAACTTAATATATATTTTTCTAACTCCCATAAAAATCTATTCGGGCAAACATCAACCTATACAGTAATTGCAACAAAAACATCAATGGCAATATGTTGATTATGAAACATATAAGGAAAAAGGCGGAGAAGAATTTATGTTAAAATGAGCATACCTTAAATGAAAAGCGCAAAGTCCCCACCATATGCTGCTATGGACATATATCTTGGATAGCAAATCGAGAAAAGGCAATCTAAAAATGCAGTATAATTCAATGGCCGCATAGTTAAATCCAATTGCAAATTTTCAACTTCACAGGGCAATGAAGGCAACCATTTTCGGATTCATCTAATTTAAATGAAATCTTAATAAAAAAGAGAGAGGTGAGAAGCAATTCAGAAATATTAAAAACAAAATTACGTAACGAAGATGAGTGAAATGTTAATAATCAATTGTAGGAATTAGACATACCTTCTCAGACTTGAGAGTTATGAATAGATCTTCAATTTGATTGACTCCAAGAAAGTCCTTTACACAAAGGAACCAACGAGTGTTGAGAGCACTTTCGTCTCAAATCGTACATCCCATGAACATGGAGCATTTATTGAAGATTTAGGAACTGAATTACCCTCGTAATAAAAGGAAACCAGATTTGGAGTATCAATGTCGATGTCTTTCAAACTAGAACGGTTGACAAATTGTAATTTCATAAGTTGGATACTTGAAATTATGACCTTTCAAGAAAATTACACTTACAAACAAATTCTCGTGTAGCGGATATTTTGAGACAATGCTATCAAACTCTTTATCCAAAAATTGGCACATTTTAAATCTAAATACTTCAGTAAAGGACATGGATATGTCAATCACACATGACAGTTCACACTTACTAAACAGAAGACTAATTTTTTGTGTACAGGGGGCTGCAATTGCAATACCTTCAACTTCATCATAGGATGTAAAAAAACTCCACAACCTTGAGTTTGAGAGCATCAGAGACATGAAAACGTTTCAAACCAGAGCAATAATGTAAAAGCAAATTTTCAAGCAAAGGGCATTCAGTGATAAGCATCTATACTATTTGTTCATTTAGTAAGACTTTTACTAGCTTCACATTTTTTAGGAAATGAAATCCGGCATAACAGAGGGCTGCTCCAACTTACAACCACATACCTCCAAAGTACTCATTGATTCAGCAGAAAAGATTGCTTCGGGTAGAATGTACATATCATCTAATTCTATCATTCTTGGCAAATGCACTGAATTTCTAGATATGAGATGGAAATTAAACTCTTTTACCTCATTCTCTACTGCCAATCCTATCTATTTATCCAGAAGAAAAGATGATCCTATAACATCAGGAGGACCTATGGATAGCCTCAATTTCTACATAGGAAACTTAAGCTTGCAAAACCGAAGCAAGGAAGCATCAACAAATCCCAAGAACTTATGAAACCTTTTACCTACGGCCTAAAAGATTCTAAAGGAAATGCACATGTCATATCGAATCTTACAACGTAGTTCTGATCAAAATCCAAAATGGGGAACGATGTCCATAAATAGTTCCATCTTTAACAGTATGATAGTTTGTGCTACCTCTTAATATGGTGAATAATAATATCCGACAACTTTGAGATTCTATCCCTCGGATGAATCATGTGACCCATTATCTTCAAACCTGTAACATTCAAATTCAAATATTCAATCATATTTAAGGCTCCACAAAATATATTTCATGCTAGCTAGTTCATAAATTTTTTTTTTTTTGAACAGCCAAATATTATTACGCAAGCCAAAGAGGCCGCCACCGAGGAACAAACACAACCCACACCACCCCAGGTTGCCGGCCAAAACACAACCAAAAAACAGAACAGCACACCAAACAAGAACAGCACAAACAGACCAAAACCAGCACAGCTCAACACAAAAAAGAAAAGACACACAGTGGCCACACCACTGCAGAACCAACAGATCAAAGACTCCATTGAATGATATTCCCACCCGAACCCGAACCCATTTTAGCAAGCTTGTACGCGAAGGAATTAGAAGACCTTGAATTGAAAGAGACCGTGATACCACCATGTTTTCTAATAATATCCCAGCAGTTGTAGACCACATCAACGTGCTTCAAACATCCAATGCCATCTTCGTTGATCCGAGACAGCCACTTTAGAATCACTCATAATCTCAATAATACTGTCAGCTAAGGCTTGATTCAAGCAAAGGCTGCAGGCTTTTTCAATAGCTATGAGTTCCAATAGATTAGAATCAAAGATACCCAAGTAAGCCGAAAAAGACAAAGAACTTTGCCTCTAGAATCCCGAAGCACACCACCTATCCCGGCAGGCCCAAGTTTACCTCTAGCTGATCTGTCGACGTTAAACTTGAGGCCCTCACTAACAGGGGGTAACCAATCCTCCATCTTCAACTTTCTAACCCTCTTAGACTCTTTACACAACTCTGGAATGTTGAGAATTAATAGAAGTGATGGTATCAATGGACCCTCTACCATGCAATTTAAACCAACAAGCAACAAGAAATTTGATTGAGTCCACTGCAGAAGATAACTCGGCATCTTTCCCTTTGAACACCTTTAAATTCCTAAAATCCCATATCGTCCACACCACTGTGAAGAACACCGTGTTCCATGCTCTATCACAACTAGTAGAGGGACTCAGAGCTAGCCACCCCCAACGTTCACTCCAGAATCGAATTCGAAACACAGCCATTAACCCTCCACCAGCCCATACATGTCGTCCATAACCTCCACGCCCATCTGCAGTTCAAGAACAGGTGACTAGGAGATTCCTCATCGATATTACACATGGGACAAACCACACAGATGACTTGCTCTCTCATGAACTTCTGTATCACCTTCCTCACCATAGCCTCTCTTTTAACAGTTGCCGAGCAAAAACCTCCACCTTCGGAGGACAAGCACCTTGCCAAATAAACTTCTCCACCCCGTTAACAGAGATGCTCTGCTCTTCCATCACTCTACAAAAAGACTTGACAGAAAACTGACCTTTGGGATCAAAATTCTACACCAGCACATCAGCAATGCCTTTGCGGATGTTAGTACAATTCAGAACCGAATTGAAGCTCTCCCATTGGCTCTGCTCCCAACCGAACACCCTTCTCCTCAAAGGAATCCTCCACTCCCACGAAGAGCCCACCCAGCAGCCGAAATCGGTGACAGGGCCCTCCTTTCTAGAGGCGGAAAGCAAAGATTCTGGGGTAGGAATCTTTCAAAGACGAAGATTCTACATAGATATCCTTCCAAAAATTCGCTTTCTTGCCATCACCAATAATCACTCTCATAACTATACTAAGAACTTTAGCAGAACTACTATTTTCTTTTTGAAGAGGCCGGCTAAAGCTTTAATGAAGAAAGAAGGCTGAGACAAACCGGACCAATTCCAATACAGAGAACTGCTATCCACCCATATCTAGCCACGATCACCCTTTTGCACAGAGAATTGTCTTCCTTGCTGAAACGCCATAACCACTTCGCTAACATGTCTTTGTTTTTGACAGCCACCTTACCAATCCCTAACCCACCGTTGGCTTTGCTTCTGCAAACCAAATCCCAATCACAGCATGAAGCTTCTTCTTAACTAAGCCATCGCCCACAGAAAATTCCGTTGAAGTTTTTCAATTTTCTGAGCAATCCCCAAAGGCATTTTCAACACAGCAATAAAAGAATAATTAGTTCCATTCAAAAACAAAAAAAACAAAAAAACAAAAGAGTAAATATAATAGCACTGTAATTAATAATGACTAGAATCAAGAGTTCAAAAAACATACAATGAAACGTACATTGATCGGTCCACAACCACACGGTTTGACTCTCGCAAGTGTACGAGGTCGGTGTGTACTACAATGGCGAGTAGGGATCGTTCCCACGAGGACTAAGGATTGATTATGGCTTTTATCGATTTATATACTATTTGAACAATTAAAGATGATAGCTTTTAGATTTCTAACACTAATTTGAATTCTATGAAAGCAAGTAAATACTAACCACAACTAAGATGAATGTGAATATATAAGGGAAGTGTGCTAGAACTTGAATCCACCTCACCTATCTAAATTGACTTTGACTCACTTAATCTCTCATGTGCAAGTATGGATTATAGGTTCATATTCCCTCAAATCAACCTCTAATCTCTCTCGATGTCTTAGAGATTGTATCCAACATATGAAATATGCATGAACTCATTAAGATCAATGGAATACATACATGAACCCTATAAGCTAGCCTAGTGCATCTCTCACTTTCTAGTCATTTATAGTGAATGTTTTGCTTATCTATTGATCATTCAACAAGGTAGCTAATCAAGGCAAAAGCATTAAGCACACAAAGCATTCATACAACATACAAGCACTTGTAGAGAAACTAAGAATCATTATCAATAAATCAAGGTTTTGGTTTCATCTTTGTTCTAGCACAAGAATATTTAGCCCATATTACACATTAAAACCATACTAAATATCCAATGAGCATAAATCATAGCAAATACAAGAAGAGAAGGATGAGTAATAGAAGTAAACTAGGATGATGATCTTCTTCTTGCAATGCTTGGTCTCCAATGGCTTCCTTCCTCAAGAATCAACTCCTCCAAGCTCCAAAGATGTTGAAGAAGCTTCAAACTTGAGAGAAAAGGGGATGTTTTCTGCTGGAAAATGTTGTGGTTGGAGTTGGAGTGAATGTGTGAAAGAATGAGTGCTCTCTCTTGCCATATGCCTCCTCTCTCTCCAAAAGACCAAGATCCTTTCCTATTAAATGAAGGGGGCCCACCAAGATTTCCAATCATCACCATCTCCTCTCACAGCCCACACAAAATCTCAGACCTTGTCTGAAAAATCCAGCATGAGTGGCTCAAGAAATCTCCATGAAAAGATAGAAATGGGCACCTGACGAGCTGAATCTGCGCCCTGTTTTACGCCCTGTTTTGCGCCCTAGGGCGCAGAAATGAGGAAATAGGATCTGGATCTCAAGAATCTGCGCCCTGTTTGCGGCCCATGACCGCCGCGATTAGGGCACAGAATTGAGACGAGAGAAAAAGTGACATTCTGGTCCCTTTCTGCGCCCATTTTTGCTACCCTTAACGTAGAACAAGGGCGCAAAACTCCAAGTCTCTGAAATTACGCTTTTGCCCCAACATTTCCATCTTTTGCAAATAAGCCCCTGATCTGGAGAAATTCCTGAAACACTTATTTTAGCTATTAAAACCCCGGTTTTACCCGGAAAACAAGCATAAAAGATACAAATAAGGGGGAACCTTTCATGAATAAATAAGAGTTATCATACATTGACAAGAAAAAAAAAAACAATTAAAGTACAGATTCACCTAGAATATTCACAAGAAAATTCAATTTATATGCCTGCAATCTCTTGCATAGCAATCTTATTTTACTGCCAAGCAAGTACTTGCCCGATAAGCTTTAAATTAACATTCTTAGTCATGTACATTAAATAAAAACAGTAGATCAAGAAAGGGAAAAATGTCTTATCACGGATAATACCAATCAAGAATCCTAACTCGATCCTATAAGAAAAATAAATATTTTGGTGACCAAATTAAAACAAAAACAAAAATAAAAATCCCCAACGGTGAAGGGAACATTTTACCATAAAAAATTAGCATAAAATTGAAGATTTCATGCACATCAATTTATAATCAAAGAACATAAACTGGATCAATAAACCTGATAAGAAACCAACAATGGATACTGTTATAGGTAAAAATAGTCGTGATAAGACACGTCATCACCGTGGAAGGCCAGGTCAGCAGAGGTCAAGATAAGTCAACCTATGGAGTATGAACCTTCACGATAACTTACTCGGAAAAGAGGATAAGTAGTCCGACCACAAACAAAGACGATCAGCATGAGCAGCAGATCGGATTCGGACACACTCGGGCACACTCGGGCACACTCGGGCAAACTCACTCGGGAAACAATAAAACAGTCACCAACACTTGCAATCAGCAACCAGCAGGTCCACGATAAGCAACGATGTGGATCATAAGAGGTAAAAAAGGAAACAAGCAGTTCTCCCGTGAATAAAGGAGAAAGAATTCCATTCAGAATTGAATACAGCCGAAAAAGGGAAGTACAATCTAAATAGGACTAGGAAACCGCTCGAGACTTGGGGGCCACAACACTAAACCCTAGCGGTCATCTTAAAACCCTAGATACAACATGTATAAATACCCCTTTTTATTCATAAGCAGGGGCACGTGAGAAGTAGAACAGGAGAGAGAGAGAGAATAGTATTGAAAAGCTTGTAATCATTCTTTGTCATTCATCATCTTGTAATCGTGATTCATAGTGGATTTGGCTTTGTTGCTAGAGGCAACGATCCCGTGGATGTTTTCTCCGATTTTTTTGGAGTTTTACCACGTAAATCACCTGTTATTTCTTTACAATCTTTGACCATACTCTAATATAAACTGCAGTAATTCGAAAACGAATCGTTGACTTGGTGATCACCAAAAATCACCGTCAACAATTGGCGCTAGAAGGAGGGGAACCCAGAACTTTGTGACAACAATGGCTGGCGACGGAGATGGTAGCGATTCCAGGTACAGTCAGGGCGTGCCAAGTAACGAGTTGGAAGATGACACCGCGCTCAATACGGCGGATGCAATTTTGACGACGGCAGACCAGTCAGCTGCCCTGGCTGGTATTCAACGTTTACCTACAGCTAATGAAGAAATCGCGCAGCGACTCCGCGCTTCTCTACAACAACTCATATCAGACGCAGCAAGGCAGGGAATTGATCTCTCTGTTACGGAAGGTTTGATGTCACCTCATGAACTGTCCGCCCCAAGCCAGCAGACAACAAGGCTGCGCTCCGCAGTGGTGATACCAACCCCTGATGCACCCCCAAAGGCGAGACAAGATCCTACAGGCAGACCAGAGATGCTATCTGAAAGAGTGGCCAGGAGAAGTAGGGAGCACAGAGAGGGGAAAGATTCCGATAAAGAGTACTATCAAGATCGGGTAGCCGGAGATCGAGACCGCCCCAGGAGGCGTGGCCACCGGAGAAACCGGTCATCCTCGGAAGAAAGTGAGCAGGACCATCATCGCAAGCGCCAAAGGGGCACAGTCCGACTGCATGGCCTAAACCGAGATCATAGAGAGTTGAATCCCGAGGAGAGGGGCCAAAAACTGACCATAAGCCAGAACTTCGATGCGTTAGGAGAGCCTGAAGGGGACAGAGACATACTTATACAGAGCCTCACCCGGGAAGTTCAGAATAATCGTCGACAAATGGATGCTTTGGTCAGGCGGTATGGGTGTAATGAGCTGTCAGACGATGAATCCGGAAGCCCTTTTACCAATGGGGTTTTAAGGATGCCTTTCCTAGAAAGATTCAGAATGCCCCACATCGAGTTGTTCAAGAAGGATACCGACCCAAAAGAACACGTCCGGAGGTATAGGAGCGCTATGGCGCAATATGTCCATAATGATGCACTACTATGTTTGAATTTTCCACAGACTCTTGGGGATCTAGGCTCCCGGTGGTTTGGAAGGTTACCAGCAGCAAGCATAAGTAGCTTCGGCGAGCTGAGCAAGGCTTTCTCAAGGCAGTTCCTCGGGAATGTACACAGGAAAAAGTCAGTGGCTCATTTATCCCAACTCAAACAGGGAAAAGACGAGTCGCTGAAGAATATCTAGGGAGGTTCGGTCAGGAAGTGTCCGAGATCGGAAGTGCAAACGACGAAGCAGTAATTGCCGCGTTCATTAACAACCTTCAGAATGGCCAACTGTCCTTTGACCTCAGAAGAGCCCGACTAACCAGCTATGCCGATATGATGGACATGGCAGGGGGTTACGCCTTGGCCGAAGAAGAGGAAATTGCCACAGGAGGTTACTTCGTACATGGCGGTCGCCCAGAGGGATCCAAAACCAAGGACCAGACCAAGATGCCCGATACCAAAGGTGACAAGCAGAAGAATAAAGCACGGGATGGTCGGGATGGACGACGAGCATACGACCCAAAAACCGATCAACCACGGCAGAGGTTCCAGGGCCGATATACAAATTATACCCCGTTGAAGAAAGATCAAGAAGAAGTCCTGGCAATCCTAGAAGAGAAGAACATGTCCAAAGAACCACCTAAGCAATCGACATATGCTCGGAGGGACACCACCAAATATTGCCGTTTCCACAAAGAGAATGGGCACGAGACATCCAAGTGTTTCCAGCTAAGGGATCATATCGAGACTCTTATTAGGGAAGGGCATTTGAAGGACATTGTTTTCAAAAAGACGGACAGGGCAGATGGACAGAAAGATAGCCGACAGGACGGACGGGCAAGAAAACTTAGTCCCAAGAAAGCTGAGGATGAAGGAGCAATTAACACCATCTTCGGAGGTCCAGCAACGGGCAAGAGTAACAGGGAAAGAACCCAGGAGATTCGGGAAGCTATGGAGGCACGGAGAGACCTGGACGTCAATTCTATTGAGCCCGACCCGAAAAGAATCAAGGAGGGCTGGGACCCGATCGTGTTCACAGAGGCCGACTCACACGGAGTGGATGTTAGGCCAAATGACGCACTAGTGGTCAGCGCTCGGATCGGCCATAGAGAAGTTCATCGAATTCTGATCGACAATGGGAGTTCGGCAGACATTCTTAGTGCAGAAGTATATGACCAGCTGAGGCTAGACAGGAAAGACCTACAGCCTTTTCCCACACCCCTTAGAGGATTTGGAGGGGTCGAAGTGAGGTCACTCGGCACGGTTAAGCTACCTGTGAAGATCGGAAAAGCCCCTTGCCAGAAAACAGTGCTGCTCGACTTTGTGGTGGTAGATACGGAAAACTGGCCGTATAATGCTTTACTGGGCCGACCATTTTTGAATAAAGCCAAGGCGGGTGACAGCAACTTATGCCCTCATGATGAAATTCCCGACCGAATATGGGTGGGAGTGGTCAAAGGGTCACAAGAGATGGCCCGTAGAGCAAACTTATCAGTATAAAGATAGGGAGGTACGCCAGGTATACATGGTAACAGTCCAGCAAGAGGATAGAGAACCTGAAGAACAGGCAGAAGTGCCGAAAGATTTTGAGTTGGATCCCAGAGAAGGACCGGAGGATAGGGAAGACGAGCCGACCCAAGAGGTGGCACTAGACCCGGAGGATCCAGGTAGGACAGTGAAGGTAGGGGCAAGTTTGAGCGTACATGTCAAAACCGTACTTATTGCGCTACAGAAATTACAAGGATGTTTTCGCTTGGAGCCATGAAGATATGCTGGGGGTAGACCCGAAGGTGATTTCACATCATCTTTCCACCGACCCCGAGTTCCGACCCGTGGTACAAAAAAGAAGACTATTCAATCCAGAAAGAAGCGTCGCAATCAAGAAGGAAGTAGAAAAGCTACTTTCCGCGGGGTCGATAAGGGAAGTCAAGTATCCGGAGTGGGTGGCCAATGTGGTGTTGGTCAAGAAAAAGAACAAGCAATGGAGGATGTGTGTAGACTTTACAGACTTGAACAAAGCTTGCCCAAAAGATAGTTTCCCACTACCGAGGATCGACCAGTTGGTAGATGCGACAGCAGGACATGAATTGTTAAGCTTCATGGACGCCTACTCGGGATACAATCAGATCCGGATGAATAAGGCAGATGAGGAAAAGACGTCGTTTACCACGGACCAGGGTTTATATTGCTACAAAGTAATGCCATTCGGATTGAAAAACGCCGGGGCAACATACCAGAGGCTAGTAAACAGGATGTTTGCTCGGCAGATTGGAAAAAATATGGAGGTTTATGTGGATGATATGCTGACTAAGAGCACCACTGCAAAAAACACGGAGGATTTGAAGGAAACCTTGACGTCCTAAGAAAGTATCAGATGAAGCTCAACCCAAGCAAGTGTGTGTTCGGGTACCTTCGGGAAGGTTTCTAGGTTTTCAGGTGCACCAGAGGGGAATCGAAGTAAATCCTGAGAAGATCAAAGCACTAGAAGGAATGGCTTCACCCAGGACGCTAAAAGATGTGCAGAGGCTAACGGGATGCCTCGCGTCACTCAACCGGTTTATAGCCAAGTCAACAGACAAATGCGCCCCATTCTTTAAAGCAATAAAAAAGGGGAAAGGGCTCGAATGGAGTACAGAGTGTGAAGAAGCCTTTCAAAAATTAAAAGAATATCTGGGGAGAGCACCAATCCTTTCAAAACCGGTGGTGGGAGAAACATTATACTTATACCTCTCGGTCACCGGGTGGCGACGAGTTCGGTGTTGATCCGACTGGAGGAAGGAATACAAAAGCCAGTGTACTATACAAGCAAAGCGTTGTTAGCGGCGGAAACCAGATACTCGCCGGCAGAAAAAATAGCGTTAGCTCTGATCACATCGGCCAGGAAGCTAAGGCCATATTTCCAAGCACATACAATAGAGGTATATACAGACTGCCCGCTGAAACTCATTCTTCAAAAGCCAGAAGTGTCAGGAAGGCTGACCAAGTGGGCGGTAGAGCTCAGCGAATACGACATCAGATACACACCAAAAACGGCCATCAAAGGGCAGGCGGTATCCGACTTTATAGCAGAATTCACCGAGCCAGACGCCGAGGTAAGGAGGGCAATGGAAGATGAACAGACTACTAAATTCCATGGAAATTACATGTAGATGGGTCATCGAACACGCATGGCAGCGGGGCAGGAATAGTCATAACGACCCCCGAGGGGGATACTGTAGAATGTGCCATGAGGTTCGATTTCAAGGCAACCAACAACCAAGCAGAATATGAAGCCTTGCTGGCCGGTCTGAGAGTCTGCATAGCACTAGGGGCAGATGAGCTGGAAGTTTACAGTGATTCACAGGTAGTGGTCCATCAGGTACTGAATGAATACCAGGCCAGGGAAGAGCACATGATAGCTTATTTGGACATTGCAAAAAGACTACTTAAAAAGTTCAAAGCATACAGAATCTCTCAGATCCCTCGGGAAGAGAACGAAAAGGCAGATGCTTTGTCCAAATTAGCTTCAGCCACCACAAGCATCAGATCCAAAGCAATACCAGTGGCGCACCTGACTAAACCAAGTACAGCGGAACCCGAGGAAATCATAATAGCAGAGATCCGACCTAGCCCGGGCGACTGGACATACCAACTCAGAAAGTACTTGGAGAGAATACTACCGGAGGATGCTGTGAAGCTAAACGCATCAGATACAGGTCAGCCCGGTACACGATTCTGAGAGGAGAATATATAGGAGAGGATTCTCGAAGGTACTGCAGAGATTCATTTCCGGTGAAAAGACTGGAGAGATCCTGAGAAGTATCCAGTGGAGTATGTGGAACCACACTGGGGTAAAGCTTAGCGCACAAGATACTCCGGCAAGGGTTCTACTGGCCGACTCTGTTCGCGGACGCAGCAATTCGCAGAGAGTTGCGAAACATGCCAAAGAGTAGCAAATGACATTCGGCGACCCCCAGAGTTGCTCAGAAGCTTAACCTCTCGCTTGGCCCTTTGCCATGTGGGGACTCGACCTGATAGGACCAATGCCCACAGGAACGAAGGGAGGAGCCAAAGCATGCTATTGTGCAGTGGATTATTTTACCAATGGGCAGAGGCAGAAGCACTTGTGCACTCACCGAGGCAAACACACCAGCTTCGTTAAAAGAATATAATATATCGGTTTGGGATCCCGAGCATCATCATACAACAATGGACTCAATTCGATATCAAGTTCAGAGAAATGTGTGAAGTTTCAAGATCGCAAACTACTATGCATCACCTGCTCATCCTCAAACCAATGGCCAAACGGAGGCCGTGAATAAAGTGATCAAGCACACATTGAAAGCAAAGCTAGAGCAAAGAAGGTGCTGGGCAGACAAACGCCTGAGGTGCTATGGGCATACCGAACAACTGTGAGGTCTTCCACAGGGGAAACTCCTTTCGCGCTGGCATTCGGGACAGAAGCTGTTATCCCCAGAAACTACTTTCACATCCCCCAGGGTCCAGCTATACAGTCCCGAGCACAATATAGACATGCTGCAGCAGAACCTAGACGAGCTTGAAGAAATCAGAGACGCAGCACAAGTAGAAATTCCGCATACCAGCAAAGGGCCGCTAGGTACTACAACTCTCATGTTCGGGAGCGGAGATTCCAACTCTGGGATCTAGTGCTGAGGAGAGTATCACCGAATACCAAGGATAAATCATCAGGATCCCTCGCCGACAAATGGGAAGGGCCATATATCATCAAGAATCGTAGGGCACGGGGCCTACATGATAGCCCACCAGAAGGTAGCCTGGTACCCCCGACCATGCAACGCACATATCTGAAGATCTTCTATCCCTAAAAGAATCCGGTTATGGTTCTACAGTTTATTTATTTGCTTTAGCTCAGTTTTTAGTTTCTGCGTTGAAATTTCAGATTTATTTATTAATTTCATGTTCATGATCATCTAATAAAGTTCAGTTGCAAATACGATGTGGCGGAATCAATAAAATCCATGAGCAATATTTCAATGGAGGCCACTCAAGGCGACCGAATAAACACCGAAAAAAGTCGAGCGCTACAAGGCCGCGAAAGAGCGGACGAGTGGTTCGAAGGGCGGAAAAGCTGTAGTAGCATGCCCGCCTAGTTAAAGCGATGCAAACGCGTCCCTTAGCAAAAAGGCAAAACCGAGGCACCAGGATAACTGGGAAAATGCTCGGAGCGCCGCTAGAAAGACTATGAGATCGCAGTCGTGTTGGCCGTACAAAGTACCCCAACGATTCGACGAACCCTTGCGCAGATAAACCAGGAGACGTCCTAGGTGACTTGTGCAAGGACCTCAACGTATGGTCGCGGCGAGCCCCGACGCAACGTGAAGGTTAAACAACCCCAAATAAATCAAAGGGTGTAAGCCAGTTACATAAGATACCGGCAAAAAAAAAAAAAATAGTTACCAGTTAAATAAGATACTCGGTCTAAATTGATAAGCCAGTTACATAAGATACTCGGCCAAAATTAATTACCGTTAAATAAGATACTCGGTCTAAATTGATAAGCCAGTTACATAAGATACTCGGTAAAAAATTAGTTACCGGTTAAATAAGATACTCGGTCTAAATTGATAAGCCAGTTACATAAGATACTCGGCAAAAAATTAGTTACCAGTTAAATAAGATACTCGGTCTAAATTGATAAGCCAGAATACATAAGATACTCGGCAAAAAGTAGAATGTAAGAGTAAAATTTGGTCTTATATTCTTAATGTATAGAAAGATACAATGTATGGTGTATATATGAAAGATGTACAAGTATAGTTACAAAAAGGCTCGTTACAAAAAGGCTTGAAAATCAAGAGGAAGGCGCCGGGGGTGGTGAGCTGCTTCTGCCAACATCAGGGTCAGGCTCCATCACGTACTCGCTCAGAAGACTGTCGTCCGATGGCCACACGATCACATCTTCTTCGTCATCCATCCAGGGACTGTAGTCGGTACCAGGAACGGGCCCCAAGTCGGGTATCTCGTTGTTAAAACTCGCCCTTTCACTGGCGTAAAAGGTAGAGAACGACTCGGCGGTTGGAACCTCAAGGTGCATGGGATGTGGCGTTTTTCCTTTACTTCTACAATACGCCCGCCACTCCTTCATCTGGATCCGGAGAGACTCCAAGGATGTATCCACATGCTTCCTAATTGAGAGGCTCCAGTTGGCCCGGGCCCGATCAGTCGCCCTGTTCTTTTGCTTAAAAAATTCGCCGGCCGAGACCATTCCCCGCTGGAATTCCCGAAGAAGCAGAGCATCATAGGCTGGAGATCTCTTAAAATGGTCAACGCTTTGTAGCTCCATTTCCAGCCTAGCTCCCTTCGACAGTTCCTTGGCCGTCAGGGCCTGACACTCCAAGTCGTCGATTCGACGTTCATAAGCAGACTTGGCGTCTTCGGCGTTCTGTTCGGCTCGAAGCAAGGCTTCCCGGGTGGATGACAGTTGATCCTGCAGAGTCCTGACCTCCTCCGCGGCAGAAGTTGCCCGTTGCTCGGCTTCCATTTGCCGTCCTAAGCACTGATTTATGAGCGTCTCACTCGACCTGGCCTCCTCCTGACGAGCTAATTCAACCCGAGAGCAGTGATCTTCACTCTCCTTCAATTGGGCTTCTAGCTTTCTTATTTTCTCCGCTTGGGCTTCGCCAGCTTGGCAAGCCCCAGACATCTCGGCCACCATCTGCAACAAACAAATCAACAACAAATATAAATAAAAAAGGAAGAATGCGAAATGACGCATATGAGAGAGTCACTCACGTAGGAAGCGCTGTTAAAGAAATTGCGGAGTCGGTCAGACACAGTCCCGGTCCTGAAATGTCTCCAACGATCCTCCCCAATATAGGCTCGGCCTGAAGCCATGGCCCTGAAAATAGTCTCGGGGGTGGGATCATCGATTTGGGGAGAGGAGCCCATATCACCCACATCGCCTTCGGGGAGTTCGGCGGACGGGGCCGCCCGAGGAAGGCCGGCTGAGCCACCAGCACTCTCTCTGACCTGCTCCCGCGGAGGGGTCACGCTCGCATCATCCTCCCCCTCGTCCTCTGAAGAGGAATTAACATACGCAACTACTCGGGGAATCTTTGGGAAAGGGCGACCAGAAGAAAACGAAGCCTTCCTTTTCCCAGTCTGCCCAGCTTCAGTGTTGCTGTCCCCAGGAGTAGAAATCGGATCAGCAGAGGCAGGAATCTCCGAAGAAGAACGATTCGGTTCAACTGAAGTCGGAAACTCCGGAGCTACCGCACCTGAAGGCCCCCCAACTGCTTCAAAAGGGACGTTTTGCATATCAGCAGAAGAGTGGGGAGAACCAGATCCGCTGGGGAGATTCGCCTGCTCGGGCTCAGGGAGATCCCCTACTTTTTCTTTCCCCTTGGAGGAAGGACCTGCGGGATTGCCCGAATCAGCAGAGGTCCTACTTACTCCAAAGTTCCCCGAGGCGCCCTCAGCTCCCGCCGAACATACGGTCGGTTCTTGGTTATGAGCCTCCTCGGGCACATAATCGGGTACTCCCTCTTCATCATCTCCCTCGGGAACGTTCTCGGGAGTACCCTTGTCAGATTCGTCTTCAGGAGGGGCTATCCCAGCATCTCGCTGGTGAAGGACTTGCCTTTCGACTCGCCTCTACGATGCCTTTCATCCGGCGTGCCAGACCATCACTGACTATATCTACATCAAACACTTAAAAAAAAAAAAAAAAAAAAAAAAAAGAATCCGAGTTAGCAAGCAAGCTTAGAAGTCAGGTTGCAAATAAAAAATGCATACTTACGGCGTCTGCGGCACGCGGAAATCTGAGGGGAAGAAATGGGCCTTGATCATTTTCCCCTCTCTATAGAGATAGGGTTTTCCCCTTTTCTCTAGGGGGCGGACTGCTGCCCGAGCCAAGGTCTTCAGCTCCTCATCAGTAAAAGCTGAAGTTAGATGGTTCCACTGCGGCGTGCAGAAGTACCGAGGAACCCGGCAGGTCATTTGAGTGCCGTCCAAGTCGAAACTGATCGACTGGCCCCAGTCTTTGCCCACGAAGAACCAGCTGTTCTTCCAAAACTTGTTCGAGGTCGGGAAGCCCCAAACGAACCCTTTCATCTTCTCGTCCGTAGTCGGTTCGACACTGCCCTTGACCACGACATCCTTTGGAATCCAGAACTCGGGCTGGTTCGACTGGAGAAAATAAATCCCGGTCTTCCCCACTGGCCTCAGCGAATAAAATGGCGAACCTCGCGAGGGGTGGGAGGTGGCCGCTTCATTCTATGCCACATGTGCCACATGCACATCAGGATGCGATAACTATTCGGCGTTAGCTGTGCCGGAGCGAGTCGGGCTTCAGCCAAGAACCAAGTAATGAAAGGCTGAAGAGTAAGAGTGACGCCGCAGGTGAGCATGGACCCGTAAATTGCTACGTGGCCAGGGGGGTGGGTTCCATGCAGCCCGACCTTCGGCTGGAATCAGCGAAATCTCATTGCTGTCCAGATCAAACCGCTGCATATATCGCGTTATCTCGTCAGGGCCGACCACGTTCGGCTCAACATCATAGACGCAAATACGCTCGGGGGAAAAGGGAATGCGAGCGGCCCTGTGCTCCTCTTCAATATCATCTTCAATAATCCTTTGGGCCGCCACTCGGCTTTCCCGAGAATGCAAGTCTTTGTAAACTTTGCGAGTGGTCATCCTCTTTCCTGGTCTTCTGCTCGGGCGAATATCAGTACAAGCAGAAGAATCCGACCAAGCTTCAGGTTGGTATGAGTAAGGTGGTGATGAACTGGCAGAAGCAGAAGGGATCTCTGAAGCAGGAGGAACCTCAGAAGTCGCAGGCCTTTCCGGAAAAAGTCCAGAAATATCAACGTCGGTATAGCGCGGCTGATCGAAACGGGGCTCGTCTAATAACCTGTGAACAACCGACGCAGTGAAAGCATCATTTCGCTCAATAGCAATCATACCAACAGTAAAAAGACGATATCTAGCTCCGGAATCCATAAAGACTAACCTTGATGAAGTAAAGAATGAAGACGGCGCAGATCGCAGAAGAAAAAGCCTCCGAGGAAAAATCTGGGGGTTGAAGCAGGTAAACTCAAAGATGGCAGGGTTAGAAGAAACGGGCTAGTAAACCAAACAGAAAACAGAGGATCAAAAGGCACAGATGAAACCTCCTTCGAAGAGCACGCAAAGATACTGGAAGAGAAGATAAAAGCGAAAAATGGAAGAAAAAGGTATAAGAGAAGAAATCAAAACCAGAATATATAGGCGACGTCTCGATTTTAAAAATACCAAAACCCTAGGAGCGGTTGCAGAAAAAGCGGGAAAAAAGAGGGGTTAGAACTGATGACGTAGGTTGAGCGCAGACGAGCAGAAAGGTCACATCCCATAATACATCGTACCACAGCCAAACAAATAGGGACAAGTGGCAGCAAGGGAACGTCAGGCGCCGCCGAAGAGCAGAAGCATCGCCATCATAAAGATTTGAAATGATTGATAAATAAAACGTGTGCGGTCGCAATTAAAACACGTCATTTAAAGCTCTGATCCAAACGAGGATACTTTAATGCAGGAAACGACAAGTAAGGATTAACCATAAAGAAATATTGAAGTTAAATATTAGACCCGAGAGAACTTGACTAAGCGTGATCGGCTCAAATATTTAAGGGGGTATTGTTATAGGTAAAAATAGTCGTGATAAGACACGTCATCACCATGGAAGGCCAGGTCAGCAGACGTCAAGATAAGTCAACCTATGGAGTATGAACCTTCACGATAACTTACTCGGAAAAGAGGATAAGTAGTCCGACCACAACAAAGACGATCAGCATGAGCAGCAGATCGGATTCGGACACACTCGGGCACACTCGGGCAAACTCACTCGGGAAACAATAAAACAGTCACCAACACTTGCAATCAGCAACCAGCAGGTCCACGATAAGCAACGATGTGGATCATAAGAGGTAAAAAAGGAAACAAGCAGTTCTCCCATGAATAAAGGAGAAAGAATTCCATTCAGAATTGAATACAGCTGAAAAAGGGAAGTACAATCTAAATAGGACTAGGAAACCGCTCGAGACTTGGGGGCCACAACACTAAACCCTAGCGGTCATCTTAAAACCCTAGATACAACATGTATAAATACCCCTTTTTATTCATAAAGCAGGGGCACGTGAGAAGTAGAACAGGAGAGAGAGAGAGAATAGTATTGAAAAGCTTGTAATCATTCTTTGTCATTCATCATCTTGTAATCGTGATTCATAGTGGATTTGGCTTTGTTGCTAGAGGCAACGATCCCGTGGATGTTTCTCCGATTTTTTGGAGTTTTACCACGTAAATCACCTGTTATTTCTTTACAATCTTTGACCATACTCTAATATAAACTGCAGTAATTCGAAAACGAATCGTTGACTTGGTGATCACCAAAAATCACCGTCAACATCATCCAATATATATAGTACCCAATGGTTGTAGTTCAACCCGTGGATGTTTCCTCCTTGGAGGTTTTACCACGTTAAAAATATCTTGCGTTAATTCTTCCTATCTCTATCTTTTATATTTTATTTGTGTATGTTATTATTGTAGGGAAAAATTGCAGTAGTACACGCAGCGGAAGCAAGACTAAAAATAGATTTAGTAGTTTTAAAAATTTTTCCTTTTTATGAACCTTAACCCTTTAATTAATTAAACATACATATAATCAACAAAAGAAGAATACCTTTTGTCGCGTGATCCGATTGACTTACGTCGATGGTAATCCGCAAGATCTTCAATCCTAGCACGAACGTGAATCACCTAGGAGCGTGGTCTCCCTTTTCTTTGAATTGCAAACCTTGAGAATGGACAAACAAACTTTTCTTTTTCTTTTGTTAGTCACAAAACAATTAAAAGAAGACTAAGATTATTCCGGTCACTTTTGAGTTCTCAATCTAATGATCGAAACTCGCGTGAACCTAAATCGATGTTGTACACACAAGCTTATTGATGAACAAGCAATTAGTGTACCATCAAAGAATAATCTATTCACTCTTTTATGTTTTTAGTAGAATAAAATACTTTCTATGAATTGAGAAGAAGAAGAAAATTGTCTCTCATCAAACTCTAAGGTGGCCGAACCCTATAGCAAGCATTATATAGGTGGCCTAATTTCTTTCCTCTTCTCTTTTAGGGTTGCCGAAAATCATTCTCTAAAACCAACTAGGGTTGCCGCAAATCACTTGCCAAAATAGGCTTGTGTTGCACCCTAATTTCCATCAAAGAATAGACTTCAAAACCTAATCCAACTCATAGATATTTTATTCCTTTTAATTGACTAAAATAAAAGACTTCCTATTTGATTAAATAAATAAAATAATTAATTATTTTCTTACCAAATAAGTCTTTTACTTTTAGTATACTACTAACAATAGTATAACTCTAGGAAATATATTTCCTATTCAGAAAAAGATTTGTTTCTTAATTAAACAATTAATTAATAAATTAATTAATTCTTATTTAATTAAACAATGAAACAAAATAATATATAGGCTAATATATTAACCTTGCCGCCCCACTTGTCTAAAATTGGGCCTTATATTATTTTCTTATTTCATTTAATCCATTGGACTTTAAATAAAAAGCCCACATGTGAACCAGACCCATTCTTACTAAAAGAAACAAGCCCACATGTCTTTCATTAATATATTAATATAATTGAGCAACCCATTAACTAAATAATGTGCAAATTATATTCTTAATATATTAAATGCAATTCTAAATGGACCCATAAATTGGTCCGGTAGAATATATCAAGTGATCCATGCAAGTCCGTGTGGATTGGGGATCTTGGCGGGCTATCTAAATTTAAGCTTCAATAGACACAACCTAATCACAATCAACAAATGATTCACTTAGGTCCGATCCATTAATTTTAACTCATTCCACTAAAGAGCTGAAATTGAACTCTTAAATAAAGATAGAAAAGGAAGATGTTCCTCATTCATACCCTAGACAATCATGTTGGAGATAGTGTATCCTCGTGATTAATATCAGTAATCGCCAAGAGTTCATAGACCGCCTATAACTCTCCAAGTTACCATATTTACTCATATGACCACGTTTTGAACTTGGATATTTTGACTTGTCCAGAAGCCATGTTTTCAATAGACACTATCGAAAACTCAACGTTGAGATTTAATATCCAATTACCTCAAAACATCCATATGATGATATTATACTCTCATTTATCAAATGGAGCCACGATGTCCATATCTATAAATGAAGTCCTCTATCGATTAACAAATGAATATCACCAAACTATCGAGGATAGACTATGCGATATAATCGTACTCATTGATAACTCAAATGATATCACTTGCAACCATAAGTCCATCATTTATCTCAGGATTAAGATAGACTCTTCGATTGTCCTGATAATGAAAAGACTATTATCTATTGACGGTTCTAGATAAAGCTTTTCATTGTGATCCAGTTCAATGCACCCAATGCACTAGATTCTTTTGCTCGAAGATACTCCGATGATTTTAGACTCATTATATCTCATTTGATCCCACTCAAATGCTAGCAAAAGACTTCTACAACTTTAACAAGATAAAGGTGCCCAACCTTTAACTTAAGTTGTGAACATTATTCAAGACTAACTAAAGAATTGTGTCTACCACATACATATCCAGGTGTACGAACAATTCTTCTTTTCTCATAGTCTTTAGACCTTATGATTATTTACTTTGACAATTATAATATTAAACTATAAATGCTATACGATTTATTAAACCAGAAATCACTTTATTAATATGAAAAAGATTGTTAATTACAATATTACACTCTTGCTATTGAGCATAATCCTAACAATTATCTTGTTTCATATTATTCACTTGTGATGTATAGTGAAGCAAGTATTTGTAAAGTGTGATTTGTGGATTCATTCTTTTGATCAGTTTTGTATATATGATTCTTTTGTATATTGTAATTTTGTATAGTGATATTTGATCACTCTTGTAACTCATTGAACATCTATTGAAATACAAGTATTCTTTGTTGTTGTGTTTATTTGTTCTTATACCTCATACAACTAGATGATATACATAGACCTTGTTCACATGATTACATCCTCATATTGTCTATGTATGTCTTTCTTGGTTTATTTTGTTGTGTGTAAGGCTACCTTGAGGGACAAACGAAAGTTTGTTCAAGGGATTGAAAAAAAGTGTAAAAACCTATTCACCCCCCCTAGGTATGCCTTAAGCATTTTAACTACGTTTGTATACTTTCTGTTAGGATTCCCGTTGTTTTTAATTGGCTTATTTCGTGATCAAACCATATGTGGGGATGCTTTGTAAGGGTAGCTTAGATGTTGTTGTTATTGCTTAGGCCCTTTTGAAGACCTCACTATTGACAAGCACCAAAGGTAATATTCTAAGTGCTTACTTGTCTTGAAGAGATAGATGCACACACTCACAACTCATGCATATGTTTAATCCTTGTATGTTGTGTGTCTTTTATGTGTGCCTTAATGCTCATTAACATCTCTTCTTGCATGTTAGGTTGATTGCATCTTGCATTGCCCATTGCCTCTTCATGCACATTTTTAGAATTCAAGCTTTGCATTGGGCGCTGTTCAAAGCGCTCTACAAAGCGCTGTTCGAACAGCGCCCATCACACCTGATGCAAAAAATGTGATTTAAATGCATCAGGTCTGATGCAATTTTCATGGGCGCTGTACGAGCGCTGTACAAAGGGCTGTTCGTACAGCGCCCCTCTGTTTCCTCGTGAAAACAGAGCAAGGGCGCTGTACAGGCGCTGTACAAGGGCGCTCTACGTACAGCGCCCAAGGCAAATAGTGAGCCAACTTATCAAAACGACCCCACTTTGATTTGGCCCCCTATATATATGCCACTTTGACTTTAGGTCAATGACAAGAGTTCATATTCAGATTTCATACTTAGGAGATTTTTCAAAGAGAAGAAAAATTCCAAAGAACTCATTTTTAATCACTCAAACACTTGTTCCATGATCATCAATCATTATCTAGCATCATCTTAGATCATCTAGATGACATCTTGCATGGATTCTTCATCATACTTTGCTTGGTAAGCTTTTCACTAATATCTTACATATTTTATGTTTCTCTTATCTAGCAATCTCAATTTAATTACTTGTATGTGATTTTATATTTATTGAATACAAGATTGAGATTAGTATGATGTATGTTTGAGAAGTTGTATTGTGCTAGCATATTAGGTTTTGTGCTTGATATTGATTAGCTAAACTAATTGACTTGTCATTTAGTTTTTATATCTAGGATTGTTCTTAATTGCAAATTAATCATCTTAGATAAGCATATAGGGTTTCCCTTGCTCTATGTTGCATTTTGAATATTCACATATATTCACTTAGGGTTGTATTCTCTTCTAGAGAAGCTAAGTCTTGTGTGTAGCAATCGGGATTAGGTTGCTTAGATCGCAAGCAAATTGGACTAGGTTCACTCATACCGGGATTAGGTAGGTGTGTGATTACTTCCGGGATTAGGTTGTAATCGTTTGCACATTTAGTGGATTCGAGGTTCGAGTGTGGCTTACTTACATAGCCCGTGGTTTTTCCCGTGAGGGTTTCCACGTAAAAATCAAGTGTTGATTTAATTTCCGCACCATATTACACTTGCTTGTTTATATTATCTTGAGGGTAAATTCATAATTTTGACTAACACGAAAAATTGGGTAAAAAGCGTAAAATCTATTCACCCCCCCTTTAGATAGGTTTATACACACCGTGCTATATTTAGTTTCATTTGGTATCAGAGCGGGTTCCTAGACATACATAGGTGATCCTTGCTTATTTTGGTGTGTTTTGCATTTTGTGTGATTTTTGATCATTCATACATTTGCATTCATTTCATTCATTCATAAACATTATGAGTGGAAACGGTGGAAACAGTGGTAGCAACGAAGGTGCTTCTAGCACAAGGCCTCCACTTCTTACCGGATTAAACTATTCCCAATGGAAAGGGAAGATGGAATCCTACATATGCCAAATTCATGACCGTGCATGGATGGCGGTGGAAGACGGATATGATCTCCCTATGATGACTCCCGCGGGTGGAGGAGAAGATGTTTTGAAGCCTAAGGCGCAATGGAACGCGCAAGAGTTTGATGCTTCAAAGTGGAATAGGAAGGCGATGCATGCCATCTTGTGTGCTATGGACGAAAATCAATACAAGTTGATTCAAAATACTAGGATAGCTAAGGAGGCTTGGGACATCCTAGAGATTGCACATGAAGGAACCGAAGTGGTGAAGGACTCCAAGCTTCAAGTCCTCCAAACTCAATTCGAGACGCTCAAGATGGAGGAGAATGAGTGCTTCAACGACTTCGAGATCAAGTTGATGGATATAGTCAACCAAAGCCATCAACTTGGTGATCCATATTCTGATAGGAGAATCAAGCAAAAGATTATGAGATCTCTACCCGATAGGTTTGAATCGAAGGTGATGGCTTTAGAAGAAAATAGTGATTATAAGGATATGAAGCCGAGTGAGGTGATTGGGAGACTTCTAGCTTATGAGTCTAGGAAGGGGCCTATCTCCACACCCACGAAAAAGCAAAAAGGAATTGCTTTAAAAACCTCCAAGGATGAAAAGGAGGAAAAGAAGGTTGACTCGGATGAAGACCTTGCCTTGTTTGTAAAAAGGTTCAACAAGGTTATGAAGTTTAGAAGAAAGAACTTTGGATCAAAAGGACAAGATTTGAAGAAAAAGGGTTCTTTCAAGAAGTTTGAACCTTGGCAAGAGAGGACCGAAAGGAAAGGGGTCCGATGTTTCGAGTGTGGTGGCATAGGTCATTTTGCCCCCGATTGTGCAAATCATGTTGAGAAGAAAAAGGGGAAAGTGATGGCCGCCACTTGGAGTGGAAGTAGTGATGACTCCTATGAGGGAGATGAGTCTTCGGATGATGAAGAGCTCATGGCTAATCTCCTAGCTTTTGCCTCCTCCCATAAAAGCAAAAGTGCTAGTGAAAGAGAGGAAATGAGTCAAGAGGAAAATGACTCAAGTGAAGTAGAGAGTGATTCCTCTTCTAACTCCATAAATGGATTTGTGGAGAAAAAGGTGCTTGCTAAATATCATGCCGAATTTAATGATTTAGCTATCAACAGCACAAGAAATATCAAGATGTTGAAAGAAGAAAATCTTGAGCTTGCATCTCATAATGACCACTTAAGTGAAAAAGTGGAAAAATTCAAGAAGATGGAAGATAAGCTAAAAGAGGAGTTAGTCTTATCTAAGAGGAATGAGGATAGTCTAAAGAGGGAGCTTGAAGAAGTTAGAGAATCTATGACTAGGATGGATTCTAGCACCAAGAAGCTTGACCATATGCTTGGTGTTGGAAAGAGTCCATGTGACAAGAGGGGTCTTGGGTATAAAGATGGCAAGAAGATCTCAACCTCTAATAAGACCGTGTTTGTCAAGAGCTTGAAGAAAGAAGAAACTTCATTTGTGCAACTTCCTAGGAAGAAGTTAGAAATAGGACAAAGTTCAAATGCTCAAGTGAAGATGGGGCCAAGAAGGCAATCTCAAGCTCAACCCCCTAGGGTTCCTCAAGCCAACATTCCTCCTCAAATGGCTCACAAAGGAAAGAGGCCTATCATACAACCTCAAGCTTGGAAGCAACCTAGACCGGTTCAACAACGAAGACGCATTGAACCCTTTCATCCACAAAGACAAGGACAAGGTATGATTCCTTATTTTACTCCTATTTGTCACTTTTGTGGATTTGTTGGTCATATTAGACCACAATGCTTTCGCTATATAAAAATGTGCAAAACTAGAAGCATGATAGAGAAGAAAAAGAAAAGAGCCATGATGCATGTTCCTAGGAATGATAATATTGATTTGCATGATCCTAGGAATAGTAGAGCACATGTACCAAAGACCACTAAGAAAGCTAAAATTGTTGCTAAGTGGATTAGAAAGAATGAAAATGTTTGCCATGTTGCACAAATAGCCTTGAAGGCAAATTATTCTAATTTTTGGTATTTGGATAGTGGGTGCTCTAGGCACATGACGGGAAACAAGAGTTTCTTCGAGACTCTTGTTATGGAGGAAGGTGGATATGTCACTTTTGGTGATGGATCCAAAAAGAAGGTTGTAGGGAAAGGATCCATTTCCGTTCCCGGTTTACCCTCATTATCCGATGCTTTATGTGTTGATGGCTTGAAAGCCAATTTAATAAGCATTTCACATCTAAGTGATGAAGGATATTCCGTCTTGTTTAATAAAAATGATTGCTCAATCCTAAAGCCCGATGGACAAACCTTGTTGAAAGGTATGAGATCTAGCGACAATTGTTATTGTCTTGAAGCTAGAATAGTCTCAAACAATGTGTCCATGGATGAGCAAGTTGAGTTGTGGCATGAAAGACTTGGCCACATGAACTTTAGGGATTTAAGAACCCTTGGAAAGTTCGAGTGTGTGCGTGGCCTCCCTAAGCTTGGGAAGAAAGCCAATGGTATTTGTGGACCTTGCCAACAAGGAAAACAAACCAAAAGCATGCACAAAAAGGGCAAGTATCTCTCCACCAAGGAGCCTCTTGAGCTTCTCCACATGGACCTCATGGGTCCCATGCAAACCGAAAGTTTGGGTGGAAAGAGATACATTTTTGTTTGTGTTGATGATTTCTCTAGATTTACATGGACATATTTTCTTAGAGAAAAATCCGAAACTTTTGATAAGTTTAAAATGCTTTGTACTAAATTGCAAAATGAAATGAATTCTAACATTAGAAGCATTAAACGGATTAGAAGTGACCATGGGAGGGAGTTTGAGAATGCCTCTTTTGAAAGCTATTGTGATAGCTTAGGCATCTCCCATGAGTTTTCGGCTCCTAGGACACCTCAACAAAATGGAGTTGTTGAGAGGAAGAATAGGGTCCTCTAAGAGATGGCCCGAGTGATGTTGCTTAGCAACAATGTCCCTAGGAACCTATGGGCCGAAGCCGTCAATACGGCTTGCTATATAGGGAATAGAGTATTCCTAAGGCCCGGATCTAGAAACACCTCCTATGAGTTATGGAAAGGCAAGAGGCCAAATGTTAGCTACTTCCACACTTTTGGGAGCAAATGCTACATTTTAAATTACCGTGATCAACTTGGCAAGTTTGATGCTAAGAGTGATGAGGGTATCTTTATTGGTTATGCCTTGAATAGTAAAGCCTATAGAGTTTTCAACTTGAAGACTCGAACCGTCATGGAATCATCGAATGTTGTCATTGATGATACAAGGCTCAAGTCTAATGTCTATGAGGAGGAGGATGTTTTAGAGGATGACTCTCCTTTGGAGGAGGTTGTGGTGTCACCTAATGTTGGGACATCTAATGTCAATAATAATGACACACAACCTATTGATAGAGTTCCTCTCTTGGACTCTAAAGAACCCGCTCCATGGGTTAGGAAACTCCATGATAAAGAAGATATCATTGGAGAGGTAAATGAGGGTGTTAGAACTAGACGTCAACTTGCTAATCTTATTAGCTATACATGCTACACCTCTCAAATTGAACCCAAAAAGGTTGAAGAAGCCTTAAATGATGAATTTTGGGTTCTTGCCATGCAAGAAGAGCTAAACCAATTCGAAAGGAATGAGGTTTGGACTCTAGTTCCTAGGCCTAAGACCACTAATGTCATAAGCACCAAATGGATATTTAGGAACAAATCCGATGAGGATGGCAACATAGTGCGGAACAAGGCTAGACTTGTAGCACAAGGGTACTCTCAAATTGAGGGTATCGACTTTGAGGAGACCTTTGCTCCCGTTGCCCGCTTAGAGTCCATTAGGCTTCTCTTGTCCATCTCTTGTGTGCACAAGTTCAAATTGCACCAAATGGACGTCAAGAGTGCCTTCCTCAATGGCTTCTTGCAAGAGGAAGTGTTTGTTGAACAACCTAAGGGGTTTGTGGATGCACACCACCCCAATCATGTTTATCGCCTCAAGAAGGCACTTTATGGGTTGAAACAAGCACCGAGGGCTTGGTATGAGCGCCTCACTCAATTTCTTGTTGACAACAACTACACAAGAGGTAGTGTTGACAAGACACTATTCATCAAGAGAGACAATGATGAGCTTTTCATAGCTCAAATATATGTTGATGATATAGTTTTTGGCTCCACCAACAACACCAAAGTCCAACAATTTGTTGATGTCATGTCTCATGAATTTGAGATGAGTCTTGTTGGTGAGCTTAGTTACTTCCTAGGTTTGCAAATTAGGCAACTAGATGATGGGATTTTCATATCCCAAGCCAAATATGCCAAAAACCTAGTGAAGAAGTTTGGTCTTGAAAAAGCCAAACATTGTGACACTCCTATGAGCACCACTTTGAAGCTAAGCAAGGATGCTAGTGGAAAAAGTGTGGACCAAACCTTATATCGTGGCATGATAGGGAGCTTGCTCTATTTGACCGCAAGTATGCCCGATATATCATTTAGTGTAGGAGTTTGTGCTAGGTACCAATCCGATCCCAAGGAGTCCCATCTCTCTTCGGTTAAGAGAGTCATTCGCTTTGTGAATGGGACTTCCAATTATAGGATTTGGTACTCATTTGACACTAATCCTAGTCTTGTAGGATATAGTGATGCGGATTGGGCAGGAAATTGTGATGATAGGAAGAGCACATCGGGCGGTTGCTTTTTTCTAGGCAACAACTTGGTGTCCTGGTTTTGCAAGAAGCAAAACTCGATTTCCTTGTCCACGGCCGAGGCCGAATACATAGCCGCGGGGAGTGGATGCACACAACTCCTATGGATGAAGCAAATGCTTGTAGACTACGGATTCAATCAAGGTACTCTCACTCTCTTTTGTGATAACATGAGTGCTATTAATATTTCCAAGAATCCGGTTCAACACTCTAGAACTAAGCATATTGACATCCGCCATCACTTCATTAGAGAGCTTGTTGAAAATAAATGCATAGTACTTGAACATGTAGGTACTAATGATCAACTTGCGGACCTATTTACTAAACCCTTAGATGCTACTCGATTTAAAACTCTTAGTAGATCTATTGGGATATGTCTTGTGGAGTGATGTTCTATGATTGACCCCATATGGGGAACTCAAGCAAGAGAGCTATTTTGCATTCTTGTAACTTGCAAAAAATTTGAAATAACTTATGCCTCTTCTTTTGATTGCTTGAGTAAGCTTGGTTGTACATATGTAAATATGCTTTCAAATTCTATAAGTGTGAACCTTGCTTGTTTTACAATCCATGTCATATTTATGTTCAAACATGCATTTTTGGACTAGGAGATTTACATAGGAAGTATGATGTGAATGACCTATAGTTATCTCCATGACATGATGGTTCTTAAATAACATGCTAATGCTAAATGAAAAAGCATGAAATTCATACAACATGCTCATATGAAAAGCATGAATTAATGATTGCATATTCTTAAAAATGCAAAACTTGTGTGAAAGCTTATGAGACTCAAAATGAATAAAGGATCTTGTATCCGTTCAAAGGAATTTACATTCCAAATGTCTCTCTTTCTTTATTAGTTGAACATGGTTACTATCATACGGATATCTTATCCGGAAAAATCAAATAGGGTGCAAAGTCGCTCATGCCATGTTTCACTTATAAAGTTGGATATAGTTACTCTTAAATTGAAATCAATAATCTCTATATCCTTGCTTTTCCCATGACATTGGTGAAATTGGTTTGAATTCTATTTAGAAACCTTTGTCATATGCTTTGCCAAATACCATTGTATTTTGGACTTGAATGCTATATGTCTTGTATGCAAAGCATGTTGGATTCACACATTTTCTCAAATAAATCTCCTTGTTTCTCTCAAATTAATTGAAGTGCATAAAGTGACTTATATGTATATGCATATCTTGCATGCTTCTATCTCTCGTTGCTATGAGTGACCCGGTTGGGGACTACTCCTTTGCCTATATCATGACAAAAAGGGGGAGTAGGATATGGTAAGGGGAGTTGCAAAATATAGAAGCTAATTGTGCATTTTGGGAGAACATACATTGAGGGGGAGTAACCCTTTGAGGGGGAGCATTGCATTTATCATTCATTGCATACATTTGGTAATGTTGTGCCTAAATTCTAAAAATGCAAATGCTTGGTATTGTTCTCACATGATTAATCTCACACTCTTCTTGAATTGGAATTGTTAGAAACTCTTTTCAGGGATTGATTATTCTACAAGAGGATTGAAGACTTCAAGTTGCTTTCTCTTATCTCTTTGTAATGTAGATAATCATTGTAGTCCCGTAGTTTCTAATTCTATGTGAGGAATCAATGTGAGTGGTGGTTTTGTCACGAAACAGCCAAAGGGGGAGATTGTTAGGATTCCCGTTGTTTTTAATTGGCTTATTTCGTGATCAAACCATATGTGGGGATGCATTGTAAGGGTAGCTTAGATGTTGTTGTTATTGCTTAGGCCCTTTTGAAGACCTCACTATTGACAAGCACCAAAGGTAATATTCTAAGTGCTTACTTGTCTTGAAGAGATAGATGCACACACTCACAACTCATGCATATGTTTAATCCTTGTATGTTGTGTGTCTTTGATGTGTGCCTTAATGCTCATTAACATCTCTTCTTGCATGTTAGGTTGATTGCATCTTGCATTGCCCATTGCCTCTTCATGCACATTTTTAGAATTCGAGCTTTGCATTGGGCGATGTTCAAAGCTCTCTACAAAGCGCTGTTCGAACAGCGCCCATCACACCTGATGCAAAAAATGTGATTTAAATGCATCAGGTCTGATGCAATTTTCATGGGCGCTGTACGAGTGCTGTACAAAGCGCTGTTCGTACAGCGCCCCTCTGTTTCCTCGTGAAAACAGAGCAAGGGCGCTGTACAGGCGCTGTACAAGGGTGCTCTACGTACAGCGCCCAAGGCAAATAGTGAGCCAACTTATCAAAACGACCCCACTTTGATTTGGCCCCCTATATATATGCCACTTTGACTTTAGGTCAATGACAAGAGTTCATATTCAAATTTCATACTTAGGAGATTTTTCAAAGAGAAGAAAAATTCCAAAGAACTCATTTTTAATCACTCAAACACTTGTTCCATGATCATCAATCATCATCTAGCATTATCTTAGATCATCTAGATGACATCTTGCATGGATTCTTCATCATACTTTGCTTGGTAAGCTTTTCACTAATATCTTACATATTTTGTGTTTCTCTTATCTAGCAATCTCAATTTAATTACTTGTATGTGATTTTATATTTGTTGAATACAAGATTGAGATTAGTATGATGTATGTTTGAGAAGTTGTATTGTGCTAGCATATTAGGTTTTGTACTTGATATTGATTAGCTAAACTAATTGACTTGTCATTTAGTTTTGATATCTAGGATTGTTCTTAATTGCAAATTAATCATCTTAGATAAGCATATAGGGTTTCCCTTGCTCTATGTTGCATTTTGAATATTCACATATATTCACTTAGGGTTGTATTCTCTTCTAGAGAAGCTAAGTCTTGTGTGTAGCAATCGGGATTAGGTTGCTTAGATCGCAAGCAAATTGGACTAGGTTCACTCATACCGAGATTAGGTAGGTGTGTGATTACTTCCGGGATTAGGTTGTAATCGTTTGCACATTTAGTGGATTCGAGGTTCGAGTGTGGCTTACTTACATAGCCCGTGGTTTTTCCCGTGAGGGTTTCCACGTAAAAATCAAGTGTTGATTTAATTTCCGCACCATATTACACTTGCTTGTTTATATTATCTTGAGGGTAAATTCGTAATTTTGACTAACACGAAAAATTGGGTAAAAAGCGTAAAATCTATTCACCCCCCCCCCCCCCCCCTCTAGATAGGTTTATACACACCGTGCTATATTTAGTTTCACTTTCAAAGGTTCATCTTTTAAAAGGAAAAATTTTAAACTATACTAAACCTATTTTTCGCTTCCCCTGCGTGTATTTTTTCCCTACAATTTTATAGGTTGTTTGATTTTCTAAGTTGTTTGGGGAGAGAAAATAGAGAGAATGATGAGAGAGAGAGAGAGAGAGAGAGAGAGAGAGAGAGTTGTTTAGGGGAGGGGGGGTGAGATTTTTTTAGTTTTTTTATATTTTATTTTTAATTATAGTATTTTACAATATTGCTCTTTCAATTTTAATGGTCAACGCGATTTTGGACGAAAATGGTAATAGAAGGGGAAATATAAATATTATTTTCATTGCAGGGGGGATGAATAACCATTAATGAAAACTAAAAATAAATTCTAAATGTGTCTAAAAAACCGGGGGGGTGCTCCAACCGGGAAAAACCCATTGGAGTAGCCTCGCTAGCCACTTAGTCACAGAAACTTCACTAGTTGAATATTTGTTTACAACCTATGTTGACATCCTAGTCACTCTTCTCAAGGTTTATAATACAAACCATTCTACCTGTAGGCTTTTAAAAGTAGGTATTGACAATGCTTGTGCAACTACCACAAATATCCACAAGACTTGGACTATAATGAAGAGAATCAATGTCTAAGTTAACTTGTGTCTTATATACAATATAATGCAAGACAACACACATTATACTTAACTAGAAAGATAGAAATTTAATGTAATAATCCTAGTTATCAAAGGTGTCTAAATGCACATACAAGTAGACTTAGCTAGATGAGGAAAATGCAACCTAACATGCTAGTTATTAATTAACCCCAATCAATCATCATAACTTCAATAGATATGGACTTAAGTTGAAGTCCTTGCAAACTAAATGTAACGAATGAGATGTCTTGGCTAAGCTTGAACAATAAATGAAGTAGGGTTTTGTTCTAACTTACCAAGTGATGAATCTATGAAACCATGCTTGAATGATGCTTAGATATCTCATGGATTTGGGGTTTGGAGAGTCACACAAGGTTGAATCAGTCTATCTTTTTGTAAGAACTCAATATACTCTCTCAATCTCAGAATTTCGGAGTTCCTGAAGAACAAGAAAGTGTCTTGGGCATTAAAAAGGAGGCAATCAAAACTATATCATTTTGAGCCAAATTGTATTATCGCAGTCCCGATTTTGCGGTTGACCAAGTTGACAATCCGCCGCAACAAAGGAAACTGAAACATCGCCAAAAAGTTGCGGTACCTATTTTGCGGTGGTCCATGACGACATATGGGCTGCGAAAACCACAAGAGAAAAAACTTCATGCCAATAGTCGTGGTTTTCCATGACAACACAATAACAGCAAAGAATTGATTTTATTTATGACATGCGTTGAATTGATATGTGTAAGGTTCCCATTTGTTGATTGGCTCATTTTGTGGACAAACCACATGTTGGGGATTCTTTGTAAGTGTAGCTTAAGTGTAGGTGTTATTGCTAAGGCCCATTGAAGACCTCATTCATGATAAGCACCGAAGGTATATTTCTTTGTGCTTACTTGTCTTAAAGAGATAGTTGCACACACTCACAACTCATGCATATGTTTAATACTTGTATGTTGTGTGTCTTATTTGTGTTCTTTAATGTTCATTAACATCTCTTCTTGCATGTTATGTTGATTGCATCTTGCTTTTCAAATTGCCTTGTCATGCTTAGACTTAGGATTGCATGTTTGCATTGGGCGCTCCCAGAAGCGCTCTACAGAAGCGCTGTACGAACAGCGCCCATTGAGCGCTGTTCAGACCTGATCAATTTTAATCGGTCGCTGTTGGGTCGCTGTTGGGGCGCTGTACAAAGCACTCTACATACAGCGCCACTCTGTTTTCCCGAGAGAACAGAGTTAGGGCGCCGTACAGGCGCTGTACAGAAGCGCTCTACGTACAGCGCCCAAGGCAAAATATGAGGCAAACTTATCAAAACGACCACACTTTGGTTTGGCCTCCTATATATATGCTACTTTGACTTTAAGTCAATTAAGAGAGTTCATATTCAGATTTCATACTTAGGATATTTTTCAAAGAGAAGAAAAATTCCAAGAACTCATTTTTAATTACTCAAACACTTTTTCATGATCATCAATCATCATCTAGCATCATCTTTGATCATCTAGATGTCATCTTGCATGGATTCTTCATCATACTTTGCCTGGTAAGCTTTTCACTAATATCTTACATATTTTGTGTTTTTCTTAACAAGCAATCTCAATTAATTACTTGTATGTTATTATATATATTTTGGATACAAGTTTGAGATTAGTATGATGTATGTTTGAGAAGTTGTATTGTGATAGCTAATTAGGTTTTGTGCTTAATCTTGATTAGCTAAACTATTTGACATGTCATTTAGTTTTGATATCTAGGATTGTTCTAATTGCATATTAATCATCATAGATAAGCATATAGGGTTTCCCTTGCTCTATGTTGCATTTGGATATTCATATATTCACTTAGGGTTGTATTCTCTTCATAGAGAAAGTAAGTCTTGTGTGTAGCTTCCGGGATTAGGTTGCTTAAATCACAAGCAAATTGGACTAGGTTCACTCATACCGGGATTAGGTAGGTGTGTGATTACTTCCGGGATTAGGTTGTAATCGTTTAACACATTTAGTGGATTCGAGGTTCGAGTGTGGCTTACTTACTAGCCCGTGGTTTTTCCCGTGAGGGTTTCCACGTAAAAATCAAGTCTTATTTAATTTCCGTATTTTATACTTGATTTATTGCTTTATCTATTTAGGGGTAAATTCGTAATTTTGCCTTATCACGAAAAATTTGGTAATTTGTTTAAAATCTATCACCCCCCCCCCCCCTCTAGATAGTTTTATACACACCGTGCTATAATTTGTTTCAATTGGTATCAGAGCGGGTTCCTAGATATATTTAGGTGATCCTTGCTTATTTTGGTGTGTTTTGCATTTTGTGTGTTTTTTTATCATTCATACATTTGCATTCATTTCATTCATTCATAAAAACTATGAGTGGAAACGGTGGAAATGGTGGTGGCAACAAAGGTGCTTCTAGCACAAGGCCTCCACTTCTTACCGGTTTGAACTATTCCCAATGGAAAGGGAAGATGGAATCCTACATATGCCAAATTCACGACCGTGCATGGATGGCGGTGGAAGACGAATATGATCTACCCAAGATGACTCCCGATGGTGGAGGAGAAGATGTATTGAAGCCTAAGGCGCAATGGAACGCGCAAGAGTTTGAGGCTTCAAAGTGGAATAGGAAGGCGATGCATTCCATCTTATGTGCTATGGACGAAAATCAATACAAATTGATTCAAAATACTAGGATAGCTAAGGAGGCATGGGAAATCCTAGAGATTGCACATGAGCGAACCGAAGTAGTGAAGGACTCTAAGCTTTAAGTCCTCCAAACTCAATTCGAGATGCTTAAGATGGAGGAGAATGAGTGCTTCAACTACTTCGAGATCAAGTTGATGGACATAGTCAACCAAAGTCATCAACTTGGTGATCCATATTCGGATAGGAGAATCAAGCAAAAGATTATGAGATCTCTACCCGATAGGTTCGAATCGAAGGTGACGGCTTTAGAAGAAAATAGTGGATATAAGGATATGAAGCTGAGTGAGGTGATTGGGAGACTTCTAGCTTATGAGTCTAGGAAAGGTCCTATCTCCACACCTCCTAAAAAGTAAAAAGGAATTGCTTTGAAAACCTCCAAGGATGAAAAGGAGGCAAAGAAGATTGACTCGGATGAAGATCTTGCCTTGTTTGTAAAAAGGTTCAACAAGGTCATGAAGTTTAAAAGAAAGGGCTTTGGATCAAAAGGTCAAGATTTGAAGAAAAAGGGCTCTTTTAAGAAATTTGAACCTAGGCAAGAAAGGACCGAAAGGAAAGGGGTCCGATGTTTCGAGTGTGGTGGCATAGGTCACTTTGCCCCTGAATGTGCAAATCACAATGAGAGGAAAAAGGGAAAAGTGATGGCCACTTGGAGTGGAAGTAGTGATGACTCCATTGAGGGAGATGAGTCTTCGAATGATGAAGAGCTCATGGCTAATCTCCTAGCTTTTGCCTCCTCCCATAAAAGCAAAAGTTCTAATGAGAGAGAGGAAATGAGTCAAGAGGAAAATGACTCAAGTGAAGAAGAAAGTGATTCCTCTTCTAACTCCATAAATGGATTTGTGGAGAAAAAGGTGCTTGCTAAATATCATGCCGAGTTTAATGATTTAGCAATCAAGAGCACAAGAAAGATCAAGATGTTGAGAGAAGAAAATCTTGAGCTTGCATCTCATAATGACCACTTAAGTGAACAAGTGGAAAAATTCAAGAAGATGGAAGATAAGCTAAGAGAGGAGTTAGTCTTATTTAGGAGGAATGAAGAAAGTCTAAAGAGGGAGCTTGAAGAAGTTAGAGAATCTATGACTATGATGGATTCTAGCACCAAGAAGCTTGACCATATGCTTGGTGTTGGAAAGAGTCCATGTGACAAGAGGGGTCTTGGGTATGAAGATGGCAAGAAGATCTCAACCTCTAACAAGACCGTGTTTGTCAAGTCTTTTAGGAACGAAGAAACTTCATTTGTGCAAATTCCTAGGAAGAAGTTAGAAATAGGACAAAGTTCAAATGCACAAGTGAAGATGGGGCCAAGAAGGCAACCTCAAGGTCAACCCCCTAGGGTCCCTCAAGCCAATATTCCTCCACAAATGGCTCACAAAGGAAAGAGACCTATCATGCAACCTCAAGCTAGGAAGCAATCTAGACCGGTTCAACAACGAAGACGGATTGAACCCATTCATCCACAAAGACAAGGACAAGGTATGATTCCTTATTTTACTCCTATATGTCACTTTTGTAGATTTGATGGTCATATTAGACCACATTGCTTTCGATATATTAAAATGTGCAAAACTAGAAGCATGATAGAGAAGAAAAAGAAAAGATCCATGATGCATGTTCCTAGGAATGATAATATGATTATGCATGATCCTAGAACATCTAGAACCCATGTACCAAAGACCACTAAGAAAGCTAAGATTGTTTCTAGGTGGATTAGAAAGAATGAAAATGTTTGCCATGTTGCTCAAATAGCCTTGAAGGCAAATTCTTCTAATTTTTGGTATTTAGATAGTGGGTGCTCTAGGCACATGATGGGAAACAAGAGTTTCTTCGAGACTCTTGTTATGGAGGAAGGAGGATATGTCACTTTTTGTGATGGATCCAAAAAGAAAGTTGTAGGGAAAGGTGTAAGGATTCCCGTAGTTTTTAATTGGCTTATTTCGTGATCAAACCATATGTGGGGATTCTTTGTAAGGGTAGCTTAGATGTTGTTGTTATTGCTTAGGCCCTTTGAAGACCTCACTATTGACAAGCACCAAAGGTAATACTCTAAGTGCTTACTTGTCTTGAAGAGATAGTTGCACACACTCACAACTCATGCATATGTTTTATCCTTGTATGTTGTGTGTCTTATTTGTGTGCTTTAATGCTCATTAACATCTCTTCTTGCATGTTAGTTTGATTGCTTATTGCATTGCCCATTGCCTTGTCATGCATAATCTTGGGATTCTTGCTTTGCAAATGGCGCTGTTCAAAGCGCTCTACAGAGCGCTGTTGTGAATAGCGCTAATTAGACCTGATGCAAAATGGGTCATTTAAATGCATCAGGTCTGATGCATTTTGGATGGGCGCTGTACGGGCGCTGTACGGGCGCTGTACGAGCGCTGTTCGTACAGCGCCCCTCTGTTTTCTCATGAGAACAGAGCAAGGGCGCTGTACAGGCGCTGTACAGAAGCGCTCTACGTACAGCGCCCAAGGCAAATTTCAGGCCAACTTATCAAAACGACCACACTTTGATTTGGCCCCCTATATATATGCCACTTTGACTTTAGGTCAATTACAAGAGTTCATATTCAGATTTCATACTTAGGATATTTTTCAAAGAGAAGAAAAATTCCAAGAACTCATTTTTAATCACTCAAACACTTTTTCCATGATCATCAATCATCATCTAGCATCATCTTAGATCATCTAGATGTCATCTTGCATGGATTCTTCATCATACTTTGCTTGGTAAGCTTTTCACTAATATCTTACATATTTTGTGTTTCTCTTAACAAGCAATCTCAATTAATTACTTGTATGTTATTTTGTATGCTTTGGATACAATATTGAGATTAGTGTGATGTATGTTTGAGAAGTTGTATTGTGATAACTAATTAGGTTTTGTGCTTAATCTTGATTAGCTAAACTATTTGACATGTCATTTAGTTTTTAATATCTAGGATTGTTCTAATTGCATATTAATCATCTTAGATAAGCATATAGGGTTTCCCTTGCTCTATGTTGCATTTTGGATATTCCCATATATTCACTTAGGGTTGTATTCTCTTCATAGAGAAAGTAAGTCATGTGTGTAGCTTCCGGGATTAGGTTGCTTAGATCGCAAGCAAATTGGACTAGGTTCACTCATACCGGGATTAGGTAGGTGTGTGATTACTTCCGGGATTAGGTTGTAATCGTTTACACATTTAGTGGATTCGAGGTTCGAGTGTGGCTTACTTACTAGCCTGTGGTTTTTCCCGTGAGGGTTTCCACGTAAAAATCAAGTGTTATTTAATTTCCGCATATTTTACTTGATTTATTGCTTTATCTATTTAGGGGTAATTTCGTAATTTTGACTAACACGAAAAATTGGGTAAAAAGCGTAAAATCTTTTCACCCCCCCCCCCCCTCTAGATAGCTTTATACACACCGTGCTATAATTAGTTTCAAAAGGAACCATTTCCGTTCCCGGTTTACCCTCCTTATCCGATGCTTTATTTGTTGATGGTGTAAGGATTCCCACATTTTAATTGGCTTATTTCGTGGACAAACCACATGTTGGGGATTATATGTAAGGGTAGATTAAGTGATTGATATTCAAGCTCAAGACCCTCTCATATCCTCAAGGTTGATAAGCACCAAAGGTAAATTTCTATATGCTTAATTTGCTTTGAAGAGATTAGTTGGACACACACACTCACATCTCATGCTTAACCCATTTTCTTGTATGTTGTGTATGTGTTGTTATTATGTGCATTCATGATCATATATCATCTCTTCTTGCATAAATATTGATTGCATCTTGTGATCTTAATGTCATACCATGTTAGGCTTTTAGGATGCATCATGTTTTACCTTTTTACCCTTGCATGTGTTTTTGGGTTCAAAAGAGTGGGCTCTGCTGTGCGCTGGTCGTCAAGCGCCGGACCAGCGCAGATCGCCCAGTGGTCTGTCGCTGGTCGTGCGCTGGTCGACCAGCGCAGCCCACCAGCGCCCATGAAAAATGGTCTATGCGCTGGTGGTGCGCTGGACGTACAGCGCAAGCTGACCAGCGCACAACGCACAATCAGGTGCGATTTTTCAAAACGACCTCACTCTACTAGAGTTGCCTATATAAAGTCTTCTATGATTTTAGGTCGTCCAAGAGAGTCAAAAATATCATATATTTTCCTTAGAACATTTTTCAAGAGAAGAATCATTAAAAGAACTCTCCTTTAACCACTCAAATCAAATCCCTTTTGCATCATATTTCATATTGCATCTTCTATTACTATATAGAATGCATCCATGATTGGATTTGGATCATCACAACTTGCTTGGTAAGATTTTGATTAAGTTCATCTTATTTGATTATTTTTATTATCAAGCTATTTTCTTTAATTTACTTGTATGTTTTGATCATATGATAAATACAAGATTAGAGAATTAATTGTGATGAATTGATTGAGTGTTGTATTGTGATAGATATCTAGGTTTTATAATCTATGTTTATCTAAGCTATTATGACATGTCATTTAACACTTGATATCTAGGATTGATTTTAATTGATTATCACATCATACTAGATAAGCATCTAAGGTTCCCTAACCTTGTTTGTTATTTGAATATTCATACATATTCACATAGGTTGCATAATCTCTTCTTAGAGAATTAAGACTTGAGGCTAAGAGTGCTTAGGCCTCAAGCAAATTGGAATAGGGTTGCTAATAAAGGCCCGCAGGGTAGAAGTGAGGGGTTACAGACCGGATTGTTAGACGAGGTCTACATAGGTTGTAAACTTCATTTCAATTAGTGATTTCGAGTTCCGAGTGTGGCGCACTATACAGCCCGTGGTTTTTCCCAGTGGTTGGGTTTCCACGTATACATCAAGTGTCAAATTTAATTCCGCACTATATTACACTTGCTTGTATTTTTGACTAGTAGGGTCATTTTCGTAATATTGACTTGTATGCGAAAATTGGGTAATAATAGCTAAAATCTATTCACCCCCCCCCCCCCCCCCCCCCCCAGATTAATATATTGATAACACGCCTCGAGTATTTAGTTATTTACAATTGGTATCAGAGCAGGTTCCTAGATATACTTAGGTGATCCTTTGCTCATTTTTTGGTGTGTTTTGCATTTGTGTGATTTGTGCTCATTCATACATTTTGCATTCATTTGAATTCATTCACTATACACTATGAGTGGATTCGGTGGCAACCATGAGGGTGCTTCAAGCACACGGCCTCCTCTCTTCACCGGTGTGAATTATGCCTCATGGAAAGGCAAGATGGAGGCGTATGTGTGCCAAATCCATGATAGGGCATGGATGGCGATTGAAGATGTGTATGCACCTCCTATGATGACTTCCACGAGTGGTAGAGAACAAGTACTCAAGCCAAAGGCCCAGTGGTCACCTGAAGAGTTTGAGACTTCAAAATTGAATAGGAAGGCATGGCATGCTCTTCTATGTGCAGTGGATGAGAATCAGTACAAATTGATTCAGAACACTAGGATAGCCAAGGAGGCATGGGATATCCTAGAGGTTGCACATGAGGGAACCGATGTGGTTAAGGATTCCAAGCTACAAGTCCTTCAAACGCAATTTGAGTTGCTTAAAATGGAGGAGGATGAGTGCTTCAATGACTTTGAAGTCAAGTTGATGGATATTGTGAATCAAAGCCATCAACTCGGTGATCCTTATTCGGATAGGAGAGTTAAGCAGAAAATAATGAGGTCTCTCCCCGCTAGGTTCGAATCAAAAGTGACGGCTTTAGAGGAGAATAGCACATATAAGGATATGAAGCCGAGCGAGGTGATTGGAAGACTCCTCGCCTATGAATCTAGGAAGGCTCCTAGTATTTCACCTCCTAAAAAGCAAAAAGGAATTGCTTTGAATGCTTCCAAGGTTGTGAAGGAGGAAAAAGGTGACTCGGACCAAGACATGGCTTTGCTACTTAGAAGATTCAAGAAGTTTGTCAAGTTCGAGAATAAGGGCGTTGGATCCAAGGGCCAAGACTTGAAGAAAAAAGCTCCCTTCAAGAATTTTGAGCCTAGGCAAGAGCGTAGTGAGAAGAAAGGGGTCCAATGCTATGAGTGTGGTGGTATAGGTCACATCTCACCGGATTGTGGGAATTTGAAGAACAAGATGGCAAAAGTGATGGCCACCACTTGGAGTGAAAGTGATGACTCCGAAAATGGAGACAAGTCATCAAGTGATGATGAGCTTACCATCAACTACACGGCTTTTGGGGCCACTTGTGTAGATGGCAAAGTTGTTGGTAAGAATGACTTGACTAGTGATCCCATAGAAGAAAAAATTGAAGAAGTAGCTCTAGAGAAGATAAATGTAGCTACTCATTGGGATATGGCTCTCATTGACTCAAGAGACCATGGTGAAGGTCTTAATGGGGGAAATGACTCCATTAGTGAGAAAGAGAGTGGAGGAGATAACTCAAGTGAAGATGACTCCTCATATAACTCTACAAATGGAAGTGTAGAGAAAATGGATGTAAATGACTTCATAGTCAAGTGTGAAAGTTCATTAAAGAAGAACAATAGAAAATTGAAGATTTTAGAGGATGAAAATCTTGAACTTTCAACACACAATGACCACTTAAGTAATCAAGTGGAAGCATCCAAGAAGATTGAAGACAAGCTAAGGGATGAGCTAGCTATGTCTAAGAGGAATGAAGAAGGGTTGAAAAGAGAGCTTGATGAAGCTATAAAGTCATTGACTAGGATGACTACAAGCACCAAGAAACTTGACCACATTCTTGGTGGTGGAAAGAACCCTTGTGACAAGAGAGGTATTGGGTATGAAGAAACCAAGGAGATCACTACTCCAACCAAGACCGTCTTTGTCAAGAGTTTGGGCAAGATAGAAGCCTCGCCGGTGCACACTCCTAGGAAGAAAATTGATCTAGGACAATGTTCAAAAAGTGCACAAGTTAAGGTAGCTCCAAAGAGACAACCTCAAGCTCAAAAAGTTCCTCAACCAAACTTCCCTCAAGCTCACATTCATCAAGGGAAGAGGCCAATCATGCAAAATGGATCAAGGAAGCAAGCAAGAAACGTTCAACCACAAAGTCATGGGATGGCTCCTATGCATGCACAAGGACATGGTATGAATTCTAAATTTATCCCTACATGTCACTTTTGTGGTATTAATGGTCACATAAGACCAAATTGCTTTCATTTCATTAAATTATGTAGAATCAAAAGCATGATTGAAAAGAGAATGACAAGAGCTAGAATGCATGCTAATAGGAAGGAAAACATTCATATTCATGATCCTATTATTTCTAGAACTCTTGAACCATTGTCCACTAAGAAGAAAAAAGTCATATCTATGTGGATAAGGAAAAATGAACCCGCTTGCTACAAGACTAACAAGTCTCAAATAGGTTCATCCAAGTCAAATGGACTTGGGAGGTCCATAGGACCTCATGACCTTCATTGATGAAGGATGATAATGACCCCATATGGGGAACTCAAGCAAAGAGAGCTAGTTGCATACTTGTTGCATGCAAACACTTGAAAAATCTTATGCTTCTTTGTTGATTGCTTGAGTAAGCTTGGTTGCACATATGTATATATATTTTATATTCAATAAGTGTGAACTTTGCTTATCTACAATCCATGTCATATTTATGTTCAAACATGCATTTTTGGACTAGGAGATTAACATAGGAAGTATGATTTGAATGACCTATAGTTACCTCCATGACATGATGATTCTTAATGACATGCTAATGTATATTGAAAAGCATGAAATTCATATGACATGCTCAAATGAAAAAGCATGAATTGATGATTGCAATTTTTAAATGCAAAACTTGTGTGAAAAAGCTTATGAGACTCAAAATGAATAAAGGATCTTGCATCCGTTCAAAGGAATTAATATTCCAAATTGTCTCTCTTTCTTTATTGGTTGAACATGTCTACTATCATACGGGTTTTATTCCCAGAAAAATCAAATAGGGTGCAAAGTTGCTCATGACATGTTTGACTTATAAAGATGGATATAGTTGCTCATAAATTAAAATCAATGAAAACTCTATATCCTTGCTTCTCTTATGACATTGGTGAAATTGGTTTGAATTCCTATTAGAAACCTTTGTCATTTGCTTTGCCAAATACCATTGTATTTTGGACTTGAATGCTACATGTCTTGTATGCAAAGCATTTTTGATTCACACATTTTATCAAAATAAATCTCCTTGTTTCTCTCCATTTGATAGAGTTGCATAAAGTGCATTTAATGATTATGCAAATGACTTGAATGCTATCATCTCTCTTTGCTAAGTGACCCGGTTTGGGGACTACTCCTTTGCCTATATCATGACAAAAAGGGGGAGTAGATTGGTGGTAAGGGGAGTTGCAAATTGTGGTGGCAATTGTGCATGTTGGGGAGACAACACATTGAGGGGGAGTAACCCATTGAGGGGGAGCATTGCATTCATCAAACATTGTATGATGTTGTTTGTTGTACTTAAATTTCTTAGAATGCAAATGCTTGTTTTTAATCTCACTTGATTCATCTCACCTTTTCTTGTTTTGGAAAGTTTAGAAACCTTATTTCAGGGAATGATTGTTCTACAAGAGATTGAAGACTTCAAGATTTATTTTTTTTTATATCTCTTTGTATTGTAGAAAATCTTCATTGACCCATAGGTTTATTTTTTGTGAGGAATCAATGTGAGTGGTGGTTTTGTCACGAAATAGCCAAAGGGGGAGATTGTAAGGATTCCCACATTTTAATTGGCTTATTTCGTGGACAAACCACGTGTTGGGGATTATATGTAAGGGTAGATTAAGTGATTGATATTCAAGCTCAAGACCCTCTCATGTCCTCAAGGTTGATAAGCACCAAAGGTAAATTTCTATGTGCTTAATTTGCTTTGAAGAGATTAGTTGCACACACACACTCATATCTCATGCTTAACTCATTTTCTTGTATGTTGTGTATGTGTTGTTATTATGTGCATTCATGATCATATATCATCTCTTCTTGCATAAATATTGATTGCATCTTGTGATTTTAATGTCATACCATGTTAGGCTTTTAGGATGCATCATGTTTTACCTTTTTACCCTTGCATGTGTTTTTGGGTTCAAAGGAGTGGGCTCTGCTGTGCGCTGGTCGTTAAGCGCCGGACCAGCGCAGATCGCCCAGTGGTCTGTCGCTGGTCGTGCGCTGGTCGACCAGCGTAGCCCACCAGCGCCCATGAAAAATGGTCTATGCGCTGGTGGTGCGCTGGACGTCCAGCGCAAGCTGACCAGCGCACAACGCACAATCAGGTGCGATTTTTCAAAACGACCTCACTCTACTAGAGTTGCCTATATAAAGTCTTCTATGATTTTAGGTCGTCCAAGAGAGTCAAAAATATCATATATTTTCCTTAGAACATTTTTCAAGAGAAAAATCATTAAAAGAGCTCTCCTTTAACCACTCAAATCAAATCCCTTTTGCATCATATTTCATATTGCATCTTCTATTACTATATAGAATGCATCCATGATTGGATTTGGATCATCACAACTTGCTTGGTAAGATTTTGATTAAGTTCATCTTATTTGATTATTTTTATTATCAAGCTATTCTCTTTAATTTACTTGTATGTTTTGATCATATGATAAATACAAGATTGGAGAATTAATTGTGATGAATTGATTGAGTGTTGTATTGTGATAGATATCTAGGTTTTATAATCTATGTTTATCTAAGCTATTATGACATGTCATTTAGCACTTGATATCTAGGATTGATCATCTTATTTGATTATTTTTATTATCAAGCTATTCTCTTTAATTTACTTGTATGTTTTGATCATATGATAAATACAAGATTAGAGAATTAATTGTGATGAATTGATTGAGTGTTGTATTGTGATAGATATCTAGGTTTTATAATCTATGTTTATCTAAGCTATTATGACATGTCATTTAGCACTTGATATCTAGGATTGATTTTAATTGATTATCACATCATCCTAGATAAGCATCTAAGGTTCCCTAGCCTTGTTTGTTATTTGAATATTCATACATATTCACATAGGTTGCATAATCTCTTCTTAGAGAATTAAGACTTGAGGCTAAGAGTGCTTAGGCCTCAAGCAAATTGGAATAGGGTTGCTAATAAAGGCCCGCAGGGTAGAAGTGAGGGGTTACAGACCGGATTGTTAGACGAGGTCTACATAGGTTGTAAACTTCATTTTAATTAGTGATTTCGAGTTCCGAGTGTGGCGCACTATACAGCCCGTGGTTTTTCCCAGTGGTTGGGTTTCCACGTATACATCAAGTGTCAAATTTAATTCCGCACTATATTACACTTGCTTGTATTTTTGACTAGTAGGGTCATTTTCGTAATATTGACTTGTATGCGAAAATTGGGTAATAATAGCTAAAATCTATTCACCCCCCCTCTAGATTAATATATTGATAACACGCCTCGAGTATTTAGTTATTTACAGATGGCTTGAAAGCCAATTTAATAAGCATTTCACATCTAAGTGATAAAGGATATTCCGTCTTGTTTAGTAAAGATGATTGCTCTATCCTAAAGCCCGATGGACAAACCTTATTGAAAGGTATGAGATCTAGCGACAATTGCTATTGTCTTGAAGCTAGAATAGTCTCAAACAATGTGTCCATGGATGAGCAAATAGAGTTGTGGCATGAAAGACTTGGCCACATGAACTTTAGGGATTTAAGAACCCTTGGAAAGTTCGAGTGTGTGCGTGGCCTCCTTAAGCTTGGGAAGAAAGCCAATGGTATTTGTGGACCTTGCCAACAAGGAAAACAAACCAAAAGCATGCACAAAAAGGGCAAGTATCTCTCCACCAAGGAGCCCTTAGAGCTTCTCCACATGGATCTTATGGGTCCTATGCAAACCGAGAGTTTAGGTGGAAAGAGATACATTTTTGTTTGTGTTGATGATTTCTCTAGATTTACATGGACATATTTTCTTAGAGAAAAATCCGAAACTTTTGATAAGTTTAAAATGCTTTGTACTAAAATACAAAATGAAATGAATTCTAGCATTAAAAGCATTAAACGGATTAGAAGTTGAAAGGAACGAATAAATGCTCGGTGTGTTCTAAATATATATTAATCTAGAGGGGGGTGAATAGATTTTAACAATTATTACCCAATTTTCGCATGCAAGTCAATTTTACGAAAATGTCCCTACTAGTCAAATATACAAGCAAGTGTAATATAGTGCGGAATTAAAATAACACTTGATGTATACGTGGAAACCCAACCACTGGGAAAAACCACGGGCTGTTTAGTGCGCCACACTCGGACCTCGAAATCCACTAATTGAAATGGAGTTTACAACCTATGTAGACCTCGTCTAACACTCCGGTCAATAACCCCCCACTTCTACCACGCAGGCCTTTAAAAGTGGCTCTAGTCCAATTGCTTGAGGCCTAAGCAATCTTAGCCTCAAGACTTATTTCTCTATGAAGAGATTATGCAACCTATGTGAATATGTATGAATATTCAAATAACAAACAAGGCTAGGGAACCTTAGATGCTTATCTAGGATGATGATATAATCAATTAAATCAATCCTAGATATCAAGTGCTAAATGACATGTCATAATAGCTTAGATAAACATAGATTATAAAAAAACCTAGATATCTATCATAATACAACACTCAATCAATTCATCACAATCAATTCTCTATTCTTGTATTTAGCATATGATCTAAAAACATACAAGTAATTAAAAGAGATGGCTTGATAGTAAAAATACTCAACTAAGATGAAATTAATCAAAATCTTACCAAGCAAGTTGTGATGATGCAAACCTATGCATGGATGATTGCAAAATGATCTTTGATGCACAAAGTAATGTATTTGAGTGTTTAAATGAGAGTTCTTTGATGATTTTTCACTTGAAAAATATTCTAAGGAAAATATATGATATTTTGACTCTCTTGGACGACCTAAAAACATAGAAGAATATATATAGGCAACTCTAGTAGAGTGAGGTCGTTTTGAAAAATCGCACCAGTTTGTGCGTTATGCGCTGGTCAGCTTGCGCTGGCCGTCCAGCGCACGACCAGCGCATAGACCAAATTTGCATGGTGCGTTGGTCGACCAGCGCAGGTCAGTGGCGCAGAACCAGCGGCAAACCACTGGGCGATTTGCACTGGTGGACTTGCGCTGGTGGACCAGCGCACGACCAGCGACAGACCACTGGGTGATCTGCGCTGGTCCGGCGCATGACGACCAGCGCACAGCATAGCCCACTCCTTTGAACCCCACAAACACATGCAAGGGTAAAAAGGTAAAACAAAATGCATCCTAAAAGCCTATCATGGTATGACATTAAAAACACAAGATGCAATCAATACTTATGCAAGAAGAGATGTTATATGATCATGAATGCACATAATAACAACACATACACAACATACAAGAAAATGAATTAAGCATGAGATGTGAGTGTGTGTGTGCAACTAATCTCTTCAAAGCAAATTAAGCACATAGAAGTTTACCTTTGGTGCTTATCAACTTTGACGACTTGAAAGGGTCTTGAGTTTGAATATCAATCACTTAAGCTACCCTTACATACAATCCCCAACACGTGGTTTGTCCACGAAATAAGCCAATCAAGATATGGGAATCCTTACAGAAGTGACCATGGGAGGGAATTTGAGAATACCTCTTTTGAAAGCTATTGCAATAGCTTAGGCATCTCCCATGAGTTCTCGGCTCCTAGGACACCTCAACAAAATGGAGTTGTTGAGAGGAAGAATAGGGTCCTTCAAGAGATGGCCCGAGTGATGTTGCTTAGCAACAATGTCCCTAGGAACCTATGGGCCGAAGCCGTCAATACGGCTTGCTATATAGGGAATAGAGTATTCCTAAGGCCCGGATCTAGAAACACCTCCTATGAGTTATGGAAGGGTAGGAAGCCAAATGTTAGCTACTTCCACACATTTGGGAGCAAATGCTACATTTTAAATGACCGTGATCAACTTGGCAAGTTTGATGCTAAGAGTGATGTGGGTATCTTTATTGGCTATGCATTGAATAGTAGAGCCTATAGAGTTTTCAACTTGAAGACTCGAACCGTCATGGAATCATCCAATGTTGTCATTGATGATACAAGGCTCAAGTCTAATGACCATGAGGAGGAGGAAATTTTAGATGATGACTCTCCTTTGGAGAGGGTTGTGGTGACTCCCAATGTTGGGACATCTAATGAAAATAGTGAAGTCACACAACCTATTTCTAGAGTCCCTCTATTGGACTCTAATGAACCCGCTCCATGGGTTAGGAGACTCCATAACAAAGAGGATATTATTGGAGATGTAAATGAGGGTGTTAGGACTAGGCGTCAAATAGCTAATCTAATTAGCTTTACATGCTACACCTCTCAAATTGAACCCAAAAAGGTTGATGAAGCCTTAAATGATGAATTTTGGGTTCTTGCCATGCAAGAAGAGCTAAACCAATTCGAAAGGAATGAGGTTTGGACCCTAGTTCCTAGGCCTAAAAGCTCACATGTGATAGGAACTAAGTGGATTTATAGGAATAAATCCGATGAGAATGGCAACATAGTGCGGAACAAGGCTAGACTTGTAGCACAAGGGTACTCTCAAATTGAGGGTATCGACTTTGAGGAGACTTTTGCTCCTGTTGCTAGTTTAGAGTCCATTAGGCTTCTCTTGTCCATTTCTTGTGTGCACAAGTTCAAATTGCACCAAATGGATGTCAAGAGTGCCTTCCTCAATGGCTTCTTGCAAGAGGAAGTGTTTGTTGAACAACCCAAGGGGTTTGTGGATGCACACCACCCCAACCATGTCTATCGCCTCAAGAAGGCACTATATGGGTTGAAACAAGCACCGAGGGCTTGGTATGAGTGCCTCACTCAATTTCTTGTTGACAATAACTACACAAGAGGTAGTGTTGACAAGACACTATTCATCAAGAGAGACAATGATGAGCTTTTCATAGCTCAAATATATGTTGATGACATAGTGTTTGGCTCCACCAACAACACCAAGGTCCAACAATTTATTGATGTCATGTCTCATGAATTTGAGATGAGTCTTGTTGGTGAGCTTAGTTACTTCCTAGGTTTGCAAATTAGGCAATTAGATGATGGGATTTTCATAACCCAAGCCAAATATGCCAAAAACCTAATGAAGAAGTTTGGTTTAGAAAATGCCAAACATTGTGATACACCCATGAGTACCACTTTGAAGTTAAGCAAGGATGCTAGTGGTAAAAGTGTGGAACAAACGTTATATCGTGGCATGATAGAAAGCTTGCTTTATTTGACCGCAAGTAGGCCCGATATCTCCTTTAGTGTGGGTGTGTGTGCTAGGTACCAAGCGGATCCTAAGGAGTCCCATCTCTCTTCTGTAAAGAGAATCATTCGCTATGTGAATGGGACATCCAACTATGGGATTTGGTACTCTTTTAACACTAATGCTAGTCTTGTAGGCTTTAGTGATGCGGATTGGGCAGGAAATTGTGATGATAGGAAGAGCACATCGGGCGGTTGCTTCTTTCTAGGCAACAACTTGGTGTCTTGGTTTTGCAAGAAGCAAAACTCGATTTCCTTGTCCACAGCCGAGGCCGAGTACATAGCCGCGGGGAGTGGATGCACACAACTCTTATGGATGAAGCAAATGCTAGTAGACTACGGATTCAACCAAGGTACTCTCACTCTCTTTTGTGATAATATGAGTGCTATTAATATTTCCAAGAATCCGGTACAACATTCTAGAACTAAGCATATTGACATCCGCCATCACTTCATTAGAGAGCTTGTTGAAAATAAATGCATAGTACTTGAACATGTAGGTACTAATGATCAACTTGCGGACCTATTTACTAAACCCTTAGCTGCTACTAGATTTAAAACTCTTAGTAGATCTATTGGGATATGTCTTGTGGAGTGATGTGATTTATGATTGACCCCATATGGGGAACTCAAGCAAAGAGAGCTATTTTGCATTCTTGTCACTTGCAAAAAAAATTTGAAATATCTTATGCCTCTTCTTTTGATTGCTTGAGTAAGCTTGGTTGTACATATGTATGTATGTTTTCAAATTCTATAAGTGTGAACCTTGCTTGTTTACAATCCATGTCATATTTATGTTCAAACATGCATTTTTGGACTAGGAGATTTACATAGGAAGTATGATGTGAATGACCTATAGTTATCTCCATGACATGATGATTCTTTTATAACATGCTAATGACAAATGAAAAAGCATGAAATTCATATAACATGCTCACATGAAAAGCATGAATTGATGATTGCATATTCTTAAAATGCAAAACTTGTATGAAAGCTTATGAGACTCAAAATGAATAAAGGATCTTGTATCCGTTCAAAGGAATTTATATTCCAAATGTCTCTCTTTCTTTATTGGTTGAACATGGCTACTATCATACGGATATCCTATTCGGAAAAATCAAATAGGGTGCAAAGTCGCTCATGCCATGTTTCGCTTGAAACTAAATATAACATGGTGTGTATAAACCTATCTAGAGGGGGGGTGAATAGATTTTACGCTTTTTACCCAATTTTTCGTGTTAGTCAAAATTACGAATTTACCCTCAAGATAATATAAACAAGCAAGTGTAATATGGTGCGGAAATTAAATCAACACTTGATTTTTACGTGGAAACCCTCACGGGAAAAACCACGGGCTATGTAAGTAAGCCACACTCGAACCTCGAATCCACTAAATGTGTAAACGATTACAACCTAATCCTGGAAGTAATCACACACCTACCTAATCCCGGTATGAGTGAACCTAGTCCAATTTGCTTGCGATCTAAGCAACCTAATCCCGGTTGCTACACACAAGACTTACCTTCTCTAGAAGAGAATACAACCCTAAGTGAATATATGTGAATATCCAAAATGCAACATAGAGCAAGGGAAACCCTATATGCTTATCTAAGATGATTAATATGCAATTAAGAACAATCCTAGATATCAAAACTAAATGACATGTCAATTAGTTAAGCTAATCAATATTAAGCACAAAACCTAATATGCTAGCACAATACAACTTCTCAAACATACATCATACTAATCTCAATCTTGTATTCAACAAATATAAAATCATATACAAGTAATTAAATTGAGATTGCTAGATAAGAGAAACACAAAATATGTAAGATATTAGTGAAAAGCTTACCAAGCAAAGTATGATGAAGAATCCATGCTAGATGACATCTAGATGATCTAAGATGATGCTAGATGATGATTGATGATCATGGAAATGTGTTTGAGTGATTAAAAATGAGTTCTTTGTGTATTTTTCTTCTCTTGAAAAATATCCTAAGTATGAAGCATGAATAAGAACTCTTGTTAGTGACCTAAAATCAAGTTAGCATATATATAGAGGCCATATGTGAAGTGAGGTCGTTTTGAAAACGCGCCAGAAAATTGCTCTGTGCGCTGGTGGACCTGCGCTGGACGACAGGCGCAGGACCAGCGCACAAGCACATTTTTGCTTGGGCGCTTGACGTCACGCGCTCACACAGGCGCCAGTCCAGCGGAGCCATACTGGGCGATCAGCGCTGGTGTGGACCAGCGGCACGCCACTGGGCGTTTTACGCCGGTGAGCTGCGCTGGACGACCGGCGCTGGTGGACCAGCGCACAGTCCACAACTTTGTACCCCACAAGCAATCATGCAAGGGGAACAAAGGTAAACTAAGATGCATCCTAAAAGCCTAAATGCTATAATGTTACAAACACAAGATGCAATCATAATAACAAGCAAGAAGAGATGTAAATAGGCATTGATGCACAACAAAAAGAAACACAACATACAAAGATTAAACATATGCATGAGTTGTGAGTGTGTGCAACTATCTCTTCAAGACAAGTAAGCACTTAGAGTATTACCTTTGGTGCTTGTCAATAACGAGGTCTTCAAAGGGCCTAATGCAATAACACCAACATCTAAACTACCCTTACAAAGAATCCCCACTTATGGTTTGATCACGAAATAAGCCAATTAAAAACAACGGGAATCCTTACATCGCTTATAAAGTTGGATATAGTTACTCTTAAATTGAAATCAATAATCTCTATATCCTTGCTTTTCTCATGACAATGGTGAAATTGGTTTGAATTCTTATTAGAAACCTTTGTCATTTGCTTTGCCAAATACCATTGTATTTTGGACTTGATTGCTATATGTCTTGTATGCAAAGCATGTTGGATTCACACATTTTCTACAAATAAATCTCCTTGTTTCTTTCCAATTAATTGAAGTACATAAAGTGACTTATATGTATATGCAAATATCTTGCATGCTTCTATCTCTTGTTGCTATGAGTGACCCTGTTGGGGACTACTCCTTTGCCTATATCATGACAAAAAGGGGGAGTAGGATATGGTAAGGGGAGTTGCAAAATATAGAAGCAATTGTGCATATTGGGGTGAACATTCATTGAGGGGGAGTAACCCGTTGAGGGGGAGCATTGCATACACATACATTGTATAATGTTGTGCCTAATCTTTTATATATGCAAATGCTTGTTTTTGTTCTCACTTGATTAATCTCACTTTTTACTTGTATTGGAAATGTTAGAAACTTTATTTTCAGGGTTTGATTATTCTACAAGAGGTTGAAGACTTCAAGTTTCATTTTCTTATCTCTTTGTAATGTAGAATATCATTGTAGTCCCGTAGTTTCTATTACTTTGTGAGGAATCAATGTGAGTGGTGGTTTTGTCACGAAATAGCCAAAGGGGGAGATTGTAAGGTTCCCATTTGTTGATTGGCTCATTTCGTGGACAAACCACATGTTGGGGATTCTTTGTAAGGGTGGCTTAAGTGTAGGTGTTATTGATAAGGCCCATTGAAGACCTCATTCATGATAAGCACCGAAGGTATATTTCTTTGTGCTTACTTGTCTTGAAGAGATAGTAGCACACACTTACGACTCATGCATATGTTTAATACTTGTATGTTGTGTGTCTTATTTGTGTGCTTTAATGTTTATTAACATCTTTTATTGCATGTTATGTTGATTGCATCTTGCTTTTCCAATTGCCTTGTCATGTTTAGACTTAGGATTGCAAGTTTGCATTGGGCGCTCCCAAAAGCGCTCTACAGAAGCGCTGTACGAACAGCGCCCATTGAGCGCTGTTCAGACCTGATCTATTTTAATCGGTCGCTGTTGGGGCGCTGTACAAAGCGCTCTACGTACAGCGCCACTCTGTTTTCCCGAGAGAACAGAGTTGGGGCGCTGTACAGGCGCTGTACAGAAGCGCTCTACGTACAGCGCCCAAGGCAAAATATGAGGCAAACTTATCAAAACGACCACACTTCGGTTTGGCCTCCTATATATATGCCGCTTTGACTTTAGGTCAATTAAGAGAGTTCATATTCAGATTTCATACTTAGGATATTTTTCAAAGAGAAGAAAAATTCCAAGAACTCATTTTTAATTACTCAAACACTTTTTCATGATCATCAATCATCATCTAGCATCATCTTTGATCATCTAGATGTCATCTTGCATGGATTCTTCATCATACTTTGCTTGGTAAGCTTTTCACTAATATCTTACATATTTTGTGTTTTTCTTAACAAGCAATCTCAATTAATTACTTGTATGTTATTATATATATTTTGTATACAAGTTTGAGATTAGTATGATGTATGTTTGAGAAGTTGTATTGTGATAGCTAATTAGGTTTTGTGCTTAATCTTGATTAGCTAAACTATTTGACATGTCATTTAGTTTTGATATCTAGGATTGTTCTAATTGCATATTAATCATCTTAGATAAGCATATAGGGTTTCCTTTGCTCTATGTTGCATTTGGATATTCATATATTCACTTAGGGTTATATTCTCTTCATAGAGAAAGTAAGTCTTGTGTGTAGCTTCCGGGATTAGGTTGTTTAGATCGCAAGCAAATTGGACTAGGTTCACTCATACCGGGATTAGGTAGGTGTGTGATTACTTCCGTGATTAGGTTGTAATCGTTTTACACATTTAGTGGATTCGAGGTTCGAGTGTGGCTTACTTACTAGCCCGTGGTTTTTCCCGTGAGGGTTTCCACGTAAAAATCAAGTCTTATTTAATTTCCGCATTTTATACTTGATTTATTGCTTTATCTATTTAGGGGTAAATTCGTAATTTTGACTTATCACGAAAAATTGGGTAATTTGTTTAAAATCTATCACCCCCCCTCTAAATAGTTTTATACACACCGTGCTATAATTTGTTTCAATATGCTTGAAGAAATTTGTGATTGCTTAATTTTAAATGCAAAAATATGTGTGAAAAGCAATGTTGAGACTCCAATCAATAAGGATCTTGTATCCATTCAAATGATTTTTAAATTCAAAGTCTCTCTCTCTTTGTTAGTTGAATAAGGCTACTATCATACGAGTATTTTACCCGGAAAAATTGAAAAGGGTGCAAAAGTCGCTCATGCCTTGTTTTGCTTTTAAAGTTTGATATAATTGCTCCTTAAATTGAATTTCTTATAAAATCTATATCTTTGCTTGAAATCATGACAAAGGGTGAAAATTGGTTGGATTTCTTTGGAAACCTTTGTTGTTTGCTTTGCCAAATACCATTGTTTTGGATTTGAATGCAACATGTCTTGCATGTGAAGCATCTTTGTCACACATTTTTTTTCTTAAAATAAAACTCCTTGAATCTCTCTTAATTACTTGAGTTGCATAAAGTTCGTTTATATGATTATGCAAATGTTTTTTGTGCTAATAACTCTCTTTGCTAAAGCAACCCAATAGGGGGGCCTTCTTTGCCTATCTCATGACAAAAAGGGGGAGGAGTCTTGAAAAATATAAGGACAGTATTGTTTATGCTTTAAGGGAGAAATCATGAAAGAAAGAGAGAGTAACCTTTTAAAGGGAGCATTGCACATACATTACTTTGTATTGCTTTATTGTTATTGAGTACAAATGCTTTTTATGTTTGATCACCTCACATGCACTTGTGTTGTGGAAAATGTATTTGCTATTGTGTTGCAGGTATGATATTCTAACCTACCTAGGTTCCACTTTATCATTTCTAGTGGTCATGGACATGTTTCTAGGTTCCTTAGGTTTATGCAAACTTGCCCTAGTTTTCAACCGTTTTTCTTTCATGCTCTCTATTCTACATCTCTTGATGTAATTAAAGTAATTTGGTCTTAAGTGACCAATCATACCATAAAATTGACAAGTAGGTACAAAAGGATTGTTTATACCATTGCATTGTGATCTCATCGAGGCTTTGCCATCTTGATGAGGTTGTCTTTAATGTTGCACAAATTGGCTTCTCCTTGGAGCATGAGTCAGAGGATGGTGCATTTGTGGTTTAGCTCTTTGACATGGTTGAGGTTGTTATTGCCTTCTTGGTTGAGCATGTTGAGCTTACCTCAAAGGATGGTGGAACTTTGGTTAAGGCATCCTCAAAAGTTGAGGTTGAGCTTGATTCCTTGGAAGCATCTTCAAGGAGGCACCTTTAGAAGACTCACCTAATTCAATTGTCCTCTTCGGATGTTGAGATGGAGGAGGCAACTTAGGAACAAATTCCTTCACAAAAGTTGTCTTGTCCGAGGATGGCGTGGACTCATCATCTACAAAGCCAAGTCCTCTCTTATCATTGGGCTTCTTTCCAATGCTCAACATGTGGACCAGCTTTTTCAAACCTGAAGTCACCTTAGCAAGTGCATTTCTTGCCTCTTCAAGTTCCATCATCACTTCATTCACTTTAATAAGTGACACTTCCTCATCTAAATGAGTCACTTAGTTCTTAGTTGGAGATTTTCTTCCATCAACCTTAGAACTTCAACCTTTTTCTCCTTCAAACATTTTTGAAGATAGTCAATGAACTCTTAATAATTCACCACATTATCACTTGAGTTTCCGAAGCAAGTACTCTTTTGATTGAAGCTTCTCCCACTTGTGGATTCATGGTTCATATCATTAAAACTTACTTCTCTCAAGTTTGCTCCACTTCGGTTTCCACAATCAAAGTCACCCTTCTTGAATTCATCAAGTGATAAACATTTGGTGATGGCTTGAGTTTCTTCGTGGTAGGTAACCGGAAATGCCAGGTAGTTGTTCTTACAATCAATCAAGCTTGTAGAACATTCTTCAACTACTTCAACTTCGCTATCACTCCAAGTAGCGATCATAACATCTCCTCCCTTCTTGTACTTCAAGCTACCACACATGGAGGCAATGTGGCCAAACCCACCACATTCAAGGCATTGGTTATCTATCATTGAGGATTTATCCTTACTTGTATCACCCTTCTTAAGTAAGGTCATCTTCATTTCCTCCTTCACTTTGGAGGTCATTTTCTTCTTGTGAGATTTCATAAATCTCTTAAATCTCTCAACCATGAGAGTCATCTCCTCATCGGAGTCATTTTTCTTCCTCTTAACTCTAGGGGTCATCAAAGCAATACCTACTCTAAGTGTTTCACTCTCACCAATTGAAAATAAATACGACGTGTTTAATACAACCTAGAAGGAGGGTGAATGGGTTGTTAATCGATTATTACTAATTTTTCGATTAGTTAATATTAACAATATAACCCAGTACAAACATACAACAAAAATCAAGTAAAGTGCGGAAAGTAAAGACCACTTGATTTTTATGTGGAAACCTTCGACAACGAAAAACTATGGGACTAGCCACGCTAGCCACTTAAGCCACATCAATCCACTATATGAAAAGGTGGTTAAACCCTCAAGTGATACACGAGCTCTCACTCGTGACAACCTCAGGCTATAGACACAACCACTCACCACTCTTAGTTCAATCCTAGTGATTTCCCCCGATCTACTACTCTTAGCGTGAGCACTGAAACAAATAACGGTATGTCTAAATAAACCCAAAAAGAGGGGGGGGGGGGGGGGGGGGTGAATAGGTTTTAATCAAGATAATTACCAATTTTTCTTGATTAATCAATATTCAATACAAAAAACAATCTAGTCAAAAATACAATCAACTTAATCTAAGTGCGGAAAACAATAAATTGCAAGTTGATTGATTGACGTGAGAATCCCTCAACAGGGAAAAACTTACGGGCTAATATGCTAGCCATGCACGATCCTCAAATCCACTACTTGTAATGATGTTTATAAACTAGGTTAACCACCGTCAAACCATACTTGGTCACTAACCCACCACTACTACCCAACGGGCCTTTAATAGCGATTCTAGACCTACTTACTTGCGCACTAAGCAACTTAGTCACAAGTCTTCACTTCACAAAGAAGAGATCAACAACCTAAGTGAATATCATGATATTCAATATGCAAATAATGCTAGGTTACATTAAATGCTTATCTAGGAGTTAAAGATGTCAATAAAAACAATCATAGATATCATGTGTCAACATGTCATATGTAAACTTAGCTATTTAAGATAAAACAATCCTAGATGTCATAGCTATCAAAATACAACTTTCAATCAATCAACACAATAATCTCACTCTTGTAGATAGAATATAATCTAAATGCATACAAGTAATAAAAGAGATTAATTGATAAGTAAGAACACTAAAATGGATAAGTATGGTGTTCAACCTATCAAATCATGTGTGTTGAAGAAGACCCATGCATAGTGTAAGGATTCCCATATCTTGATTGGCATATTTCATGGACAAACCACGTGTTGGGGATTGTATGTAAGGGTAGCTTAAGTGATTCATTATCAAGCTCAAGACCCTTTCAAGTCCTTAAGGTTGTCAAGCACTCCAAAGGTATACTTCTAGTGCTTAACTTTCTTTGAAGAGATTTAGAAGCACACACACACTTTGCATTCTTACATTTGTGTGCATTCTCTTCATATGTCACATTACACACTAGCACTTTGATTGTTATATCTTGTTGTGTATTTATGTGTCTTATAATTCGTTTCCCGATATTGTTCGGAAACGTCCGTGCTTGCACTAATGAGTGCTTGGTTTCGCGCGAAGACCGCCTACGGAGAATGCCCTTGGCTTCTCCTTGGATTTCACCTCTGTTGGTGATCGGTGGTTATGATCGGCAGCCTGGCCGCCGAACGAAACCGCCGTTCATACCTGATTGATTTATCTCTCGGGTTTGATTCGGCGGTTGGATAGGCGATTACGAAACCGCCGAATGAAATCGCCGTTGTTCCCTTAGTCTTCTCGGGTTCAATTCGGCAGTTATGATCGGCGGCTTGGCCGCCGATTGAAACCGCCGATCGGTGCGTTTCAGGGGCAAACTTGTCTTTTCACATGCCTAGTTCTTGATGTCTATAAATATCTTACTTTCTCATTATCTGAATAAGTTCTTTGACTCCTTAGAAACCTAAATTTAAAAGAGAGATATTTGAGATAAAATCAAATCAAGAACTCACCTTTAACCACTCAAATCAAATCCTTTTTGCATCAAATTTCATATTGCATCTTCTATGTCTATATAGAGTGCATCCATGTATGGGTTTGCATCATCACAACTTGCTTGGTAAGATTTTGATTAACTTCATCTTATTTTAGTATTTTTACTATCAAGCCATCTCTTTTAAATTACTTGTATGTTTTAGATCATATGCTAAATACAAGAAAAGAGAATTGATTGTGATGAATTGATTGAGTGTTGTATTGTGATAGCTAATTAGGTTTTTTCTTAATCTTGATTAGCTAAGCTATTTGACATGTCATTTAGCTCTTGATATTTAGGATTGATTTAATTGATTATATCATCATCCTAGATAAGCATCTAAGGTTCCCTAGCCTTGTTTGTTATTTGAATATTCATACATATTCATATAGGTTGCATAATCTCTTCATTGAGAATTGAGACTTGGGGCTAAGGTTGCTTAGGCCTCAAGCAATTAGAACTAGAGCCACTTTTAAAGGCCCGCGTGGTAGAAGTGGGGGGTTATTGACCGGAGTGTTAGACGAGGTCTCCATAGGTTGTAAACTCCATTTCAATTAGTAGATTTCGGGATTCGAGTGTGGCGCACTAAACAGCCCGTGGTTTTTCCCAGTGGTTGGGTTTCCACGTATATATCAAGTGTTATTTAATTTCCGCACCATATTACACTTGCTATATTATTGTGACTAGTTAGGGGAATTTTCGTAATATTGACAGACATGCGAAAATTGGGTAATATTAGTTAAAATCTATTCACCCCCCCCCCCCCCCCTCTAGATAGTTTTATACACACCGAGTATTTGCGTTTTCACATAGATACATTCTAGATGATCCTAGATGATGCTAGATGATGTTTGATGCACCTGGAAATGATTTTGAGTAATCGAAGATGAGTTCTTGGAAGATTTTCTCTCTTGGAAAATGTTCTAAGTTAAAAATATGATTTTGAACTCTTAAAAACGACATAAAGACAAAGTAACATATATATAGGAGATCAAGATGATGCTACATCATTTTGATAAAACTCAAAACTTTTGCCTTGGTCGTTGTACAAAGCGATGTACGTACATTGCTTGTACAACGACTCACCTGGAAATGAAGAACAATTTCTTCATTGTTGCTCTACGAACATTGACTATGTATAGTGACCGTACAGCGACATATTACTGTTTCTCTTGGGTTTTGGATGGTCAATGTATGAGCAATGTTCATACAACGCTTTGTACAGCGACTGTACAGCGCCAAAATAAATCGATCAAGTACGTAGGATGACCGTACAACACCTGAGACCAAAATGCATCAGGTCTCAGATGGGCACTATACGAACAACGCTTTGTACAATGCCTCCTATACCAACATGCATCTTAATGCCTAACATGTTATGGCAATTAACAACCAAGATGCAATCAATTAAAACATGCATGAAGAGAGTTTAAGAGCATGAATGCACATACATAAAACACATAATGTTGACGGTGAAATTTGGATTGCCACGCACTCAACAATTAAATCAATTTAATATAAAGCAAGAAAATTAAGAACACATGTAAAAGACAAGTTTTACGTGGAAAACCCTTGAATGGGAAAAAACCACGGCGCCCCTGAGGGCAGAAGAATAATACTAGGTTTTCGTTGCTTTGTTACACACTCAAATCTCTCACAATTGCTCTCTTTTCTCTCTATAGAATTCTGAACCCCCTCCTCGTGGGATAGGTGGTTCTATTTATACATGTTTACTTAGGGTTTCCCCTTGTTGATTTGTACTAGGATCCTTCTTTGTCGCGGATTGGGTCTTCTTTCCTTTTTATGATTCCTTGTTACTTTGGGTCTTCTAAAAGTGTAGGGTTTACTTCTGTATTTTTACCGAGTTGGTTCAAGCCCAGTGTGCTGGTCCAGCGAGTACCTTTAGTTTCTGGGTATTGCGTTTCTGGCGAGCACACTTCTATATTCGGCGAGTAGGTTTTTGGGAATCGGCAGCCATGCCTTTAACTTCCTTCTGGTTTTTATCCTTCTGACTTGTCAGACTCCTTCCCTTGACCTGGTCAATGAATGACGTGGCAGTCTTTTGTTAGCTCTCTTGATAACGTGTCAAGTTGGCGAACTTATATATACAACAATACCCCCATAAATACTTCGAGCTGGGTGAATGACTTGTTCTTCCCACTTCGTTTGCCTCTGCGAGTAGTATTTATAAGACTTCAGCGCTTTTGTGTAACAACTCACTTCTTTTTTTTTTATATATCCCGCGTTGTTTCACTTAATCGATTCTTCTGGTGCAAGCTTTCAATTTGAGCCACACGATTTTAGTGCTTTCATTTGTTTTGTCAAACGAAGGGACATTCTGACTGCTTGGTTGTCCCCGAGATGCCACGTGTCCCTTACTTGGTGGTGGCTGTTGTGACTGGTCACTGTAGCCGTCATTCTCATTAATTGCATATCATTTACTTGATTTTTTTTTTGTTTTTGAATTTCGAAGTTCCCCCTTTTGACGCCTAAACGTTTCTTCTTCTCCTTTATCTCTTCATATTTCCATTTAATTTATTTCCCTACCGTCTTCTCATAACAGAAAGAACAGCTTGGTTTTCTTTGCTTTTGTCTGCCACATTTCTTCGAGTACCTGCTACAGTCCTTTCCTTGTGTTTAATTCCTTTTATTGCCGGACGGTCTCACCGGAATCGACTATTCCCGCTTCTCTGCGTATCCTTCATGAATCTAGGGTTTTCTGGTGAGTTCCCATGGACCCTTCTTTACGTTCCTCTCTTTTTAATCGGATGATGCAAGCCATGGAGCTTGGTGATAAAAACACTGCGGACAAAATCGAATCTCTGATTCGTAATTTTCGTTCGGGTTCTCCAGTGCCAATTTCTGTTTATGTTCCGTCCTCTGAGGATGCTTTTATCCCTAATATTTCTCCTCCGTCTTCTGACAGTGATTTTCCCACGATGCCGAGATCTTCTAAGCCAAGCGGGAGCAGACGACGTGCCTCTAGGGCTCCTCGTGGATCCCTTCTGGATGCCCAAACAACCGTTGATTCAGATGTCGATGACCATCAACGGGACAGGCTGAACTTTTCGTTTGATCGCCCGTGCTCCTTTGATACTGAAGTCAATGTGGTTGGCGAGGCGGAGCTCGGCAAGTTCAAGAGTCGCTTTGGGATCCCAGATTCTGTGACTTTGATACTGCCTGGTGACCGAGCGGCGTGGAATCCTCCTGAGAACGCAGTCGCCATTTATGGCGCCATGCTTAGCTGTGGGATCACCCTTCCTCTGCAACCTTTTATTGCTCGGTTCCTCGCGGAGGCAAAAATTGCACCCGCTCAACTTGCCCCGAACAGTTATAGGATCCTCATGTGCCTGGGTTTAATGTGGAAATTGAAAGGTTTCGGATCCCCTACGCCCCGCGAGATTCGCCATTTCTACACCTTGAGGCCGGCTGGCAACAGCGGGACATATTTTTGCTTTCTTCACCCGTGGAGAACTGGATTCCAGAGGGTGTATCGAACCCTGGGCAAGTGGAGGTCTCCAGCGATGAGAAGAAGAAAGGCTTTATTTGGGGCTTTCCTTCTTCAAACAAAAGATGGAAAAACAGCTGGTTTTTCGTCGGCGGCGAATGGGGTAGAAATGTGTCCGCAAATAGTCGCCCGAGTCTTGCAGCGAGGAAAGTTCCTAGGCATTTTACTTCTCCTGATGCCTGGTCAAAAACGGTCCCTGTTTTGTTGGATGTGGAGATATCTCACCTCGCTGCTGCAGCCGTCCTTCCTCTAGATGAAAGGGGCCGATCATTTCTTCTGGACGAGGACAAGATGATCGCAAAAGGGCTATTCCCTCGTCTACCAGCCAGACTTCCTCGCCGTAAGTTTTACTTGCTTTCTTTATGGTTTTCTTGTGTCCATTCGCTAATATTTGGTAGGTTTTTGCAGTGTATGATTTTGACAGAGTTTGTGATCTGCAAGCTCGGGCGGTCAAAAATTCCGAGGCTGCCAGCAAGAGACACGCCGCTGGTTTGGCCAAGGAAGGTGTCGCTAGTCCGGATGGCGGCGACCCTTCGGATGATGAGAATACTGGCGATGTCGATGGGGAGCGGGTCGAGTTGGGGCCATCTCCTGTTTGTCCGGATGCTGCTGCGAGTACCCCCGCTGTTACAGATAGTGTGGCTGCGAGTACTACTGCGAGTACTGCTGCGACAGCTCCAAGCCGTAAGGGAAAGGAGAAAGTGGGGGTTTCGGGGGTGGCTAGTGAGATCCCTATTTTTGACGCGAATGTCCCTGAGACTCCCCTGGATCCTTCAAGCGACCTAAACCCCAGAACTGGTAGAGGTAAGCATCCAGCGGAGGGCACGCCTGATCGCACTGCCCGGCCTGTAAAGCGGGCATCAAGGGTCATGCAATACGTGGTTTCTTCAGATGAAGAGGTCGCCGAGGAACCTGTGCTCGCCGAGGTTCCTTCTGCTGAGACGACCGTCCCTAGGGCTTCTGTTGAGGGACCAAATTTGGCGGAGTCTTCCTTCCCGGAAGGGGCAAGTAATTTTGGTGCCTCCGCCATTCCCACAACCAGTGCAACTCCTCCTCCAGTAGCTACGGAAAAACCGAGTACTTCTTTTGCTGGTCATCCTAGGTCACCTGGTCGACAAGAGCCAACTGATAAACCTGGGTCGTCCAGACATGATGGGGCTGCTGCATCTGGTTCTGGCGTTGCTCACGGAGCTCCTCCCGTTGATCCAGCCGAGGCTGGTGAGGGGGATGAATCTGTCTCTCTCTCGGATTTTACGGCTGCCGAGATTTGTTCTTATATAATGAATAACAATGTCTACGTCGGTGAGAGTTGGGAGCAGATAAAGAAAGGATCCTGCAACAAGAAAATGGAATTCTTTTTCAACTGCTATTCTCTGGTGAGCCTCTCGCTGTACTTACGTATCTCTGTTTAGCGCGTTTCCTGACTTCTGTTTCTCTTCTTTTCTTTTCAGATGCTGTCTGAGTTGACTGATAACTACAAACGAGGAAATTTTTTGTCGAGGGATTTGAAGCGCCTTCGGGAGCAGTCCTCTCTTTTGGAGGCTAAGAAGCTTGAGGCTGAGGAAAACCACGCTCAGCAGCTTGCACAACTGAGGGAATCGGTAGATGGGCACCTTTCAGCCCGATTGGCTGCTGAGGAGAAGCTGGGTGTCGCTGAGGAAGAGATTCGCTTACTGCGAGAGCAACTCTCTGCTAGTCAGGAATCGCTCGCTGCACGTTTAGAGGTTGAGCGACTAACTGAGGATGCGAAGGAGAAAGCCGAGCGTGAGGCTGCAGATTTGCGCAACCAGCTGGCTTCGCATGAAGTCATTTTGACTGATCTTAAGGCTGTTTTGGAGGTTGAAGCGGTTGATCGCTTCAAAAGATCCCCTGCCTATGACGCGCTTTTGCTGCGTGAGTTTGAAAAGGGCATGAGGCAGGCGAAAAAGTTTTTTGCCATGAAGGATCATTCAACCGATAAAGCTCTGCGGCGTTTTGACAAGTCTCTTCAGCAGCACATGGCCAGTGGTGTGGGCTCGATAAAAGAGCAAATAAAACGATGGCGAGCCCACTGCCGTTATAATAGGACTGACCCTCATCCCATGCATTTGGAGATCCCCAACAAACGCGCCTTCAACACATACTACTCGGGTCAGAAAGGCAGTTTTTCTGGTTCGGGTGCTAAGCCAGATTTGGGCCCTGTTGCTGGAAGGGATTATGAGCCATTCATGCCAGAACTGGATGAGGAAGTCACCTGGCCTTCAGAGGAAGAGATGGAAGATGAGGAGGACAGCGAGGGCCCCCCTACAGCTGGTTGAGGACTGTAAATTTTATCTTTGCTTCATTGTTTGTAATTCTTTATTTGTAAATAACCTTTATTCAAGTTATAAACTCTCCTTCGCTCTTTTTTGTTCAGCTGCCTTTGCTGATTTGTTGGCTTCGTTTAACCTTTTTTTCACCAAGTTCTTTTTAGCATATTTTATAGCTTTGTCCAGCTGCCTTTGCTGTGTTTTCGGCATACTCAGTGTTTGTCAGGACGTATCCGACCATGCACCAAGTTTTTTAGCATTTCTTATATCTTTTATTCAGCTGCCGTTGCTGTATTTTGGCGTACTCAGTGCTTTGGCAGAATTTATTCGACCATGCACCGAGTTTTTAACATGCTTTTTGTTTGTTCAGCTGCCATTGCTGATTTTCGGCTTTTATTTCTCGCTAGTCATCGCTGCAGCGAGCATAAAGCTCGTTTTTATGTGATGATAGCTATGTGTGATGGCGAATGCCTTTTGCGTTTGGCGAGTCAGAATCGAGAATCTCTTAGTAATAAATTACTCTTTATTGAATACTTCCTGCATCTTTGTTAACATAGTCATAAAGAAAAAAATGCTAAAACGAACAACTGCTCTAAGCTAGAAAGAAGAAAAATAAAAGGAATTCAAAAGAATCTGACTTGTCCCTTAAGGATAATATATCTTCAAGTACTGTGCATTGCATGGACGGGGTAGCTCGCCAAATCCTTCCCGAGTAATGCGATATGCCCCATGGCCAGCTATCCCCGTAATCTTATAAGGCCCTTCCCATTTGTCTGCGAGTGATCCTGCAGCCTTGTCTCTTGTTCCTGGGTTCACCCTCTTCAGTACTAAGTCACCAAGTGTGAACCTCCTTTCACGCACATGCGAGTTGTAATATCTGGCTACCCTCTGTTGGTACGCCGCATTCCTTATTTGTGCGCGCTCCCTTCTCTCTTCTAATTCATCTAGGCCGCACTTTAGCATATCAATGTTGATTTCTGGCTGGAAGAGTTGTACCCTTGGTGAAGAGAATGATGTTTCCACGGGAATAACAGCTTCTGCTCCGTAAGCCATGGAATACGGGGTTTCGCCTGTTGAACCCCTTTCTGTTGTTCGATATGCCCAGAGCACTTGTGGTAACTTATCCGCCCAGCTCCCCTTTTTGGTTGCCAATTTAGCTTTCAGGTTGTGCTTGATGATCTTATTCACTGCTTCAGTTTGGCCATTCGTCTGTGGATGTGCTGGAGAAGCGTAGTAGTTGTTGATGCCATACTTATCACACAATTCCCTGAATTTCCTGCCATCAAATTGGGTCCCATTGTCTGTGATGATGGTGTTTGGTATCCCGAATCTGTACAAGATATTTTTCTTCACAAAGCTAATGGTGTTTGCTTCTGTTATATGTACCAATGGCTCGGCTTCTACCCATTTTGTAAAATAATCCACGGCTACTATGGCATGCTTTGCTCCTCCAGTTGCTGTTGGCATTGGGCCGATCAAGTCTATTCCCCACATGGCGAATGGCCAAGGCGAGGTAATACTTTGCAGGAGCTCAGGTGGTTGTCGGATGTTATTGGCGATTTTCTGACATGCTTCACATCTCGCTGCCACCCTTTTAGAGTCGGCGAACAGAGTTGGCCAGTAAAAACCCTGTCTCAATGTTTTGTGGGCTAGGCTGGCACCCCCAGCGTGGTTCCCACAATTTCCACTGTGTATGCTTCTTAGGATACCTTCTGCTTCTTCAGGCCCGACACATCTCTGCAGTGCCCTCGAGTATCCTCTCTTGTATAGTTCTCCATTGAGTACCGAGTATCTTGTTGCTCTGTATTTTAGCCGCTTTGCTTCCAATGGGTCACTCGGAAGTATATCGTTGACGAGATATTCTTTAATTGGTGTGATCCAGCTGTTCCTTTCGCCAAAGATTGCCCCGACTTCCTTTGTTTTAACTATACTCGGCTGCAATAGGCAGATCATAGAGATATTGTTGGGCCAGATGTTGATCGTGGCAGATGCCAATTTGGCCAAGGCATCAGCCTTTTCATTTTCTTCTCTGGGGACATGAACAATTCTGTACTCTTTGAATCTTTCTAACAGCTCCCTTGCCAATTCCAAGTAAGTGATCATGCTTTCCTCTCTTGCCTGGTATTCATCTACCACCTGATTGACAACAACTTGAGAGTCGCTGAAAATTTCCACCTCGTCTGCTCCTAAGACTGTGTTGATCTTTAAACCTGCTATGAGTGCCTCGTACTCAGCTTGATTGTTGGTGGCTTTGAAGTCAAAACGCAAGGCACATTCGATTGAGTCTCCTTCCGGTATTGTCAGCACTACACCTGCCCCGCTGCCGTGCGTGTTTGATGAGCCATCAACACGAAGTTGCCATTTGAATATTTTCTTATTTTGCTCCGCCATCATTCTCGCCACCTCTATGCTTGGTTCAGTGAACTCTGCTACGAAGTCTGCCACTGCCTGGGCTTTAATTGCTGTCCTTGGGAGGTATTCCACATCGAATTCACTTAATTCGATCGCCCACTTTGTTAACCGACCGGATACCTCTGGTTTCTGTAGGATTAACTTCAGTGGGCAGTTGGTGTATACCCTGATTCTATGAGCCTGGAAATACGGTCTTAGCTTCCTCGCTGCTGTTATTAGGGCGAGTGCCATTTTTTCTGCCGGCGAGTACCTTGTTTCGGCTGGTAATAGTGCTTTGCTGGTGTAGTATACTGGCTTTTGGATTCCATCTTCCTGTCGTACTAGCACGGAACTTGTGGCTGCTTCAGATACGGACAAGTACATGTACAATGTCTCTGCTGTTTTTGGCTTTGATAGCAGTGGTGCCCGTCCAAGGTAATCTTTCAAGGCCTGGAAGGCTCTTTCGCAATCCTCATTCCATTCGATTCCCTTTCCCTTTTTTAAAGCTTTGAAAAATGGTAGGCATCGGTCTGTTGACTTGGCTATGAATCTGCTCAGCGATGCTAGGCACCCTGTGAGTTTTTGGACATCTTTCAGAGTCTTTGGCGAGACCATTCTTGCTAACGCTTGGATTTTTTCAGGGTTCACCTCTATTCCTCTTTGGTGTACTTGATATCCGAGAAACCTCCCAGATGGTACGCCGAATACACATTTTGCCGGATTCAACTTCATTCCATACTTGACCAGTACGTCGAATGTTTCCCTCAGGTCATCTGCATGTCTATCTGTGGTGACACTTTTTGTCAGCATATCATCAACGTAGACCTCCATATTTCTCCCTATTTGCCTGGCGAACATCTTGTTGACCAAGCGCTGATAAGTTGCCCCGGCGTTCTTTAGGCCGAATGGCATGACCGTGTAACAATACAACCCCTGATCTGTGGTGAATGCTGTCTTCTCTTCGTCAGGCTTGTGCATCTTTATCTGGTTATATCCTGAATATGCATCCATGAAACTCAACGTCTCATGTCCGGCTGTTGCGTCGACTAACTGGTCAATCCTTGGTAGCGGAAAGCTGTCCTTAGGGCAGGCTTTGTTCAGGTCGGTGAAGTCGACGCACATCCTCCATTGATTGTTTTTCTTTTTTACTAAGACCACATTCGCCACCCACTCCGGGTACTTAACTTCTCTAATTGACCCTGCGGCGAGCAACTTTGACACTTCCTCTTTTATCGCTGCACATCTTTCTGGGTTGAAGCTTCTCCTTTTCTGTACCACCGGTTTGCATTTCTCATTCACAGCCAGATTGTGAGAAATTGTGCTTCTATCAATCCCTGGCATGTCTTCGTGGCACCAAGCAAAAATCCCCCTATATTCTTTCAACAAGTTCGTCACATCTTTTTTAACTTGTTCTGTCAGCCTTGCTCCGATCTTTACTGTTTTGTCTGGTTCCGTTTCATCTAGAATAATCGACTCAGTCGGTTCTTCCTTCTCTCTGCTCGTTTTGTCTCTTGGATCCAGTTCGAAGTTTTCCGGATTATCTTCCTGCACTTCCATGTCTACTTCGAATATGTTCAAGGTTTCCATCCCTGTTTTATCTTTGAAGATTGATAGGTTGGCGCGGCGAGCCATCTCCTGTGACCCTCTCAATTCTCCGACGCCGAATTCTGTAGGGAACTTTATTTTCAGCGCATGGGTTGAAGTAACAGCTCGAGCTTTGTTAAGAAACGGTCGGCCAAGTAGAGCATTATACGGCCAATTATGGATGTCAACCACGACAAAGTCCAACAGGATTGTTCGCCGGCATGGTGCTGTACCAAATCTTACAGGCAGTTTCACTGTTCCTAGCGACCTAACCTCTACGCCACCAAATCCTTTTAATGGTACATGGAATGGTTCAAGATCTTTCCTGTCCAGCCGCAACTCATCATACACTCTGGCACTTAAAATATCAGCCGAACTCCCATTGTCAATCATCACTCGAAGGACATCCCTATGGGCTATTCGAACTTCCACGACAATTGCATCATTAGGCTTTGCATCAATCCCGTCTGAGTCTTCTGCTGTAAATGTTATGGGATCATGTCCTTCTCTCCCTTTCTTGGGGTTTCTCTGCACAGAATTGACTTCCATGCTCCTGCCTTCATACATTACTTCTCGAACCTCCGACATCCTTTCTCGATTGCTCCTCCTAGTGTGAGGTCCGCCGAAAATAGTGTTTATGGCTGCGTTAGGGCTGTTCCTCCTTGGACTCTTCCTGTCCTGCCCGTTTCCTTGGCGGCTATCTTGGCGACCCCCGTGCTTGTCTCCTTTCAAGGCAAAGTCCTTCAGGTGCCCATCTTTGATTAGGCTCTCGATGTGATCACGCAACTGAAAACACTTTGAAGTTTCATGTCCATGATCTTTGTGGAATCGATAGTACTTAGTTGTATCTCTCCTGGCATTTGCTGATTGCTGTCGGGGGTATTTGGCGAGTCCTTTGTCTTCTACCACAGACAATATCTCCTCCTGGTCGCCAGTTAAAGGGGTGTAATGGTTGTACCTTCCTCGAAACTTATTGGCTCGAGTGTTTCCTCTGTTTTCTCTTGAATATCCCTTTTGGCCCTTCTCATCCTTCTGGCGATCACGTGATTGCATCTTTTTGTCATCCTTATGGTCTGTTTTCGAGTCAGGCTTGTGCCCATGCACGTAGCTACCCCCTTGTGCTACTTCTTCTTCCTCTGCCAGTGCATAGTCGCCAGCTATTTCCATCATCTCCTCGTAAGTTTTAGGTCTATCTCTTCGTAGGTCAAAGGATAACCGTCCGCTCTGTAGCCCATTGGTGAAAGCGGCGATTACAGCTACATCACTAGCATCCTCAATTTGAGCTACTTCCTTCCCGAACCTGGCCAAATACTTCTTGATTGACTCATTACGTTCCTGTTTCAAGTTTGACAGATGGGCAAGTGACTTTCTTCTTTGAACACTTCCCATGAATTGCCTTATGAATGCCTTACTGAGGTTTGAGAAGCTGCTTATGGTTCCGGGCGGGAGTCTTCCGAACCATCTAGAGGCGAGGTCGCCGAATGTTTGCGGGAAGGTGAGACACATCAAACCATCATTGGATGAATACTGGGCCATGATATTGCGGAATCGGCGAACGTGTTCCTTTGGATCCCTGTTCTCCTTATACTGCTCAATAGTTGGCATTCTAAATCTGTCTGGAAATTGGGTGCGAGCAATAGTTTCGACGAATGGGCTATCTGACTCATCATCCGAGGATACATTACGACCATACCTTTGCGCCATTGCTGAAACTTTTCTTGATAGCTCTTGTAAGGTGACATCTCGCTAACCAGTTGGTTCTCCTGCCGGATCGAGTTTACTCTTGATTGTCATTCTACCATGATTGCCTCTCTCATCTGGGCTTCTTCGATCTTCAGTGCTTTCGGATCTCCTCCGCTTCGCTCTTTTAGATCGCAACTCCCTTCGTGGGCGAGGACTCTTGTCCTCAGATGAGATGGACCGGTGTCTTCGCCGGTTTCGCTGATATGTGTCGCTAGAATTGACCCCATGTGTTCGCACCTGGTCTCGTTCCTCCCTGGATTCTTCATTCATCACCCCTTTTCCCTTCCTTTGTTTTCTCCCCTCGAAATCCTCAGTGTGATCCTGGGGGTCTCCTCAGTGGATTGTCTTGCTTGAGTATCAGGAATTGCGATGTGAACCTATGACCGTAGCCTTCCGGGTGGATGGGTTCCAGGGGTGGTTAACTCGTAAGGAGATGAAACTCCTAACCCTATGGGGAGCGAAATCCTATTTTGCTGGCTTCGCTGATTAGGTTTACCAATGCAGCTTGGAAGTGTTGCAAAATCCCGGGATCAGCCGCCCTGGTTCCTAGCGTTGCTGCTGATTGTTCCCCAACTGTCACTGCCCTGTCTCCCGTTGGCGCAGTTGGTTCAACAACTAAATCTCCGCTGGAGTTACCATCTCTGTTGCTGTCGTTGTTCATGCTGTCTGATTCGCAAGGGTCCCTCGAAGTTTTCTATTCAAAAGCCCCCTCCTTCTAGCGCCAATTGTTGACGGTGAAATTTGGATTGCCACGCACTCAACAATTAAATCAATTTAATATAAAGCAAGAAAATTAAGAACACATGTAAAAGACAAGTTTTACGTGGAAAACCCTTGAATGGGAAAAAACCACGGCGCCCCTGAGGGCAGAAGAATAATACTAGGTTTTCGTTGCTTTGTTACACACTCAAATCTCTCACAATTGCTCTCTTTTCTCTCTATAGAATTATGAACCCCCTCCTCGTGGGATAGGTGGTTCTATTTATACATGTTTACTTAGGGTTTCCCCTTGTTGATTTGTACTAGGATCCTTCTTTGTCGCGGATTGGGTCTTCTTTCCTTTTTATGATTCCTTGTTACTTTGGGTCTTCTAAAAGTGTAGGGTTTACTTCTGTATTTTTACCGAGTTGGTTCAAGCCCAGTGTGCTGGTCCAGCGAGTACCTTTAGTTTCTGGGTATTGCATTTCTGGCGAGCACACTTCTATATTCGGCGAGTAGGTTTTTGGGAATCGGCAGCCATGCCTTTAACTTCCTTCTGGTTTTTATCCTTCTGACTTGTCAGACTCCTTCCCTTGACCTGGTCAATGAATGACGTGGCAGTCTTTTGTTAGCTCTCTTGATGACATGTCAAGTTGGCGAACTTATATATACAACACATAATATACAAGAAGTATTGAAATGCATGAGTTGTGTGTGTGTGCAACTAAGTCTCTTCAATGTAAATAAGCACAAGTGTTTTACCTTTGAGGTGCTTATCATCTTGAGGTCTTGAGATGACCTTTGTTGAGCTTGATCACCAACAATTAAGTGCCTAAGCTACCCTTTCATCACAAACCCCAAATGTGGTTTGTCACTGAAATAAGCCAATCAAAAATGAAGAACTTATAATCTCTCCATTTGGCTATTTCGTGACAAAAACACCACTCAAATTTGATCCTCAAAAAAACAAAAAAATAAAACAACAACCTAAAGGTCAACAATGAATTTCTACATTACAAAGAGATTTCTAAAGAACTTCAAGTCTTCAATCTCTTGTAGAACAATCAATCCTTCAAAACAAAAAGATTACACTTTCCAAAACAAGTGTATGTGAGGTGATCAAGTGAGGTCAAAATAAAATACAAGTATATGCATTAAAGAAAGTAAGCAACATCATGCAATGAATATGGAATGCAATGCTCTCCCTCAACGGGTTACTTTCCTTCAATTAGCAATCTCCCCAATATGTGAATTTGCTACTACAACTCCCTTACCATATACTACTCTTCTTTTTGTCATGGGATAGGCAAAGGAGTATCCCCCAACCGGGTCATTTTAGCAAAGAGAGATAGTAGCATACAAGATATTTGCAAAGTCATATACAAGAACTTTATGCAACTTAATTAATCGGAAAGAGGCAAGGAGATTTATTTTATGAAAATGTATGAAAATGATGTTTTGCAAGCAAGATATATTGCATTTAAGTCCAAAAGCAATGGTATTTGGCAAAGCAAACCACAAAGGTTTTCAATAGTATTCAAACCAATTTAAGCATGTCATTTGAAAAGAATCATCATGTCATAGAGATAACTATAGGTCATTCAAATAGCACTCCCAAAGTAAATCTCCTAGTCCAAAAATGCATGTTTAAACATAAGTATGACATGGATTGTCAAAAAAGCAATTGGTTCACACTTATTGAGGAAAATATCATATAAGCATATGTGTAACCAAGATACTCAAGCAATTAATAAAGAAGCATAATGTCTATCAAATTTTTGCATGTAACAAGTATGCAAATTTGCTCTCTTTGCTTGAGCTCCCCTTATGGGATCAATCACCAAACCACATCAAGCCACGAGACATATCTCAATAGATCTACTAAATGCTTTAAACCTAGTTGCGTCTAAGGGTTTAGTAAGTAAGTCCGCTAGTTGATCATTAGTACTTACATGTTCAAGTACAGTGCATTTGTTCTCAACTAGTTCTCTTATGAAATAATGTCGGATGTCAATATGCTTTGTCCTAGAATGTTGCACGAGATTCTTTGAAACGTTAATAGCACTCGTGTTATCACAAAAATGAGTTAGAGTACCTTGATTGAATCCGTAGTCAAAAAACATTTACTTCATCCAAATGAGTTGTGTGCAACCACTCCCCGCGACTATGTATTCGGCTTCAGCCGTGGACAAGGAAAAGGAATTTTGCTTCTTGCAAAACCATGACACCAAGTTGTTTCCTTGGAAGAAGCAACCGCCCAATATGCTTTTCATATCATTGTAATTTCCTATCCAATCTGCATCACTAAAGCCAACCAAACTAGCATTAGTGTCAAAAGAGTACCAAATCCCATAGTTGGATGTCCTATTCAAATAGCAAATGAAGAGAGATGGGACTCCTTAAGATCCGCTTGGTACCTAGCACACACACCCACACTAAAAGATATATCGGGTCTACTTGTGGTCAAATAAAGCAAGCTACCAATCATGCCTCGATATAGAGTTTGTTCCACACCTTTTCCACTAGCATCCTTGCTTAGCTTCAAAGTGGTTCTCATGGGTGTATCACAATGTTTGGCATTTTCAAGACCAAACTTCTTCACTATGTTCTTTGCATATTTAGCTTGGGGTATAAAAATCCCATCATTCAATTGCTTAATTTGCAAAACCTAGGAAGTAACTAAGCTTACAAACAAGACTCATCTCAAATTCATGAGACATGACATCAACAAATTGTTGGACTTTGGATTTGTTAGTGGAGCCAAACACAATATTATCAACATATATTTGAGTTATGAAAAGCTCATCATTGTTTTTCTTGATGTAAAGTCTTGTCAAAACTACATCTTGTGTAGTCATTATCAACAAGAAATTGAGTGAGGCACTCATACCAAGCCCTCAGTGCTTGTTTCAACCCATATAAAGCCTTCTTGAGGCGATAGACATGGTTGGGGTGGTGTGCATCCACAAACCCCTTGGGTTTCTCAACAAACACTTCCTCTTGTAAAAAGCCATTGAGGAAGGCACTTTTCACATCCATTTGGTGCAATTTGAACTTGTGCACACAAGATATGGACAAGAGAAGCTTAATAGACTCAAGACAAACAACGGGAGCAAAAGTCTCCTCAAAGTCAATACCCTCAATTTGAGAGTACCTGTGTGCAACAAGCCTAACCTTGTTACTCACAATGTTGCCATCTTCATCGGATTTGTTCCTATATACCCATTTGGTGCCTATGACATTAGTGCTTTTGCCTTTTAGGACTAGGAACTAGAGTCCAAACCTCATTCGTTTCGAATTGGTTTAGCTTTTCTTGTATGGCAAAAACCTAAAATTCATCATTTAAGACCTCATCAACCATTTTAGGTTCAATTTGAGAGATGTAGCAAGTATAACTAATTATATTAGCTATTTAACGCCTAGTCCTAACACCCTTATTTACGTCTCCAATAACATCATTTTTGTTATGGAGATGTCTAACCCATGGAGCGAGTTTTTTAGAGATCAAAGGAGAAACTCTATCAAGATGTTATATGTCATTTCATTAAGGTTAGACCTCCCATCAATAGGAGTCTCCACAACCTTCCCTGAGGGAGAATCATCAACTACAACAAGCTCCTCCTCATGGTCAATAGTCTTGAGCCTACAATTATCTATGTCAACATTAGATGATTCTATGACGCTTTAAGTCTTCAAGTTGAAAACTCTATAGGCTATACTATTCAAGGCATAGCCAATAAAAATTCAATCATAACACTTAGCATCAAACTTGCCTAGTTGATCACGATCATTTAAAATGTAGCATTTGCTACCAAAGGAGTGGAAGTAGCTAACACTTGACTTTCTACCCCTCCATAATTCATAAGTGGTTTGCCTAGTGTCGGGCCGCAAAAAGACTCTATTTCCTATGTAGCATGCCATATTGACGGCTTAGGCCCAAAGGTTCCTAGGGACGTTGTTGCTAAGCAATATCACATGGGCCATCTCTTGAAGGACCCTATTTTTTCTCTCGACAACTCCATTTTGTTGAAGTGTCCTAGGTGCCAAAAACTCATGGGATATGCCTAAGCTATTGCAATAGCTTTCAAAATAGGCATTCTCAAATTTTCACCCATGATATTTTTTAATCTGTTTAATGTTTTTAATGTTAGAGTCCTTTTCATTTTGAATTTTAGTGCAAAGCATTTTAAACTTATCAAAAGTTTTAGATTTTTCTCTAAGAAAATATGTCCCTGTAAACCTAGAGAAATCATCTACACAAACAAAAATGTATCTCTTTCCACCTAAACTCTCGGTTTGCATAGGACCCATAAGATTCATGTGGAGAAGCTCTAGGGGCTCCTTCATGGAGAGATACTTGCCCTTCTTGTGTATGATCTTGGTTTGTTTCCCTTGTTGGCAAGGTCCACAAATACCATCAACTTTCTTCCCAAGCTTGGGGAGGTGATCGAATGATAAATGTACTTAATTGAGGTATCAATTTCCTAGCTTTTGTGCTCGTTTTCGAGTGTATTTTTGTATATAATGTGTTTGTGAGCCATGTGTAGGTAAATGTCCCTCAAAGGAGGTGTTTGTACCTAAAGGGAAGAAAATAGGGAAATCTGGGGGCAACTATGTCATTTGGAGAATCAGGGGTCAAAGTGAAAATATAAAGAATATATTGAAGAAACTATGATTAAGGGAGAGTTGAGGTGTACTTATTGTATTTCGCCAGCTAACGCACACGTGCACGCCACGTCATAAGTGAAACGGTACGTTTTGGGCATGGGCGACTAGCATCAGCGTGACATCACATTGTCTTCTACCTTCAGCAACCCGAATTGCAGACTCACGACCTGGAACCAGACCCGGACCCGGACCCGGACCCGGACCCGGACCTGACTTGACCCGACTCGACTTTAACCCGATGTCGTCCAGCCATTTTCTGGTGTATTTTCCAGTGATTTTCTGCCCATATCGACGGCGCACATCCTCCCGATCAGTTTGCCACCATTTTCAGGCCTCCCCGCGCACGTTACGCTCAACTCCAAATCTTCCAAACCTCCATGGCAACCACGGTAGCCACACGGCAGTAACTTCCGCGGTCCAACCGCCGTTGTGCCCAACCGCGGCACACTTTTATCCATGACCGCGACAGACCATTTTTTAGGGGCAAAACTGACTTTTCATGCCAATTTCATCCTCAAAATTTTCTTAACTATATAAACACCTCTTTCCTCTCTTCTCTACACAACAAGAACACACAACAGCCCACACTTGATCTTCTAACCAAATCAAGAGAGAGAGAGGCTTTCAAAGCTTTTTTGGAGGTTTTCCTCCATAGGAAGCTCACCACCACCAATTTCTACACATCCTCCACCACATTCAGAGTAGATTACAAGGAGAAAGGAGAGGTCTTGGACCAAATTTGAGCTAGCAAGCATGGATCTCTTGGAGAATACCACATCTTCAAGGGTTGCTTCCTTTAAACTTTTCTCTTTGTATTTCTTGTTTTCTAAATGTGTAACCCCACTGGTCGGCCCGCTAATGAACGCGACAATTCTTTAAGCTGTCGGTAAAAGGATGGGGCATGCAAGTTTATCCGCAAGCGCACGGATCATTACGATCGCGTAGCGGCAAGTACGGTTCGTTCCCACAAGGAGGTACGGTACCCTTTATCGGTTCTAGTCTTATATAATATATATACTAATTACAACATATTTACATGTGAAAGTATACAAACGTAGTTAAATTGCTTAAGGCATACCTATAGGGGGGGAGGGGGATGAATAGGTTTTTACACCTTTTTTCAATCCTTTGAACAAACTTTCGTTTGTCCCTCAAGGTAGCCTTACACACAACAAAATAAACCAAGAAAGACATACATAGACAATATGAGAATATAATCATGAGAACAAGGTCTAAGTATATCATCTAGTTGTGTGAGGTATAAGAACAAATAAACACAACAACAAAGAATACTTGTATTTCAATAGATGTTCAATGAGTTACAAGAGTGATCAAATATCACTATACAAAAATTACAATATACAAAAGAATCATATATACAAAAATGATCAAAAGAATGAATCCACAAATCACACTTTACAAATACTTGGTTCACTATACATCACAAGTGATTAATATGAAATAAGATAATAACATACACAAATAAAATATAAAAGATAGAGATAGGAAGAATTAACACAAGAGATTTTTTAACGTGGTAAAACCTCCAAGGAGGAAACATCCACGGGTTGAAATACAACCATTAGGGTACTATATATATTGGATGATAAAAATAAAGAATCCACAAAGTGACCAATCTTTAGCTCACCCAACCTAGTGGAGTTTAAGTCTACCCAACCCTATTGGAAAGTATGAGATCCCTCAATGATGCGAACCACCATATATTGGACAACACACAAAACCAACATCGATGGAAGATTAGAAATTCCTCAAGAGTGCATACACCTCCCGTGTACCCGGCTGTTTTGGAGTCTATGTCTAACCATACGCCTAGGCTTACCAATATAATAGCCAACTCCCTATCCAAGGCACTCATGCCTCTAGGGAGCCTCCCATGCATGACTATCCGAGTCCTCCCGACTCTAGCCATGACTTCTTGCTTACCTATCCGAGTCATCCCGACTCTAGGCAAGTCTTCTTGCTTGGCTATCCGAATCATCCCGACTCTAACCAAGACTTCATGCCTTTTATAAGGACTTCCTAATGTGATCATGTGAATGCAAATGATGCAAACAACTAATTCAACATAGAACATGTGATCAATACATTCCATGGTACAAATAGACCTAAACATGTGATATCACAAGTAATAAAAGTCTAGATGCAAAATACAAGAATAAAACCTAAAGCATGTGTAAACACCAAACACATAAGCTCAAAGTCTCATTCACACATACAACACTTGAACAAAAATATATTCATGAAGTACAAGTTCAAGATGCTATCAACATACAATAAAATGCTAGATATATGAGATTCAATCAATCAATATTCTAGCCAAAAAAATATAGAGCAAGGATTCAAGATATAAATCAATTAAATCATAGATTGCTCTAAAACACATACAAATACAATAATCCTAGATTTCATCAATCAAAGGATCAAATCAAATCTCAAGGTCATTTATCACAAAATTGATTCAATCAAGTCACAAACAACCTAAGATGTCATTCTAATCACAATACAACTCACAAACATGTGAAAAACCTAGAATCATAGAAACTAGTCCACATTTGTCTCTAAATAGACTTTTGATTAGAATGATTATGAAGCTATCTTTCTCAATAGCATTCACCAAACATAAACATACATATAGAAGAAGAAACCCCAAGCAAATTGAAGGTTAAAAAGAAAGAAACCCCAAAGATAAGACCAATACCTTTGATTCACGAGCTGGTTCGGATTTCTGTGTGGAACCACCAGAAATATCTATCAAACAGCCACCAAACCACTTAGAAAAGGTAGAGGACTCGATTATGAACGTTCTCCAACTTGAATCACTCAAATCCAACTTTGTATGAAGAAGTTATGGTGTTTGGAAGGTGAGAAAATTTGGGAGAAAAAATCTGACGGGATTACACAATCTTTCTTCTTTAAAAACAAAATGGAAGGAATGGAGGGAAATAAAAAGGAGGAGAGAGAAGGAAAAAATTGGCCAATCAAGAGTGGCCACGTCACCCCAGCCCGTGGGGGGCGCGTGGGCAACACAGGGCCAGAGAGGCTCTCTAGCCGTGGGGCCCACGGCTCCCACACGGCTTGGGCCACGTGGCCTCTTGGCCACTTTCGCCTCTCGCGCGCTCCCTCACGTTCTTCGGCCGTATCTTGGGCATCCGAACTCCGATTTCGAATTTGTTTTTGGATTACAAACCGTGACTCCCTCACGCACAATAAAAACTATACAACTTTGAAAAATGGTTGAGAAATCATCTCAGAAAACAACGATGAAGTCAACTCAACGAATGAAAATGAAAAATAGCGTAGCTACATCGTTTGGACTCGAAACTAAATGAATGAGTAGCCGAAATGACCGGAACTCAATAAGGAATCATAATAGAACATATTCAAGTCCAAATACAAAAATATGAAAACATACAAACACAAAGACACACACATATGCTATTTCCTAGATATAGTCCTAGAACATGCAATAAGCAAAGTTTGTCAAGATAGTATAAATGCATGAGCATATATTATCAAGTGTGTGAAAGTGATATATAAATGATGTTTAACCATGAAGGAACACACAAGGATGCCATGTGTGTGTGTGTGCGCCTAGCCTTGTAAGAGATATGAGGTCTTATATTACCTTTGATGATCAATGAAGCACATATCTCTTTGAAGCCGGCATTTTGCATGAATTGTGGCCAAGACTTTCTTCGTCTTCATAAATCTTCAACATATGGACCACTAAACATTACAAAAGAAACACGTTTTGATATGGAATACATACCAACACAAACTATAAACCTAACAACATGCAAGAAAAGTAAATGGTGGAGGATGTCATAAGCAAGCAATTAAACTAAGATTATACTAAGATAGCAATTTATCTAAATTACACTACATCAATTACACTAACTAAACTACAATTACACTAAGATGGCTTTAATCTAAATTACACTAACTAATTACCATCTAATGCAATGGTCTTGTAAGAGTGGTAATGAGAATTGGGATGTTGGGATATTGGTGTATAAGTGCAATCACCCAATTAATTAGTTGATTTCTATTAAGCACATAAGATGGTCTAAAACCTTGAATGAAGACCCATACATAAATAGTTATTCATGCATGATCTAAATTGTATTGCATGTTAATCAATTGGTTAACTCAATCAACACATACATGAATTGAAGCTCAACCTATATATAATCAACAAATATAATAGATAATATAACAAGTACACCAAATCCCAACATCAATATTTAGTTACACAAAATAACTAATGTGAAGTGGGTGTTCTTGGTAAGAATCTAAGTTACACTAAGCTATTCTAAGCTAATCTAAGCTAATCTAAGCTACTTCTAAGCTATTTGTGTGACTTTGGATATTTGGGAGGTGTGTTTTAGGTTAAAAAAGGATGTATATATATAGGGAAATGATTTAGGCAAGGTTTGGACGAAAATATCTTCCAAGTCGGTCGTCTTCACGGGTTCGAAACCCCTGGCTCCCGGGTTCATTCCCGCCGGTGAAGCTCACGGTGGAAAAATGGAAGTTGACCGCGAGTTTTGACCTTCTGGACAGCGGGAATGTTCTAGCGGCATGAAACCGCTAAGACTTGGTGAGTTTGGACGTCCTGGTTCACGTGACAATGGCCGCTGGAATGATCTTGAAGCTTGAATGGCCATGGAAACTTGGAGGATTTGTTGGCGTTGAAAACCTTTGCATGGGAGCCTGAAAATGGGTGCAATAGGACCGGAGGAATGTGGGGCATAGATCTGGGCAGAGAGACGTGAAAATGGTTGGGAACGGCTCGGTCAAACGTAGGTCTGAACCGGTTCGGGTCACTCCACCGGGTCGTCGGGTCGGGCTGCTGAAGGTAAAAGATGACCTGATGTCAGTGTGACATCAGGCGTGACGCAAGCTGGGTCAAAACGACGTCGTCTGATGCATGACGTGGCAGTTGACGCTATGCGTTGGCTGGCATTTTACAATATGCCCCCTGACTTCTCCCTTATTCACAGAATAATCAATAATTGCCCGAATCTTGCACTTTTGCCCCTGAATTGCCCAAAATGACAATTATGCACCTGAACTTCCATAATCACCTGAAACACTTATTTATCTGTTAAATACCCGGTTTTACTCAAGAAACAAGCACAAAAAGATAGGAAAATGGAGCGTTAAATGTGAATATTTGGAGCGCAATCACCCACTTGGGAATATTGTAAACCTATATTTGTGCTCATTTATGTGATGATTGTTTATAAATCCATTTGGGTTTGATTAATTCTTCTTATTGTTGCATAATCTCTTATCTTGATATTCACGTGTGTGGAGATTGGAAATTGATATGTGTTCATGAATGGGATTATGAGTAGATTAACTTAATCAAATATCCTATTTATGTATGTATGTTGATGGAAGGTCGAAATGCCTTATTTAGATAGGTTCGAGCGTATGTGGGTTATAATTGTACCTCCATGGATGATCTTCCAGTTATAGTTTTGACCACTTAGCTCTAAGAGAATGGATGAACCTTGTTTTATGTATGGCTGTGCTAGAATAGGTTTTGGCTACATGTTCATGAGGTTAATGGGTTTTCGGCCTTAAGACACATGCTCTTCCATGGCCTTTGGGGAGCTAGAATAGATTTTGGTTTACTTAATCAATGAATGATTCGTAATAATAAATGATTTAGTTTCAGAACTCCTTAATCGTGAGAACGAGCCCATAACTTGAATTGGATGAACTTAATTGTCTAACAACTCACTAGGTGTGCATTATGTATGGTGAGCATACGTATCTTGTGTAATCGTAATCCTACATCTCTCCAAGCCACCCTTTTATTATTTGTCTCTTTAAACACCATTCTCACCCCTCCGTATTCTCTTTGTTTTTATTTGCATTCTTTTTCTTACATTTCCACACACACAACACCACAATATGCATACGCCTCACACACACCATTCTCACCACATCTGCATTCTTATTTACATTGTTTTCAATAAACTCTAGAATTCGAAACGGTTGACGGACACCACCTCCTTACGGAATGATACCCTCACTTACTGCTTTACTAGTCTTTTGCTAGTTAGAGGACATTGCATAGGAACTTTTAAATATAAATAATCTTTTGATAATCGCAATTTGGTAACGACACAAAAAACGAGCTATCAAAATGGCGCCGCTGCTGGGGAGGTGGTCTATTCGTTGGTTGTTTCTTGTTTTAGGTTAGGTTATGTAAATTTTAGATTTAATTGCTTTGCGGATATATATATGTATGTGTTTAGGATTTTTCTTATATTTTTTTTTAATTTCTTTTTTATAGCATATGCGTTTAATGTTGTTTGAGTTGTGCTTGTGCAAGGAAAGGAAATTTTCAAGTCAGATGGACCGCATAACTCATGAGAACAGTAAGAGTGAGCGTATCACACCACAACAACTCCCTAAGTGAAACGGCAGCATCACAAAGGCCTTGTTGGCTGCAACCACTAGAGGTATCCTCTATATTTTGAACTTAATTGGAGTGCTTGTGGATAGTTGTTGATTTTGGCGAAATTGCCCATGTGCTTAAAGGTTATAATGTTATGTTTGTTGTGTTTGTGATGTTGTGTTCTTATCTCCGAATCTTGCTAAACATTGCCCATATTTTATGAGTTGAACAACATTAAGGACAATGTTAAGTTTAGGTTGGGGGTGTGGACACTTCCATTATTTATATGTGTTTTTGTTATCTTTAGAAAATTTTCAACTCTCTACACAAATCGGTCAATTTTGAATTTTTTTTGGAAATAGAGTCCATTTTTGTTGAGTTGCTTTTCTTTACGTGTCGGTTGAGACATATCATGTATGCTTTTAGCTATGTGCATCTTTTAAATTTGCTTGTACAGTGCCAATCTTTTGATGTTGAGGTGGATGAGACCTCTATGCTTATTTGCTTAGGAAAATAGTGGAGACTGCCCTTGTGAGATTTTTGTGCTTTTAACGTTTATTTGAGAGGGTGTATTTTGGTTTCTACTCTTAAACACTTTGCTTGTTCTTAAAATGTATAGATTGATCTCTATAGGTTTTGCATTAGATATTAAAGAACAATCCCTTTAAGATATCATGTGTGTTCGCTTTACTTTTGCGTTGGTTGATCATTGAGAAGTGATGCTAGGCAATGTGTGCTTAAACTACTAATGGCCTAAACACTTACTCCTACCCTATGTGTGTGCTCCCTAAACCACTTTAAAGCCAAACACATAGCCTTTTCTTTCATTACCCATACTTCCAAGGAACCAAGCTACTATATATAATGAAACCGTATCTAATTAGCTTGGGACCATTTGGTGATGAAAAGGTATTGAGTTTTTGGGGTGTATTGTAATTACTATTGTAGTTAGGGAGAAATGAGTTTCTTGGGTTAAATTATAAAATGCAATTGCATTAAGGCTTGAATGTAAATGAGTCATTCGAAGAAATGAATGGTGTATCAAAAGAAAAAAAAAATTGAATATCTACTCAAAAGAAAAAGGAGTAGGAAACAAAAAAGTGTTAGACAAATAAAAGGGTAGCCTAGAAATAGACCCACAAAATGTATTTTGGACTCTAATATTGCATTGTAGATGGTCAGCAAAGTCCTCGATAAATACAACCTAGGATTCTGATATTGCATTGTAGATGGTCAACAAAATCCTTAGTTATGGTCACAGGTTATTTGTTTTCACTTTCCTATCCTTTCTTAGCTAACAACCATGGCCCCATTACAACCATGAAAGACCTAGCGGATCTTTTGGTAATGCTTGCTTGAGAGTGAAGTTGCATGTGCTTTATCTATGTTCTTAATGTTTGATTCGTTCATGAGCATCTTTTGCACTTATATGAGCATCTTTCAAATTATATGATATGCAAACTAAACTCTATTTTGCATATGTTGATAAGTGTGATTTCCTAGATTCTGAGTGAAAATATGACTGAAATCCGGTGAGGATTAGAGTCAATGCGAATTTTATACTGGGCATACGAGCATAGTTGTTTTGTAAACCGAAAACATCCTAAGTATTGGCATACTTGCATTCCATGATGCGTGTTTATTGAAAGGTATAATTTGAGATTCTAGCATGCGTGTAGTCTTTGCTTGGTATGTGTGGATTGCATCTCAACTCTTTTCTTGTAAAGTATACATTTGTGGGTGTCATAGCTGTAAACCCTTAGGAGACTATAACTAGTGGTTTAAAGGCTTATGGTACATGCTAAATGCCATCGTGTTTCCTACAAAAGTGGACTAGTTTAGTTTTCATTTTCTTATGTTTTATCTGTTTTTTTGTTCTTTTTTAGTTTTGCTTGAGGACGAGCAAAAGATAGGTTTAGGGGTATTTGATAATCGGATGATAAATGTACTTAATTGAGGTCCCCATTTTCTAGCTTTTGTGCTCCTTTTCGAGCGTATTTTTGTACATAATGTGTTTGTGAGCCATGCGTAGGTAAATGTCCCTCAAAGGAGGTGTTTGTACGTAAAGGGAAGAAAATAGGGAAATCTGGGGGCAATTATGTCATTTGGAGAATTAGGGGTCAAAGTGAAAATATAAAGATTATATTGAAGAAACTGTGATTAAGGGAGAGTTGAGGGATACTTATTGTAATTCGCTAGCCAACGCACGCACGCACGCTGCGTCACAACTGAAACGGTGCACTTTGGGCATGGGCGGTTGACATCAGCGTGACGTCACATCGTTTTCTACCCTCAGCAACCTGGATTGTAGACCCAAGACCCGGAACCGGACCCGGCTCGACCCGACTTCTACCTGACGTCATCCAACCATTTTTCAACGTATTTTCTAGTGGTTTTCTGCCCATATCGACAACGCAAGTCCTCTGGGTCAGTATCCACCATTTTTAGGCCTCCACCCAAACGTTTCGCTCAACTCTAATTCTTCCAAACCTCCACGGCAACCAAGCTCAAGCGACAACGATTTGCCACGGTCGAAGTGTCGTCTTGGCTAACCATGGCAGCCACGCGACAGTAACTTTCGTGGACCAACTACTATCGTGCCAAACCGTGGCACACCTTTATCCATGACCGTGATAGACCATTTTTAAAGGGCAAAACTGACTTTTCATGCCCATTTCGTCCCCAAACTTTCCCTAACTATATAAACACCTCTTTCCTCTCTTCTCTACACAACAAGAACACACAGCATCCCACACTTGATCTTCTCACCAAATCAAGAAAGAGAGAGGCTTTCAAAGCTCCCATAGAGGTTTTCCTCCATGGGAAGCTCACCACCACCACTTTCTACACATCCTCCACCACATTCGGAGTAGATTGCAAGGAGAAAAGAGAGGACTTGGACCAAATTTGAGCTAGCAAGCATGGAGCTCTTAGAGATGGCCACATCTTCGAGGGTTGTCTCCTTTAAATTCTTCTCTTCGTATTTCTTGTTTTCTAAATGTGTAACCCCACTTGGGAATCTTGTAAACCTATATTTGTGCTCATTTATGTGATGATTGTTTATAAATCCATTTGGGTTTGATTTATTCTTGTTATTATTGCATAATCTCTTATCTTGATATGCACGTGTGTGGAGATTGGAAATTGATATGTGTTTATGAATGGGATTAGGAGTAGATTAACTTAAATATAGGAGTAGTTGTAATCAAATATCCTATTTGTGTATGTATGTTGATAGAAGGTTGAAATACCTTGTTTAGATAGGTTTGAGTGTATGTGGGTTAGGATTGTACCTCCATGGATGACTTTCTAGGTATAGTCTTGACCACTTAGCTTTAAAAGAATGGATGAAACTTGTTTTGTGCATGGCCGTGCTAGAATAGGTTTTGGCTACATGTTCATGAGCTTAATGGGTTTTTGGCTTTAAGACACATGCTCTTCCATGGCCTTTGAGGAGCTAAAATAGATTTTGGTTTTCTTAATCAACGAATGATTCGTAATAATAGATGATTTGGTTTCAGAACTCCTTAATCGTGAGAACTAGCCCATAACTTGAATTGGATGAACTTAATTGTCTAACAACCCATTAGGTGTGCATTTATTTATGGTGAGCATAAGTATTGTGTAATCACAATCCTACATCTCTCCAAGCCACCCTTTTGTTATTTGTTTCTTTAAACACCATTCTCACCCCTCTGTATTCTCTTTGTTTTTATTTGCATTCTTTTCTTTACATTTCCACACACACCACAATGCAATATGCATACACCTCACACACACCATTCTTACCACATCCGCATTCTTATTTACATTGCTTTCAATAAACTATATAATTCGAAACGGTTGACGGACACCACCTCCCCGCGGAACGATACCCTCGCTTACCACTTTACTAGTCTTTTGCTAGTTATAGCATATTGCGTAGGAACTTTTAAATATAAATAATCTTTTGATAATCGCAATTTGGTAACGACACAAAAAATGAGCTATCAGAAGGCCACGTACAACATCAAACTTATCTAAGGTCCTTAAATCCCGATAGTTCATGTGGCCAAGTCTTTCATGCCACAACTCGACTTGCTCATTCTTGGACATATTGCAAGAGACAACTCTAGCTTCAAGACAATAGCAATTGTCGCTAGATCTCTTTCCTTTCAACAAGATTTGTCCATTGGGTTTTAGAATTGAGCAATCATTCTTGCTAAATAAGACAAAGAGTCCTTCATCACTAAGATGAGAAATGCTTATAAGATTGGCTTTCAAGCTATCCACATATAAAGCATTGGACAAGGAAAGTAAATCGGGAATGGAAATGCTTCCTTTCCCTACAAATCTCTTTTCAGACCTATTACCAAAGGTGACAAATCCCTCTTCCTCCATGACAAGAGTCTCAAAGAAACTCTTATTTCCCATCATGTGCCTAGAGCACCCACTTTCTAAGAACCAAGAATTAGAAGAATTTGCCTTCAAGGCAATTTGAGCAATATAGCAAAAATATTCATCTCTCTAATCCATCTAGGTGAAACATTTTCCTTCCTAGTGGTCATTGGTACATGGGCTCTAGATGTCCCAGGATCATGCAAATGAGTTATATTCTTCCAGGAACATGCATCTTGGCTCTAACATTTTTCTTTTCCATCATGCTCTCTACTCTACGTATTTTAATGTAATGAAAGCAATTTAGTCTAATATGACCATCAATACCACAAAAATGACAAATGGGAGTAAAGTGAGGAATCATACCATGTCCTCGTGTATGCATTGGAGCTTTCCCATGTCATTATGGTTGAGTCGGTTCATTCCTTCTTTGTTGTTGAACCGGTCTAGCTTGCTTCCTTGATTGAGCTTACATGATTAGTCTCTTTCCTTGGTGAGCCATTTGCTGAGGAAAGTTAGCTTGAGGAGCTCTCATAGCTTGAACTTGAGCTTGACTTCTTGATGCCACCTTCACTTGAGCATTATGTGAGCATTGTCCTATATTAATCTTTTTCCTAGGATATGGCAAAGGTGAAGCTTCTTTGTTGCTCAAGCTCTTGACAAACACGGTTTTGTTATGAGTGGGGATCTCCTTGTCATCTTCAAAGCCAAGACCTATTTTGTCACTTGGACTTTTTCCAACATTTAACATGTGGTCAAGTTTTTCCGTGCTAGAAACCATCGTAGCCATTAATTCTCTAACATCTTCAAGCTCCATTTCCATTCTAACTTCACTCCTCTTAGCTAAGACTGTCTCTTCTATTAGCTTATTTTCAAGCTCCTTGGATCTCACTATCTCCTCACCTAAGTGGGTCACTTTGGTTGATAGCTCAAGGTTTTCTTCCTTCAACCTTCGAATTTCCCTTTTGTTCTTCATCTTTGAGCTTTCAAACTTAGTGATGTAGTTTTGAAGATCCATGCTCTGCACATTTCCATTTATGGAGTTAGATGAAGAGCCATCATCACTTGAGTCATTTTCCTCTTGACTCTCTTCCTCTTCTTCACTAACATCTTTGCTCTTGAGGGAGGAAGCAAAGGCTATGAAGTTAGCCATTAGATATTCATCATCCAAAGATTCATCTCTCTCATTTAAGTCATCACCTTTCCCTTTTTTTTGTTCTTCATATTTCCACAATCGGGAGAGATGTGTTCTATGCCACCACACTCAAAGCATTGGATCCTCTTTCTTTCAATCTTCTCTTGCCTTGACTCAAACTTTTTGAAGGGAGCTTTTTTCTCCAAGTCTTGGCCTTTGGATCCAAAACCCTTTTTTTTCGAATTTGATAAACTTTTTAAACCTTCTCATCAACAAGGCCATGTCTTCATCCGAGTCATCATTATCCTCCTTCTCAACTTTGGAGGCCTTCAAAGCAATTCGTTTTTGCTTATTAGGAGATGTGGAGGTAGGACCCTTCCTAGACTTATAGGCTAGAAGCCTCCCAATTACCTCACTCGGCTTCATATTCTTATAATCACTATTCTCCTTTAAAGCCATTACCTTAGACTCAAATCTCTCAGGAAGCGATCTCATAATCATTTGTTTGATCCTTCTATCCTAGTAGGGGTCACCAAGTTGATGACTTTGGTTGACTATATCCATCAACTTTATCTTGAAGTCGTTGAAGCACTCATTCTCCTCCATTCTAAGAGTCTCAAATTAAGTTTGGAGGACTTAGAGTTTGGAGTCCTTCACTACTTCGGTGCCCTCATGTGCCGTCTCTAGGATGTCTCACGCTTCCTTAGCGATCTTAGTGTTTTGAATCAATTTGTATTGATTCTCGTCCATAGCATATAAGATGGCATTCATCGCCTTTCTATTCCATTTGGATGCCTCAAACTCTTGAGCATTCCATTGTGCCTTTGGCTTGAGAACATCCTCTCCTCCACCCGTAAAAGTCATTGTTGGTGGAGCATAGCCGTCTTCAACCACCATCCAAGCACGATCATGAATTTGGCAAATGTACGACTCCGTCTTGCCTTTCAAAGAGGCAGAATTTATCCCGGTCAGCAAGGGAGGTATTGTGCTCGAAGCACCCTCGTTTCCACCACCATTCCTACTCATAATGTTTATGTATGAATGAGATAAACGCAAATGTATGTATCAATAAAAAAACACACAATATGCATAACACACCAAAAGCAAGGATCTTCTAAATATGTCTAGGAACCGGCTCTGATACCAATTGAAACAAATAACTGTGTGTCTAAATATACCTAGAGGGGGGAGTGAATAGGTTTTAATCAAGTTAATTACCGATTTTTCTGTTTAGTCAATATTCAATACAAAAAATAATCTAGTCAAAAATACAATCAACTTAATCTAAGTGTGGAAAACAATAAATTGCAAGTTGATTGATTTACGTGAGAAACTCTCAATAGGGAAAAACTCACGGGCTAATATGCTAGCCACACACGGTCCTCAAATCCACTACTTGTAATAATGTTTACAAGCTAGGTTGACCACCTTCAAACCATACTTGGTCACTAACCCACCACTACTACTCAACGGGCCTTTAATAGTGATTCTAGACCTACTTCATTGAGCACTAAGCAACTTAGTCACAAGGCTTCACTTCATAAAGAAGAGATCAACAACCTAAGTGAATATCATGATATTCAATATGCAAATATTGCATACAAGTAATCATAGATATCAATAAAGATGTCAATAAAAACAATCATAGATATCATGTGTCTACTTGTCATATGTAAACTTAGCTATTTAAGATAAAACAATCCTAGATGTCATAGCTATCAAAATACAACTCTCAATCAATCAACACAATAATCTCAATCTTGTAGATAGAATATAATCTAAATGCATACAAGTAATAAAAGAGATTAATTGATAAGTAAGAACACTAAAATGGATGAGTATGGTGTTCAACTTACCAAATCATGTGTGTTGAAGAAGACCTATGCATAGATACATCCTAGATGATGCTAGATGATGTTTGATGCACATTGAAATGATTTTGAGTAATCAAAGGTGAGTTCTTGGAAGATTTTCGCTCTTGGAAAATATTCTAAGTTAAAAATATGATTTTAAACTCTTAAAAACGACCTAAAGACAAAGTAGCATATATATAAGAGATCAAGATGATGCTACATCGTTTTGATAAAAACTCAAAACTTTTGCCTTGGTTGCTGTACAAAGCATTGTACGTACAATGCATGTACAACGACTCACCTGGAAATGAAGAACAATTTCTTCATTTTTGCTCTATAAATAGCGACTATGTATAACGACCATACATCGACGGATTACTATTGCTCTCGGGTTTTGGATGGTCGCTGTACAAGCGTTGTACGTACAACGCTTTGTATAGCGACTATACAACGCCAAAATGAATCGATCAAGTACGTAAGGCGACCATACAACGCATGAGACCAAAATGCATCAGGTCTCAGATGGGTGCTGTACAAACAGCGCTTTGTACTACACTTTGTACAACACCTCTTATACCAACATGTATCCTAATGCCTAACATGTCATGGCAATTAACAACCAAGATGCAATCAATTAAAACATGCATGAAGAGAGTTCAAGAGCATGAATGCACATACATGAAACACATAATATACAAGAAGTATTGAAATGCATGAGTTGTGTGTGTGTGCAACTAAGTCTCTTAAATGCAAATAAGCACAAGTGTTTTACCTTTGAGGTGCTTATCATCTTGAGGTCTTGAGAGGGCCTTTGGTGAGCTTGATCACCAACAATTAAATGCCTAAGCTACCCCTACATCACAAACCCCAAATGTGATTTGTCACGAAATAAGCCAATAAAAAATGAGAAACTTACAAGCACCTCTTAATCTACCACATAGGCCTTTTATAGCGGTACTTAGCAATGCCTGCCAACCAACACTTTGGTGTTAAGACTTCACTTGCTTGTGAAACTTCACCTAGAAGCCACAAGACTTTGACTCATTAAAGAGAATTAATAGTCTAAATGAATATGACAATAATGCTCAAAGGAAATAATGTGTAAGACCACACACAAAATGCTTAACTAGATGTTACAATGCAATTTAACAATCTAATTATAAAAAAAAAAAAAAAAAAATGCCTACATGCCCATACATGAGGTCTCAATTAGTTGTAGAAATATTCTAGCAACCTAATTGTCAAATACAACCCACATAAACATTCATAAACTTGACTAGATGCACAAAGCAAACCTAATCATCAATTAATCATACATGAATATTTATGGCTTAACTATTTAGGCAAAACAACCTAATAATGCAAGCTATCACAAAAAAACCCAATCATGTTATCAAGACTCATAAATATATGCAATAAAGAGAGTTTAGGTATTTAATCAAGCAATAAATACCTGATCTAAAGTAAGAACAATAATAAATGAGATTTAATGTAGTTGTAGCTTAACTAGTCATGAAACCAAGAAGACACATGATCAAATGATGATGATGATGTTAGATGTACATGGGTTTTGGGTTGAGAGAGTTAAAGAAGCAATCTTGGTGCTTTCTCTCACTAGGGAACTCTTAATCTCTCTCTAGGGTTTGTAGTTTGAGTTCCTTAAAGACAAATGATGAGAAAGAGATGTATTTATAAGGTTTAGAGGATAGCCCTATAAATGTCGTGAATTTCCCTTCAAAAATGAGCCAAATCGGACTCCAAATGAGTAAGAAATGGCTAAATTACGAAACAGGGGGGAAATCAGTGTAGTGCGCGGGATCCGGTGCGTGGGTATGGACCAGTACACCACCCGCACATTGGGAGCAAGAAATCAGCCCGAGAACACTTTACGGGTGACTATGCGGGTAGGGACCCATATCGTACCCGCGCACTCATAAATCATTAGAACCCTGATTTCAAGCGGATCAAAAC